>CM055094.1:5470062-5824300 GCA_029204225.1 Diphasiastrum complanatum | reverse complement strand
ATATCAATATGTTGCATGGTCTTGTGATGACCTTCCGAGTCTCCATCATTGCTCCCTCCATCTTCCTACTGGATATCAAAGTATAGTGTGTACTTGCAATATTAATGTGTTTTGTAAGCCTGTGAAACCCTACTCCATCCTTCTACTATCCTTCCACGGTGTTTGAGGTGATAAATTAAAATTTCAATAAGAAACCCAACATACAAGTAGAGATAGCCCCAAGGAAGAAACCCCACTTGATGGTAGTATCGAGCAGTGCCTTATAACCCCATCCTCATAGCACTATTGGACTACATGAATGGTTTGGTAATCCTGTGTATGGACTCTGGAGAATTTCACTTCTGCTCCTTAATGTTCGATTGTTGTATCGGTCCTTCCATTCCAGCATATATACTTCATGCATCTCAATGTGGGTAAATTTGCTCTGCTACACACCTCATCATCCATGGGACGTGAGGCTTATTAAATCAAATGCATATTACCCAATAGTTTTGCTCGTAAAGTTGCAATATTGAGGCAATTATTTTCATTAAAAGGGTAGCACGCATAGTCCTCTATCAAGTCATTCTACCAATCCTGGTAAAGTGCTATTCTAGCAAAATGTACATCTTGTAACTGGCATTGGTGGTCTTGCCGATCCCCAGAACGTTCTCTGACAACCCCCGTGAGTTTTACAATCTTTATATTTTCACATGGTCATCATGATGGGGCCACTATTGTTCTCAAGTAAATTTGTTGGTTAGTTTTATTCTCTAATCGATTCCACATATTATCCTTCACCAACTTTCCTATTCACAAATATTATTGCATGATTCTGATACTGATGAATATTGTTGCTATTGTTTGGTATCCACTATTCCTTTCATATAGATGGCCAGCAACAATGCATTCACGCAACAAGTCAAATGTTCTTTCATCACCTGTGGTTACAGCTTCAATGTTGCTGTAGTTGCAATATGTTGCTATTCTAACCTCTCTACAGGACACTGAGTATAGTGAATTTTCCATGGGGGAAGGGAACAGGCCATTTATAGGCATACAAATAATTGGCAACTCGTTGGGCCTCGGACCCACATTGTTATTTGCCATTACTGGGCATTTAGATGATATGGTTTGGGGCCCTTGGTGTGCTCCTCCATGTATTAGTGGCCTTTCAAAATGAGATATATTCATTCTTTAGTGACTTGATCTTCCTCCAGCCTAAGTCACACGCCTTGAGGCCAAGCAACCTAAATGGAACTCAAGGCCTCATTCTAGCTAGGTTGATTGTTCAATGTATTAGGCTGCATAGAAGAATGTAGATCAGCCAGCATATGCCAGATTTCAGTGACCTAGATTGATTTCATCAATGTTCTTTGAAAGCTATCGATTTGGCATTGTTCTCCATAAATTTGATTAGTATAGAACCATTTTACTTTAGCTAATTCAATGTTCTTATTGGATGCTTTGCTCATACTACCGTTTACCAATGCTTCGTACACAGTTGTACAAATGACAAGAAAATAGCTCACATAACTTTCACAATTATGTCAACATTATTGGCTTAGAAATTTCTTGCTAAGTAATAATCAAAATGAGATCGTATTGGATATACCCATCATGCAGGATGGAGCAAACTGATATAAGATGGACGTTCTAAGCAAATCCAATGACATCATTGACTTCTCAAATTAAATTTGTGAATTTGGATGTATTCCAATCTCACAAATAGATATCTATAGTTAGTTTTGATCTAAATTTTTTCAGAACACAAGAGACAAAAACAGAAGTATCTACCAAGTGGCAAGGGGGGCAAGAGAGAGTCACAATAGCGTAATCCAAAGCTTGTTGTCATCAAAGAATCTGTTTAAGACTAGAAAGAAATAAACCCCAATATAGTTGAAATAGCATGTACATGTGAAACTTACCTTTCGCATGTGTTCAAGGTTGTCCGGCTTGCAGTATTGCATCGTGTGCTGGTCGTCCTTGTGAAGCCAAATGGCAGCCACAGCAGCATGACATGCTTGAGAAATGACACTCCCCAGCGGCCATTTCAGGTCTTTGATTAGATCCTTACGGACTACAATATACTGAACCAGCGGTTCTTCCTGTGAAGAAGAAGAAGACCCATTTGATCTCTGCTGCGCAACAACCCACTTCAACTCTCCTGCTTCTGGTTTACTACTACCACCGTCTTCTGGTATCTCAGATTCCATGCGCAAACTATTACTGTATGCAGCAGCAGCAACACTAGTAGGGAATGAAACAGAAATAAAACTTAGATTGTTCGCATTTTTGGGTATCGCTACTGCTTTATTTGTGAGGAAGAGATTAGATGAGAAGAAAGTATTGCAAAGCAGCAGTAGCCGAGATGAAGGCACTACCATATCTTATTATTTATGCTTTTTTCTCTTTTTCTTCTTCAACATATGCTACATCTTCTCTCTCTCGGCCACTTTTTGGCCCTACAGGGCACATACTAAACACAATCAAAAATTGACATGCTTGTGTTTAAAATAATTAATTTAAATATTTTTGGATAAACTTTTTTTCATATTTATACTATTCTATGAAGCTGCCACCTATTTAAAAAATGCCTAATTAAAACGTAAACATAGTTATGATAAATTAATAAGGTAAATTAGTTTTCGGGTGTAGGGTCGAAGATCTTGCGTATTATAGCTCTCCCGCCTGTCAACAAGGGTTAGATCATTGGATAGGTGCCTAACTATGTATAGATGCTACTTTTAGTTAGTTTTCTATTTTGCATCTAACTTTACCTCCCTTAACACTACTCACACTAACTCTACTCCCCTAAACTAACTTTATCATGATTTTGGGTGAAGAGAGAGGATAGAATAGAAGGAGAAAAAGAAGGAGAGAGAGAGAGAGATGAGATGGAGGTTAGCTCAAATGCTCAATGTCATTGCTCATGGAAAAACCTTAACTAGCTTAAACCAAAAAGCATGGGAAATGACAATAACAAGCAATCACAACAATAGCATAAGCAAGAGTGATTAGCAAATGAGGATGCTTGAGCTCTCAAAATGATAGAGTCTACTCCTCTCTATTAAACATAAAAATAGTGTACAATTGGTGTCTTTTTATAAAATGGGGAAAGCCCTCGCCCCAAAATTTTATTGGCTAATATTTATATTGATCCAATCCATTCATCTTGGATCCAACTTAATCCAAGGGTCCATAAAAAGTACATTGAAATTCACAAGATTCATGTGAGTCCCAATTTGGACCCAACTTTAAAAAGTAATCTCTAAGTTTAAAAATGACTTTGGGTCTCTAGTTTTATTTTAATTCAAAGGCCCAAGTTCATTTTATTTTATTTACACTTAGTCTTGCGTGCTCATTGGGCCATGGGCTTATACGCGCAGAATGCCATGCCCTCGCAACACATTTTATTGGACGATTTTATTTATATACACTTTGTTGGGAATATCCCCAACAAGACCCACGACCTGAAGTAGTGTCGGTCCCTTGGCACTCTGTCGGTTCAGTAAAGCGTCCTCTTTGCCCGCCTTTGGTGGATCATATAGCCCGTGACGTCTTCCAGGAAGTTGGGACGGTCCGGTTTCTTCGCGTCCTTGGGTGTGTGGAAGGACTTGTGGACTCCTGTCAGCTTGATCGACCCATGCTTGGAATCGGCGCGTCCAGGGATCTCCAAGGAATGCAGCTCGGTAATATACACGAGCGACTGGCAGCTGATCTTCGACTTTGTCGGAAGCTAGCGCCTTATTAGGATCAAAGAATATTGAGGGAAGAAAACCATCCCATTTGGTTTCAGTGCCCATTGAATGTTCTTAGTCCTGGACGTAAGTGGCTGCCGCGTGGACCGTTGGATCAGGACAGTTGATATATTGATTCGCGAACGTGGTGAGAGCCCTTCTGGCATTTACATCCGTACCCCACCTGTATTCTGATGGAATGATCGGCCAATTAAAATTTTGAAGTGTGATCTTGTCCAGAGGGGTGCCGCATTCCGCCCATTTGGATCGTTGTGTACATGGCAGGAAGTGCGCGTTCACCCGTTATTGTTGCGGACTTGTCACGTAGGCCCTGATGGCCACAAGGTCTCTTTCGAACAACTGCCGACGCCAATCTGGTTGTGGTTGGAGGGTGGGTAATGCTTGCAGTTCCTTGCCCTTTATTGTCTGAGCTGAAAACGATATCTGCCAACCGCCTCTTGATGACTCGTGGGATACTTTAATAGGAACTCGTTTATTTTCTCCTCCACGAACTTTGGTCTTCAAAAGGCCCGGCTGACAAATATCGTGCGCGAACCTCTGGACGATGTGGCCTGTCCTTCCTCTTGGCTTTGGCTGGTACCTAAGCCTTGGCCCTGGTCTCGCGTCTCAGCAGTCGTATCCATTTGTCTTTGGTCTTGGCCTTCGGACCCTTGATCTTGGTTAAATCCCCCTGCTGCCTGTTGGCTTTGGTCTGCTTGTACTGGCCTGTGCAGTGTCAAAAATAGGTGGCAGTGAAATTACCACGGGGGTGGGCTGGGCCTTTGATTCCATGAATTTTTGGCAAGCCTTGAGGGCTTGTTTGGCTTGGGCGAGCTCATGAGTTGCGCTTGTCCGATATTTATTAAACTCTGCCTAGTAGCTGTTCAAGGTTTGGCTAAAGACCTGCACCTGACGCCGAAAGAGATTCAGATAGCGGCCTTGAGTCTGGTGCAGGTTGAACTAACCAAGCGAGTTTTTCATTCTATAGGGCTTTGACCTCCGCCCCCAGGCACGTATTCTCTGCTTCCAAAATGTTTAGTTGTGCTTGGATGGGAGCAAGCCGTTGGGACGCTTCGGATTGAAGCTCTCACACCTTCGTGGAGGCCTCTGTCAGCGCTTTGGAGAGGCTTTGGATATCTGCTGCAGCTTGGCAATCTCTTGGTGCCCTTCTTGCTCATTCTGGTGAGTTAGGATCAGCTCGTGCTGTAGCTTGGTGAGTTTTGCTCGCAGCTGGGTGTTGCTTGTTGCCAGGTGTAGTACCCTGCTTTCCAATATAGCTTTGGTTGCTACCGCCTCCAGGATGTATCTGCCTAGAGTCTGGTACGTCGTCGTTAGGTCTGTGGGAGCAGTTGGTACACTGGCACTGGTAGGGGCTTGTGTTGTATCGGCCCCGATGACTTGTGGTGTTCCGTCGTCATCATCTTCAATCAGATTCTCGTTGGACCTGATGTCATCTGAGGCGGTAGGATCAGCCCAATCTGACGATGGTACAAAAACTGTTTGGACAAATGCGTCATCAGGCAATGGTTGGTTGCCCTTGGCAACCTTTGTTGGCGAAGCAGGTCGGGTTTGAGAAGCAACTATGAAAACGGGGGTGAGGATGGTTTGTCCGAACGAGAGAATGGGAGGAACAGAGGGGAACTAAAGGGTGGTGTGGAGTATGGAAGAAGGCGAAGATGGAGCAGAAAGGGTCTAGCATGGGGGTAAAAAATTGATGACTTGCATCCATGCCAGAGTGTCGGGAGACAATTGAGAATCAGACGGATTAAATGGTATGGAAGCAATGGTGGCGGTAGGAGTGATGGAGGATGCGATGGTGATGGACGGAGTAGTGGATAATGGAACAGAGATGGAAGTGGTATCAACAGAGGAAACATGGATGGACACAGAAACAGTTGTGGATGGAACAAGAAGAGGGGTAGTGACAACAGAGACGGAAGGGGATGGTTGCACAGAAGAAGAAGTAGCGGTGGTTGATAGAGTCGTTAGTGCGGTGGTGGTGTTGTGTCTTCGGGTAGCAGGTGGAGATGAATAAGAAAAGGCACGTGGACTGGATTCTGTCTTTGCGAAATGTTGAAATAACCATAAAGTTATTCAACAGATGCGCAGCCGCCTGAATGACGGGTTCCATGATAGCATCTATCAAGTAACCATTGGTAGTCTGAATTAGGATTTTTGGTGCAGTTTGGGTCACGAAAGGTTTGATCAGAGTTTTGGCGTGGCGATGGGAGATGGGCTGACGATCACCGGACATAATGCCAATGGTGACCATCGAGTCTGCGTTAATCCTGACCTTGTACGTGGTACCTTGGTACAAGAAGTAGAAGCGTGTCTTAGGCGCTTCCCAGGTGACATAAGCGTGAAGGGCGATGTTAATCTCAGAATGAAAAAGCGCCGGGTAAAATCCATTGCTTCTAGAAGTGGGTCGGTTGTCTGTAGCCATGGTTAGATTAGAGCGTCAGAGGATAAGGGCCAAATCTGTGTAGCCTCAAGAATTTCATGCTGGATCACCAGCTTGGTGCTAGAGTCTTCAGAGGGTGAGGACACCATGTTAGCGGTGATGATTAAAGGGCGAAAAAGTAGAAAAAACAATGAAAAAGGTAAAAAGATGTGGAAACGACAGAAAACTGTGAATAACAAGTGTTGGATGGCAAGAATTGTAGTTCAGAACACAGATTCGGGTTTAGTATTGTTGGGAGAGAAGGAGGAAGAATAAATGACGAACACGAACGAGAAACGAACTCGAACAAAAAATGTTCGTGCGCAGCGGAATGAGTTAAATGACTCTTTCCCTAAGCATGACTACGCCTATAGGAATGAACGGAACTTTAGTGATAGAAATCATAGTCGTTCTAGATTACGTAGACAAACATTTAGATGGATGAAACGCTAGATGAATAATTTGTCGCGAATTGCAAGACAAATTATTGGTCGCGAATGATTCGCGAAGAGCTAGACTGTGCTCGACTGATAATTAGTCGCAGATTATTTGCGAAAGACAAGACTAAAAGTTAATCGTCTATTACCAGAAAGAGCAACAAGAAAGATCAGACAGAATGAAGAATAAGCATAGCAACATTGACAAATCTAAAATGTAGAACAAATGAACTGTGTCAGATTAAGTATATCAAGTATACAAGTCAATAATGCGGTAGAGCACAAGACTGTAGCGGACAAAACCGTGTGTCCTACAAAGCTTATTTCTATCTATAATGAGGAATAAAACCTCTTTCACTTGTTCTAGATTTATCTTGCTTCATCAGAATTCATCATCGAAGAATACGCAGATGGTATCCAATATATATACATAATATTACAAGTGTGCAGATGCGAAAGTACAGAGTGGATGTGTTGTTTGTAGGAGATCGTGGGTGGCTACAATCGTTGTCCAATTTGTTAGCGCAACTACATGGGGTGAGCGTAAAAAGGGTGCGACATCAGCCAGTACTGAAGTGAACGTTGGTGATGACGCAAAAGTGCGTCACTCTTACGAATGGCCTCAGGATAAGATTTACAGGTGCCTTATCTGTTAGGACATCTTTGGCATTCAGTAACGTAGTGTCCCCTTTTCGCCTGTCACCATGACCTGTATAAGAACACAGTGTCGCGATTCATTCGTCTTTTCTTCGTATGCGCGAATTTGCGTGTAAAAAAAATGCAGGCTATGTGACAACGTTAGAAAAATATGCAACATGAATGGAGGCAGATTAAAATTGAGATTTAGGAGAGTAGGAGGAGTAAATCCAACACCCTCCCTTAATCTGGATCCGTGAATGCCTTGATCTTCAGACTTAGCAATGCACAAACTCTGTTGTGTGCATTAACACTAAGTGCTTTCGTAAAAATGTCTGCAGTCCTACGTTCTGCAGTACGTTAAGCTCACCTCTTTATCGAGAACCTTGCCCTTGATCTAGTGATATCTTATCTCAATGTCTGAAAATTCAGCTTCTGGGAACCCTCGCAGACACTAAAAAATGATGATTTCTCCATCAAGAACTCCCACAAAGATTTTCATGGATGCATCTAAGTCAGATCTGGTGACTGTCCAAGTTTCAAGAGTTATCTCCCAGGGGATCTCTAAAAATCATAAAAAAAGTGCTCTTTTAGAGTGTTTTTTGACGAGATCTCGAGATTCTTTGATTTTTGAATTTTGCAAACTGGTAATCAGCTTCATCCATGCTGGATCTGACTATTGGTAGATCTCTGGAAGTTATGATGGATAATTGGTAACAGATCCATCAGTTTTTGGTGAATGTTGCCCTTAATTTGCCATAGTTACTGAGATCGAGATTTTTGATCTACAAATTTAGAGGACTTATTGGCATAATCTGATGATCTGCTTCGTTCTTGATCCCATTTGGCTCTGGATCCCCCTTGGATCCTGATGGATTTTCCCTATCTTGCCAAATCTGCTCGAATCTTGATGGATCTTGCTTGATGTGGCTTGATTTTCCTAGATCTAGTGGTGATGGATATTGAGAATAGCTTTTCCTAATGTGCCGCCACCAATCTGGATCTATCTTACTGTGGTGGCCAGTACTTATGCAACCGGCTACCATTGATGGGTGTGTCAAATGGCATCCCATCTAGCTTCTCTAAATTCACGGCTCCATGATTAAGAATTTCCTTGATCCGATAAGGACCTTCGCCTGTGAATTATTTTTCTCTTGATCGCCTTGGTTTTATACATCATGACCAGATCTCCGGAACGAAGAACCTTCTTTTGTAACCTACAATCGTGCCATGCTTTGCGTCTCTCTTTTTCAGCTGCCAGTGCATGCACAACTAGTAAGCGTATTTCACAGAGTTTATGTAGAGCTTCATGGCATAGTTGTAGAGATTTGGACTCATTAAGATGTTGCATGGTAGCAATCCTCAATGAAGAAGCTAGAAACTCTACTGGCATTACAGCATCCTGACCATATACCAATTGGAAGGGTGTTTGAATAGTGCTTCCTTTATATAATGTTCTGAATGCCCACAGAGCAGCATGCAACTTATGTTCCCAATCTGATCTGCTAGCTTCAACTGTTTTCGTGAGCACGCTACACAAGATCTTATTGGATGATTCTGCTTGCCCATTACCACAAGAATAATAAGACGTACTGGTTCTGTGGATCACGAAGAATTCATCCAACAGGACCTTGATGGTCTCATTGATGAAATGACTTCCGCGATCGCTGACTAACTCCATCGAGCATCCAAAGCGCATAATGATATTTTCATAAAGGAACTTGGCAGTGGTCCTAACATCAACTACTCTTACTGCCTTGGCTTCGACCCACTTGGTGAGGTAGTCTGTGGCTACGATTATGTATCGAGCCTGGAAACTCCTTGCTGCAGGGTGAATTGGACCAATATAATCCAATCCCCACTTTTCGAATGGTGCTTGGGCTAAGACCGGGTGCAGTAGGTCATAATTCAATCTCGTTGGTCTCCTTGCCCTTTGACACACATCACACTTTTTCAAGTATTCCTCCATATCCTTATGAATCGTTGGCCACCAACATCCTGATTGCAAGATCTTGCAAATTGTAATGTCGGATGTCTTCATGTGAAAGCGAAATGACCTGGGTGGCCTCATGAGGGAGAATACACTGTCGAAGAATTCCGTCTGGTTCTCTTTGATACAACTGGTCGGCAATCAGCTGATAAGGTCTTGCCTTCAAGATCAATTTCCGCTGTTCCGCCCTTGGTAGTGACTTGTCTGGTTGGCCCCGCATTAGATATTCAACGATGTCGGCAGCCCATTTTGGTACTGTGTCCACGTAAAATAAGACAGCATCGGCCATCTCATCGTCGGGTTGGGTTGCAATCTCCTTTCCCTTGATTTGTGACACATGATCTCTGATGCAAATTTTTTCACTGATCTAGTCTACGAGGGTTCTCTTGTGCAAGGGTTGGCTGTGCGAGGGTTCTTTAGCTGTTTTTATAGATAAAAAACATGATATCTCTCAGATCTTTGGGAAGTAACTCTCACAAGGCTCACAATAGCTGGATCTGGGTCAGATCTCACTATAGAATTCTCTGTGAGAGTTAACTCTTGCAAGAAGTGAAAATTTCACCGTCTACGAGGGTTCAAAACCACTTTTTTGGCTTGATATTCACCAAATCTCAAAACTAACTCTCGCAGGCTTCATCAGTGATGGAAATTAACATTCTGAATCGATTGAGAGGATCTGCGAGAGTTCTTATTCAAAGGATTTGCTGGATCTTTATTTTTTAGTGATTTTTTTGCAATTAAACCCAATTTTCTGCTCACTGGAATCAAACTAACTCTCACAAGCTTCTCTGTGTCCTGGTCTCACTGAGATGGAACTTCAGAGGGCTCTTCAAGAGTTCTTATAAAGATTTGAATTTTTTTGGATTTTTTAAGGGTTTTTTGAGATTTTTATGAGTTTTTCATGATTTTTCTCTGATTTTTGCAATTTGCTTGGAACTAACTCTCGCAGGATTCTATGCAGGTCTGGGATAGTACCCTGGAGCTGCTGCCAATCATGCAAGGGTTAATTCTCACTGGTTTTGTAGATATAAAAATCTGATGAGATTTTAGGCTCTTTTTCCCTCCAAAAATGCAGATTGGTGTGTTTTTTGGGTTTTTTGGTTGGTTAGTTTGGGCTTCAAGCCCTTAGAGGCTGTTCAGGGCCTCCTCTACCCTCTCACACCTCCTCCGCTAGCTGCGAACAGTCCAAACACAAAAAAAAAAAAAAAAAACAGAAAACTGACTCTAAACTCCCAAAAATCCACCTAAAACTACTCTAAAAAGCAAGAAAATCGCTAAAATGCAACTAAACTAGTTAGTGGAAACCTATCCCCGGCAACGGCGCCACTGTAGGGTCAAAGATCTTGTGTAGCATAGCCCTCCCACCTTTCAACAAGGGTTAGATCACTGGATAGGTGCCTAACTATGTATAGATGCTACATTTACTTAGTTTCCTACTTTGCATCTAACTCTACCTCCCTTAGCACTACTCGCACTACCTCTACTCCCCTGAACTAACTTCATCATGATTTTGGGTGAAGAGAGAGGATAGAATATAAAGAGAAGAAGAAGAAGAAGAGAGAGAGAGAGAGAGAGAGAGAGAGAGAGAGAGAGAGAGAGAGAGAGAGAGAGAGAGAGAGAGAGAGAGATGAGATGGAGGTTAGCTCAAATGCTCAATGTCATTGCTCATGGAAAAACCTTAACTAGCATAAACCAAAAAGCATGGGAAATGACAATAACAAGCAATCACAACAATAGCATAAGCAAGAGTAATTAGCAAATGAGGATGCTTGAGCTCTCAAAATGATAGAGTCTACTCCTCTCTATTAAGCATGAAAATAGTGTACAATTGGTGCCTTTTTATAAAATGGGGAAGGCCCTTGCTCCAAAATCCTATTGGCTAATATTTACATTGATCCTATCCATTCATCTTGGACCCAACTTGATCCAAGGCTCCATAAAAAGTACATTGAAATTCACAAGATTCATGTGAGTCCCAATTTGGACCCAAAACTAAAAAGTAATCTCTAAGTTTAAAAATGACTTTGGGCCTCTAGTTTTATTTTAATTCAAAGGCCCAAGTCTATTTTATTTTATTTACACTTAGGCTTGCATGCTCATTGGGCCATGGGCTTATACGCACAGGATGCCATGCCCTCGCAGCACATTTTATTGGACGATTTTATTTATTTACTCTTTGTTGGGAATACCCCCAACACCAGGATAAATCTTTATAACGTGGCTCTGTCCGTGGTAGGCGCGTGATTCTCTCCTGCATTCATTGCTCTGGTGGTGGTGCGTGTGGCTTCATGCATGCATTGTGCCGCGTGGATTTTTGCATGCATGCTTTTGTGTTCTCTGCCTACAATTGTCATGCAACGACTGTGTTTCGAAAGTGCAGTCTTTTGTAAGCCATCAACGCTTTGTGTTTTGAAAGTGCAATCTTGTGTAAGCCATCACGCTTTCTCTATTTTATTATCTTCAGATAGTGAAGCTTTTCATTTACTTTTCTAGCTCGGCCATCTTCATGATCAGTTTCACGGTGCTACCTTTGCCAGTTGCTGATTATAAGATTCAGTGCGGCGTTTTATCCTCATATTAAAGATATTCATGTTTATCAATCTTTAGAGCCCTACTATATTTATAGAAGGGGTTTCAGTTTTGTAAGCCCGTGAGCATAAGATTCAATGCGGCGTTTTATCCTCAGACAAAAAATTACTACTGTTTTTGATATCTTCAGGGTTCTACTCTAGTTTTATTGACAGGGGGGTTCTTTGGGTGTGGGTTCGGATACGCCGACGAGAGATTTCAGTTATGTGAACTGGTAATCGTAAGATTCAGTGCAATGTTTTATTTTAAGATAAAAGATTTTCTTGTTTTCAAGATCTTATAGAGTCCTAGAGAGGATTTATTGAGAGGAGGTTTTAGTTTTGTAAGCTGGTGATTATAATATTCAGGGTGGTGTTTTATCCTCTGAAAAGATATTGCAGTTTTTGAGATCTTCATATTCCTATTGTGAATGTATTGACAGGGAGGTTCAACTTTGTGTGGATTTACTGACAGGAGTTGGTGATCACAAGATTCAGTGTGGTGTTTCATCTTCAAATAAAATATATCTTGTTCGAGATCTTCATAACTCTATTGTGAATTTGTTGACAGGAGGTTTCAGTTTTGTAAGCTAGACTATAAGATTCTTGGCAGTGTTTTATTTTCAGGTGAGATATGTCTATTCCTGATTTTTGTTCATCTCTGGTGCACTGGCTTATATGTTGTAAATACATTTGATACTTAGGTCTAAAAAAAAGATATCAAATATTGGAATCAGTGATATTGAGCACAATACTGAGTTCTCATGGGAACTTGTGGTCATATTACACATCAAGGCCATATTCAAATTTGTTGTTAGCAGGTCCTTGTTGAGCAATTTGTAAATAGATTGTGCATTTGAAAAAACTTGGAAGGTTTTGGCGCTTGTAAAGTTTACAATATGGTGGGGTTCTCATCCGCACACCAAGAGGCTTTTATTGACTACAATAAGGTCCAAATTCCAAATCATGTGAAACGTTTCTTACCTCAGGCACACTCCAAATCACATTACGATTCTCAGGAACGGCCTGTTGTCAAAGACTACAAAAAAACAAACTAAAGTAGAGCATAGGATAGACAGGATTCCAAGCGAAAAAGCTGACATGGCTTTGGGACCAAGCTTATGCAAATCCTCTTTTTCCAATCTGAACCGATTCTTGGAGTTCACTCTCCTTTGGTACTACTTCAGTATCTGCCAAAGGTATGCACATGTATTAGTGGTTGACTATTGCTTATGTAATTATAATCCCGGTGCTTGCCAAGTTGCAGTCTATAATTTTTAATCCCAGAGTCATTGTTTATCCAGTTGAACCTTGAAGTTGTGTCGCTCGCTTGTTCCTTCTACTGTTAGCAAGGCCTATTTCATTTTTGTTGCTGACCTATGTTTTGGGATTCTTTTCTCCTTGATTAAGAACTTTTTTCGCCTTTTGAAAAATCAGTTTACGAAATCTTAAGATATTTCAACAAGTTGGCTATTTTAGCAGGGGATTTACTTTGGGTAGAGCTGTTGTTGCCCTAGCTTCTTTCTCAGCTGCTGGAGCATCTTGTGACTGGGGAAACTATGTAGTGGACCACGAATTCAGAGGTCGCCATTGTAGTTAGTGCGTACATTTTCGTCATCATTCCTTTGTATAATGAACCATTGAGCAATATTGGAATCATTTTGAATTTTTTTCCCTTCATGTGTAAGTTATTGTGTCGATTCATTTCTTGTTCTTCTACATACGGTAGACACAAGAACTCAAAGAAAAATGAGACACCTTGGAAAATATGTGTAATTTTATTTTATCCGATTGCCAAGAAGAGATTGTATTTCAGAGCTGCGCGTCTCTTGAAATTTTTGAGCCTTTTGTTGTTTTTTCTGTGAAGCTACTCATTTGTTTCAACTGAAAACTTTCTTGACGAGCAGGTTTCATTGACCATGTCTGAATCGTTATGTGCTTTTGTTATCTGAAGACATGCATGTGTCAAATTATCTGACGTTTTTGGTTGGAGAACAGTTGCAAGGAAGTTTATATGGAATGTTGACAAGCTTTTAGTCTGAAAATCTCTTGCTTGAGAAGATTTCAGTTGTCCTTTCTGAATCATCATGATTCATCTCAAGTGCATGTGAAGACTTGAAAGCGTTTGATTAGGTAATAATTGTGGTGGATTATAGGGCCTTTCTTTGGAAGACATCACACACGTAAATCTTGAATTCATTTCACTAAAATTGTTTTTTTTTTTTGCACAACCAGGTTGCATGTGCCATTTCTAACTCGTCCAAGTGTCAGACTGCCAATTCTGAATTAGGAAATTGTTAGGTTTTGTGATTTCTATTGTTCAGGTTGGTCAAGAAAGTTCGTGAGGGTGTCAACATCAAAGGAAATGTCTAAAACTTGGAAGTTTAGCTTACAAATTTGAGGGCTACATGCAATAGCAAGGGCCATGATGGTTGAAACAGGTTGGGATATTGCCATCTAAAAGAGAACAAGCAGAAGAAAATTCACCGCATGATCATGTGGTTGTACGCACACTACTGAGGGTGAAGAAATAGTCAAGGTTAAATTTCAGAGAGGAAAAATCAAGTTGTTGTCCAACGTTCTCCACGTTCCAAATCTGACCAAAAATCTGCTCTCAATTAGCAGAATCACAGATTTGGGTCGGAGGGTCGAATTCAACACACAAGGCTACACAAGTTTTGACAAGTCCCGGAAAGTTTTAGCTTTCGGGAGAAGAAGTGGCCATCTTTACAAAATCAGCCTACAATTCTTCTGATTGTCAAGATCTTTACAAAATCAGCCACTACAATTCGTCTTCTAATTGTCAAGATATTTACACTTCCACCTCTAAATCAACTGATATGCTTTTGCATTTCAGATTAGGCCATCTCAATTGTAATAGTATTCAACAAATGTCCAGTACATAATTCAGTACAAGATCTGCCTTCAATCAGCAAATCCGATACTCCATGCAACAGTTGTATTACCAACAAGCATGCTAGAAGTCCATCTATTTCCGAATCAATTTACACTTCTAGAAATTTTCTAGATCTTGTACACATGGACATTTGTAGCCCTATGCATAATATTTCCACAAGGGGAGCTTTCTACTTATTGACTTTTATTGATGACTTCTCTCGGAGGACTGCAACTTATTTCTTGAAAGAAAATCTGATACCTTCAAACTCTTCAAGCAGTTCAAAGCATTAGCAGAAAATTCGATCCAGAGAAGAATCAAAGCTCCATGCTCTGATGGAGGGAGAGTATTCATCTCCACCGAGTTCAAAGTCTATAGCAAAGCCAACGGAATACAACTACAACATACAACCAGCTACTCACCTCAGTCCAATGGTGTAGCTCAAAGGAAGAATCAAACACTCATTGCAAGTGCCAAGAGATGTTGGCCCATGTCTCTCTTCCAAAGAAATTATGGGCAGAAGCTATTACCACAGCAGCCTACTTACAAAATCGATCCATCAACAAAGCCCTAAATGACAAGACACCATATGAGGTGTGGATAGGATCGAAGCCATTGCTCACAGATATTAGAGTTTTTGGATGCAAAGCTTTCAATCAGACCTCTATATATCAACAAAAAAAGTCGACCCCAGGATTGAACAATTAAAATCCAACGTGAGGTCGACCAGTCAATCAAAATCCAACCCAAGGTCGACCAGTCAAAATCCGATTCAAAGGTCGAACAGCAACAGATCAATCCTTATTGGCTACTCTCCAAATCAAAAGGCATGCAAGCTCTACAACCTGGACACTCAAAGAGCATTTACGAGCAGAAATGTCAGTTTTCTAGAAGACCAATTTTTTGACCTCAAAGAGAAAGCTACAGCAAATTCCAACCCAAGTATTGAATAGCAAAATTTCAATTCAAGGGTCGAACAGTCAAAAATCGTTATTGACTTGGAGAATGTGTCAGAATGTCAATAGACCGAATTACATCAGAGGATCGAATTTCAAAGATTGAATCGATTCAGACAGCCTCCATCCCAATTTTTGGATGATTCAGCCTACTACTTCATGGAAAAATCAAATACAACAATTGAGGCCAAGTCAACCACTGATGTTGACCAGTGCAAAGCAACAAAGGACAACAAATCAGTATCTCTAAATGAGTGGTTTCTATCCAAACTCGGTAGACTCGAATTTTCTTTTCAAGTCTGTATCAGGTTTCTGCACCAACTACACACTCTATGTAGATGATACTCTATTATTCAGTATCAATATGAGTTTGATGAAGGATCTAAAATGCAAGTTAGCACTAGAGTTCAAAAGGCTTGATTAAGTTCCAGAAAACTACTGTCACGGAGTACAAAATTCGACCCAGTAGGACAAACCTGATGGCACCAGATTACTTCACAACGGCTCTGGCAAAACAGCACCAGTTCGGATTCAATGATATGTTAAATCTGAAAACCAAGTCTTTTCAGATTGAACAATGCTGTTGGTCACCTATTTTGGCTCTTTATTATATTTTCAAAATTTTAATCATTGATGTATTGTTATTTACAATATCTATTATTTGTTAATTGGTAGATACATTCACCACTAATTATTTATGTCCTGATCTTCAACAATCATATTTGATTAAAAAAAATTAGATAGTAGGTTTCGAGATATTTCTTAGATGATTTACAAGGTTGACTCAAGGTTTTGTGGGGCCTTGAGTTGTGTCCACACAAGAGACACATGAACCTTAATTGAATATGGGGCAGAGAATACACTCAAGATCTAAAGGATCTTGAGTTAGACATCATGGAAGTCATTGAGTGCTAACTCAAGATTAAGTACACTTTTTGAGTTGGCTAACTGAGAAATGGCAAGGTTACTCGACATTAAAATTCAAGAGGATTGGCTCTTCTTGAGTTATGCTCACATGGAGAACTCAAAGTTGCTTCAAATTCGATCTCAAGAGAATAAAGCTCTATCAAAATTGCAAGTACAACGACATATCTTGAGATAGAAAAAATTATGTGGATAAACCATGTTCAAAATATAGCTCAAAATTGTAGGCTTGTGTTAATGGCAAAAACAAAACAAATTCTTATACAAGCTATGATAGATGTATTTTAGAGTGAAGCTAATTTCTAGCACTCTAGAGCTCTTAATTCATCTGAACACTTTTGTAAATCAACCATTGATTTGAAATTAGATGCATGTCACTTGGTAGAGGTTTTGTAAAAATATCTACAATCATATTGTTAATAGATTAACTCAATTTCTCTGTAATGGACTTTTTAAGCTGACAAAATGAAATTGAATCTGGATATGTTGTGTCCTAGAGTGATATCTTGGATTCAAAGGCATATTACCATTCATTTTTCCAGACATTGTCACAATCAAGGTTAGAATAGATTTTGATCTTTAGGGTTAAAATAAGATTGTGACCTGGATCGAAATAGAGTAGATTTTGCATAATTTTCACACTCCTCAAAATATAGCTTGATAAGTGTGCTAGTTCTCTTCAGATCTAAAGTAGCCAAAATTTGCTTTTCAAGTGTCAAGTGAATCCTTTGGCATGCATTTGTTGAGAAAACTAGCCAATAAACCTAAGATTGTAGCACCATAGCCATGACAAGACCTCTTTGATTGAAAATTATTTCCAAGCACCAAGAAGAGATTTCCACCATTTGAGCACTTTTGCCATTGATTTCTTCCATCCTTGAAGAGCATCATTGATCCTAAAGATCCTCCTACTTGAAAATAGCTGCAACTCCATGAGCAAATCAAGAGTCCTTCTTGTCTCATAAGGATCACAAAGATCCAACATCATGTTACCAAGATCTTGAGAATTAGACATATCAAGATTGGCAAGACTATGCATGCTAAAATAACAAAGAGTTTGCATCATATCTTTATGCTTGATTTCCATGCTAATCTCAAATATAATGAGGCTAAATACATCATCACGGATATAAGTGTCCTTGTAGTATGATTCACTTATTCTCATAATGTGTTTACGAATTGCCTCCCTACATATGCATAAAATCTGAGCGCGGGTAGATAGATATTCCACACATGAACTAATGTCATGCTATCAAATGGAGACTCACAAATCATCAAATTTTGTATCCCATCAAAGCATCATAGTCATGTGGAATTATCTCAAGCCTATTGGGAATTTAGCTCATAGTTCACTCCTTGAACTTACAATTTCGCTTTTCTATCTTGCATATTTAGTCGTGTTCTTGACGTAGATTGTAGCACCTACAAAACCACTCATTCTGTGCAGCAGTCTAAAACCAGGGATCAAAGGGTAGCCATTCCTGAATTCTATTCTACATTCAAATGTCAAGTTATTTGAAGAACATTCAAGATCTGGCCATCTTCAACAACATCAACAAGACGCACTGCTAAGTCACCACAAGGCAAGACTAACGCACCGCAAAGATTAAGATACTGCAAGGAACCGCCAAGGCACCGCAAGGCTGCCAAGGCACCGCCTAGCCATGGCGCCCAGCTACTGCAAAGACTCCACCCAAAGGCACCGCCGAGTCAACTCTACTAGCATTATATGAAGATCAACTACCGAGGCACCGCCAGAACACTACAAGACAAAACATACGGTTTATATGCGAAAGCAAAAGGATCGTCCGAATATCGCAGGTCAACGCATGTGGTTTACATGTGATTCTCTCTCATGAAGGAATTGGACCACCTGGTCACCACCCAAAGGTCAGTTGCAGTCTGTATGCGGCTGCGGCAACTTGCTATAGACTTCATGCTCCACCTGTGGCTGAGGCTCACGACGCCAGGGACTATTGAGGCATTGCAGCAGCAACCTCTACGGTTAGTACATGGTTGCGGCAACACTGCCTTATCACGCTCTTGAAGGAGTTTAGCCCTAATTGATCTATGACTTGTACAAATGTCTTTGTACATCAAATATTTGCATGTGTACATTAAAGTACATAGTTAAGCTAAACTAGTCTTGTAATTATGGATTAGTTAAACTATGCTTGTAACACAAGAATGATTTTTTTATAAATAGATCTCCAACTCGCATTCCAAAATGATGCAACAGAGCAAAAGATTCTCATTATGAGTTACGACATCTTTTATTCATGCTATAACCATTTGTGTTATTCATCCGACAAGGATTCAGTGTAATATACAAGCAACATGTTCTTTATATGTGCCTAACGTAGATTTTTGTGTGTTGTGATTTGATTTTGTGATTTGATTGCACTCTTCTATTACTTGTCTAAGCTCGTTGGACGTCCCCAACTCCTAAGAACCTGATTAGATGATGGCCATCCTTGACGCCTGAGGAACTAGCATGATCTTCTGCACCTAACTTTAAATCCATGCTGAACTTCACGTTCAAACTAATAAATAGTAATTTTCGCACGTAGTCTATCCTCTTTGATGGATGTGCTCACGACTTTGTCTGAGCACGCAATCTTTTCTATCAGTCTTCATACTTTCCCATTAGGAGGTATCAGAGTTCGTTTCTTCATTCCCTTCCACCTTCGCATTTTCACAACAATGGTAGAAGAGCATTCTCCACCTTCGTTCCCATAGTGATATCAGAGCCTAGCTCATTAAGCCGAGAGGTTACTTTGTTTATATTATTGTTAGTTCAATATATCTCTCACTAATAACTCATCTTCTTCTTCATCCACTGAAGTTAGAATCATTGATAGATTCAATGGAGCTAACTTCTACATCTGGAAATTAAAACTCCGAATGATGCTTATAGATAGAGACCTTTGGGATGTCGTAGACGGGGGTTTGAGACCAGACGACGATGATTATGACTTAGCAAAGGCATGGAAGATCAAAGATCAGAAGGCCTTAGCATCAATCACACTGAATTTGGCCAACTCTCATATATCCCACATTACTACATGCAAATTTTCTAAGGAAGCTTTAGATTTGCTATCAAATCTCTATTAGACTCAAGATGTAACCACAAGTTTATACCTTAGAAGGAAGTTCTTTACGTTAAGGATGTCTCATTCCATAGACATCACCACCCACATCAATAGCTTCAAATATTTTTCAGATCAACTGTCAGCTGTAGAATGTTCTATTTAGGATGATGATGTTGTAATGACCTTGATTTCTTCTTTACAAAACCCTTATGAACACTTTGTTGTGATGATCTCCACTCAACCTGACCTGACTCTTCAAAATGTCATCGGTCATCTTCTTGAAGAAAAAATGCAGAGAAAGACCAGTGATTTTTCCATCAAAGACAAGTCTCGAGCTCTATACACCAAGAAGAAAAACAACTACAAGGGCAAGAATCAAGTGCAGAAGCAGCAGCAGCAGCAGCAGCAGCAGAAGCATCCAACTCAATCAAAGAGTGGTGGATCCCTGAAGAAACTTTTTTGTAGATACTGTAAGAGGGTGAACCATGACATCAAGGACTGTTGCATCCATATCTACAATGAGGCCAAAAAGCAACAACAACAACAATAGTCAGACTCTACCAATGCAGCAGAATTTAAGGAGCAAACCTATGATGAAGATAAACTACTAGAATTGTTAATGGCTTACAACAGTCGCAATGTAGACTACGACAGCTAGTATCTGAATAGTGGCGCTACCCAACACATGACTCCTCGAAGAGAATGGCTTACTGAGTATGAAGCTTATTCCAAAGAAAAATTTATCTACCTCATAGATTCTAGCACCATCTGCATGAAAGTCAAAGGAACTGTTAAATTTACATTTCTATTTCTGTTTCAAACGTCCTTCATGTACCTCAGTTATCTAAGAATTTGTTATCACAAAGATAATTGATGAGGGATACACTGTCACATTTCATTTTGAACAGTGTGTAATCTTCAACAAAGATACAACTCTGGTTCTCTTACAATTTTGTCTGATGTTGCTTGTTGAGGTACCATCCTTGATTGATAGTCCATTTATCACCAACATGTAATCACAAAATGGTGGGCCACAAAACTAAACCTTCAGTAGTTCTTGACAACATAGAGTAATTACCTTCACCGGAGCACCTTATGAGGATGTAGAGAGGCACATTAATGCTTTCTAGACAACCTCCTTTATAAGCAAGATATCTAACACACATCACAATATGATGTTACATATACTATTAATTATTTTCATAAATACTAATTGTTAGTAAAATTCAGACCAACTCGAAATATGGATGAATCAATAATTACACTATATGTAATAGAACAAGATCATGGAGAGAATGTTAGACAATATACGAGGACAGAACCTGAGTTGTTGCTATCTTTTTATCTAAGAGGTTTGAAAAGGGATATACAAGTAGTTGTTTGATAATTGGCTCTATCCAATTTAGAGAGGGCTATACAAAATGCTATATTGATAGAGGAAGCACAATTGACTATTGATAGGTCAAGAAATTAATTAAAAGGTGTAAATATAGTGGGCAAGGATTATAACTAAGCAAGAGTAACTCCTACTAGAGTGTTGCCAAGGGCCTTGGATGTGAATGAAAACATATTCATTCACCAACCAATATTGAGTCAACAAGAGCTATTCTGTGTGATGTCAAGGTCTTGAAAAATTAAGGCTGACTATTGTATTGCAAACAATTATAATGTTTGCTGCTCTTTTTTAATTCAAGTCTACAAAGAGTTTTGAGCTCCAATTGTTTGAGTGAGACTTTGAAGTATAGAATGGAGTGAAAATATATGTAGTATTGTTGTTATATGGCTTGTTAGATGCCCATCGTCCACAACCAAGTCCAACAATTATTGTTCTGTGATCATTTAAGTTTTATCGGTTTAGTGCATTTTTGCATTTCTTTGCAAGCATCTTCCAGTGAGCAAATTCTGGTGAGCAATTTGATGACCAATTGCAACTTGGCAAGCTTATGTTGCACTTGATTGGCGATAAATTGGCCGGGCCAACAATACAAACAGTAAGGCGATAAATTGGCCGGGCCAACAATACAAACAATAATATAAAACATTTGTAATAATTGCCATGTCCCATAAAGGTATAGACATCACGTACTATTTTGGGTAGGGTCATCTCAATTATTACCCTGACCTTATCTGGATCAGTGGCAATCCTGTATTACAATATATTATGTCCTAACACAATGCCATGGGTTACCCATACTTGGCATTTGGTTGGGTTAAGGGAGATGCCATATTTTCAACATTGTTGTAGAACTTATTCTAGACGATTTAAGTAATACCTCCATACTAAATGTACACACAAATCATCAAGGAACACTTGTAAGAATATATGGTGGAATTCTTTGAAGGCATGTTGCATAACTCTTTGGATGGTGCTTGGTGCGTTGTAGAATCCAAATGACATTACAAGAAAGGAATACGTCCCCCATGTGGTTGCAAAAGCAGTCTTACACTGGTCGTGTGGTGCTATTTTCACTTGGTTATACCCACTTAATCCATCTAGGAAACTGTAGCCCTCTTCTCCTACTATTCGTTCAAGTACTCCTTCAGTAAAAGGCAGCGGAAAGTGGTCCTTCTTTGTGACTACATAAAAAATTGAGATCTACACAGATGTGTGGTTTCCCATTCTTCTTAGACACAATTACAATCGGAGATACCCAGTCGATGTGTTCTATTTCATATATAAATCCAACGTCTAGTAGCTTTTCCAACTCTTGTTGAATAAGTTGTGAATAATGAGGGCTACAACGATAAGGTTGACTCACTTTTGGTTCGGCACCATCGACTAACGGAATGGTCTGCTGCACTAGTTCAGGTGGTATTTCCTTCAGATCCTTATAGAACCATGAAAAACAATCATGTTATTCATGTAGGAGATCTCTTAAATCGGATAGTTCTTTGGTCATAAGTTGTTCACCTACATAAACTATTTTTTCGTCTTCAGCAAGGTCGGCTAGACCTAGAGGTTGGATTTTTGCAGGACCTTCGTACGAACATGAATTATCATGTAAGTTATTCGAGTCGGGAGCTTGGGTTAAGGCAACGATCACATCATCTTAGGTATAATCATGAAAGTATGCTGGCACATCATGCAATGGCTCAAGTTGTCGACTGCTGATCCTGTCTCGGTTTTTTATTTTGGGATGGTAAGGTGGATGCAAGTCGAGACTATTTTTGATGCCTTAGATGTAGCATCTGTCGGTTGAATCATGGTATTCATGAGTTGTGGACCATCACAACCCATCTTATACTTTCTCTTTAGATTGGTAGATATTTTGATAGTTGGTTTCTGGGCTGCCATATTGATAGAGCATGAGCAGATAGGTAGGATTACCAGTTTAATTGTCATTTCAGTGGGAGCCCACAATGTGGTGTCCACACAAGTTATGGCTTCGTCTACTGGATTATCCCAATGGCTCATTTTGACCTTGTATTGATATACATTCATGGGACGAGGCTCCTTAGAGATCTTGGCCATAGGTAGGATCCTAGGTACATCCTTTGGTATCAACTTCTTTCCATAACAATGTGGATCAAAGTGGTTAATGCTTGCTCATCAGAGTACCCCACATCATCTTCCAAGGTGATTACTGAGCACCAAGGGAGAACCTTTTTCTCATAGGGTTTTAGGGGTGGTTCTCATGGGAGCCATGATAGTTTGACCATGTTCACCCTGATTTTGATCTCACCATCAAGGGTGACAGGTCTTTGGTTTGGGAATTTCAATTCGGGCTCTTGATTGGTTTCTCAGAGTAGGGAGATAGGTCTTTTTATAGAGCTCATACAATCGATTGGAGCTAGTGCTTCAATCGAATTGATGATATCAGTATCAAAATCTTGATGGATTCCCAATGGCTTGTGTCGCTTCCTTTGGTCTCGGTCAATCGTGTGATCCGTGGTGGATGAAAATGAGGTTGATTTTGGAAGATCTAAGATGGTGAAGTTAATGACAAAACAAAGATCTGTGACCTTCATATGTACATTTTCTATGTTTCCCATAGGCTTGACACAACTTTGATCAACAAGTTTTATAGCAAAACTTGTGGGCTTCAATGCACTTAGTCCCCACTCTTGTTATATATGTAAAGACATAATGTTTACTCTTGAATCGCCATCAATAATAGCAGCTATTGAGGGAAGGTTCTTGTGCTGAACGGGTAAGGTAACATTACTTTTTTTATTTTTCCAAGTGACACCTATGGCCATCACAAATTGGTCATCGTCACTTTTTCCATCCATGGAGGGTCCAATAGGTGTATCCTTTGCTCCTAACCATGTGGTTAAGGCTTGGCATAGGGATTTAGAATTTTTCAATACATCACCTAAAGGTATGGTGACTTGACTGGATAGTAGGGCGGTTAAGGCCTCGGTTCCACTCCCTTCTGGTTCTAGGGAAGTGAAGGGTTCTTCATTGAATTCAGGAAGGGTAAATCCTTCCAAGTTCATGGGTGAAGTGGTGCATTCATGGCCTAATCATAGTGCTAAGCTAAATTCATAGGTTCTATTGGCCGATTACCAATAGGCTCCTTTGTTTGATCTTCTTGGGTCCACTCTCTTACCTTGATGTAATGATTCTTCTCCTTCTGTGAGTTTGGATCCTCTCTAGGTCCAGTAGATTGAGTGTAATGGCTTATGGTGTGGGGTTGACTATGCTCCTCTGTCATGTCCACGTCCTGTATATAGGATTCGGTATAGTCCTAGACTTGGATACATGGTACTCCAGTGAATCAAGCTTATTAGTTATGCCACATCATACTGGATGTGACCCTCAAGTAATTAATAACATTGTGAAACCCAGACACACTAATTGGAGTTAGTACAAGGTCTGGCACCATGTATTTATTTGTAGAGTATCAATAGCAATCTATGTATAGAAAATCCATGTATAAAGACTCTATTCTAGAAAAATCTATGTATAGGGGAGTTGGGACCTTGCATTTCCACAATGATGAGTTTAAATGTTGCATGGCTACCTACTAATGAATCAGAAGATTTATTCGTAGATGACAAAAATGTCTTACGAATTTAGAATTGCCCAGAAGATTTGGACAATTCAAATATTAAGATCCTCAACTACATGGAGGCACTTCCACTTAAGGCCTTTCCACAATATTCATCCAAAGTGGAACCAGTTGCCAAGGTTATGGTTAAAAAACCTGATACCAAGCTATACCGTGTCAAACGACCAAACTACTCATGGGACCTTTGTGAGGAAAAATATTTTTTTCAAATCGACGACGAGATCCTCCATGATGTGCCGCCACTTCCTCATCCGCATACCTCATGTCCTCCGAAGCCACAACCTCGTGGCCATACCATGAAAGAAAAGATGAAGAAACCCCTTCAAATCCAGCCGCCTGGAGACCTTACCACTGCTAGGGAAGTTCCTAATATTGCATTAGTTCATATGCCAATCCCTGAACCTCCCAAATCACCATCCAGATAGTTGAAAGGCAGGGTCCCCCTCGGATCCCCAGCACATTATGCATCTACATATTATAAAGACTATACAATCGAGGATGTGACCATCCATTACCACAAGCTCAACGTGAGCCAAATGGTAGTTCACCCTATGAAGGCTCTGCTCGAACCATCACCCTCTCCTTGATTGAGCCCAATGAAAGTAACAAATACATTGTCCACATCAGGGCTCATCTCAATCGGGAACAATGCAGGAGGCTTGAGAAGCTTTTGCGCAAATATCAGCATGTCTTTGCTTGGTCCTATAAAGACATGAAGGGCGTCTCACCCCAAGTAGCTGTGCATCGTATTCCTCTTAAACCGGTCGTGAGACCAACTACTAGCCATCCCTACAAATGTAATCTGATCTACAAGGCCAAAATCAAAGAAGAATTACAATAGGGATTCGAGATAGATGATCTGCTAAAAAATGTTGAACTCCCTTTCGAACCATGATCCTAAACTCAAATTCTCACAGTAATAGGATCCATCGAGTAATACGATTGGTTGTGCAAGTCTTGTTGATAAGATGTAGGAGTGCTTGATGATTCGTGAAGAAGGCAAAAACTTTTCCTAGGAGTTAATGACGCAACTTCTGGACCGCATACACCATTGCCAAAGCTTCACGCTTGGTAGTGGTATAATTGACTTCAGCAAGTATCAATTGTCTACTGAGAAATCGGATTGGATAATCCTTTTTGAATTCTTCTGGTTGGGTGAGCACTGCTCCAATGGCATACTTGGATGCATCGGTATGCACATGAAATTCTTTGGAATAATCAGGAGCACGGAGGATAGGTGCATTGGTAAGGGCATCCTTTAGCTAAATGAATGTGACTCATTGTTCATCAATCCATTTGAGAACAACAACCACTTTTTAGATCAATCGTGCTTTATTAGCGAAATCGAAAATAAAGCACCAATAGTAGTTGGTGTGGCCTAAGAAAGAATAAACTTTGTGGATGGTGCGTGGTTCGGGAAGATTTTGAATGACTGGGTCCTTGTCAGAGTCAGTTGCAATGCCATTTTTTGAAATGATATGTCCTAACACAATACCATGTGTTACCCAGATTTGGCAATTTTTAGGGTTTAGGGAGATGCCGAAGCATTGACATTAGATAAAAACTTTCTCAAACACAAATAGATGACGTATTTCTTCTGAATGTGTGTCTAAATTGTCTAAGTAAACTTCTAGGGTATCTCCCATCTGCTTAGAAAAGATAGCTTGGCATAACACACTGGAAAGTGCTAGGAGCATTACAGAGACCAAAAAGGCATGACTTTCCAACAGAAGATTTTCCATTTTGTGGCAAAAGCAGTTTTATCAATTTGAATCATATTGTATTTGCTAAAGCCATCTAATAAGGAGTAGGCCTCATCTCCTGCTAAATTTTCTGAGATGGATTCTCCGAAAAGTAATGGAAAATGATCACGTTTTGTGACAACATAAAGTTTTTTAAAGTCGACACAGATGCGAAGTTTTCCATTTTTCTTAGGAACGATGATGATTGGGGAGACCCACTCAGTATGTTCAATTTCATAGATAAATCCTGCAAACAAGCCCAACTTCATATCAAAGCGTCAACAATGATTTACCCAATGCCATTTTATTTTAAGTTGACTCAAAATATTCAGATGGACCCATCATTATCTAAACCCGAACAACGTGCGTTGGTCCTCAAAACTAAACCTTATAGGCTAATTGTAGGCCAACTTTACAAGCAAATGTTAGATGGAATTATCCGATGTTGTCTTACTGAAGGTGAAATACCCTTTGTTATCTCCCTAACTCATGAAGGTATTGGAGCAGGTCATTTCTCTTCTGAAATGGCTGCCAAGAAAATCCTCTTGGCAGAATTTTGGTGGCCAACTCTTTTTAAGGATACACACACCTACACTAAGGCATGTGTTGTCTATTAAAGAACAAAATGATTTCAAAAGACCGACTACATGCCTTTACACCCTGTCACAATTGACCAAGCTTTCCAGAAATGAGGATTTGATTACGTTAAACCAATTAGTCCCATTGCTAGACACACTCAATCAAGATATATCATAGTAGTTATGGACTATTGTACCAAATGGGCTGAAGCTGGAGCTGTTTGCAATACTCTATCATAGCAGATCTGCTTTCAAAATTCTTTGTGGTACATCGCAAAAGTTTCTCGTATTATGCACGATGCCATGGACAGGCAGGATCCACCAACAAAATATTATGTGGTGTTCTAACCAAGACCATCGAGTCCAGCTGATCTGATTGGGAACTAAAACTTTACGCTGCTCTATAGGCCTATCGCACTATCTCGAAGAGAGCCAGAGGTCTAACTCCTTTCCAGCTAGTCTATGGCCAGGAAGCTATTATGCCTATGAAATTCCATATTCCATTCCTACGAGTAGCATATAATCTCGAGCTAGATCATCGACAGATCCTAGCTAATAGATTATTTCGCCTAGAACAACTCTATGAGACTCACCGAATCAACATCCATGCCCAACAAGTCCACAAACATCAACAAAAGACATGGCATGATCGATCCTTAAAACTCAAAGAGGTCTAGGTTGAAGATAAGGTCCTCTTATACCAAGCCAAAGCCATTAAAGGAAAACTAAAATTTTCTTGCCAAGGACCTTATGTAATGCAAAAGATATTTGCCTATGGTTACGTACAACTCCAAGTCCTACAAGACAATATTTTAGACACTTTGGTCAATGGAAGCAGACTTCGAAAGTACAACGAATCCTGTTGTTATCTTGATATATGTACTAGGTTTGTTTATTTCCTAAATTTTGTTTTGTTTGACATTTTGATGAATTTTTTTGATATGTTTCTTATTCAAAACATCAAGATATCCTCAAATCAAAACTCCAATCAGTCTTTTTCTATCCAACCACAAGATTCATTCTTTTCCTAGAGTTTTGATGCCCAATCATACTAGATAGAATTCGCTCAGACCCATTTTTATTGTCCACGATTCATTTATTACCTCCACAAATTCTAGCTCGGTGTCAAACTTTTTAAAAATAGAAAAAAATAAGTTTTTTGCATCTGATCCTCACTGACATAATTCGTGGATAATTGGCTGAGCCTCAAATTTAGTTCCACGATTTCTGTCCTATCCGCAAATTCTGATCAGACCAATTTTTGTACTTTCAGCCAATTTTACTCATTCTGTACAAAAAGAACCACTTACAAGAACTCACGGACCTTAGAACATTGTCTTAAAATTCACAAACCTCACTAGAAAATCGTGGGCTAGTACTAAGGACAATTTTTGGGAGAAGTTACAATTTCGTGTCAAAAAACTCTATATATAGGCCTCAACCATCCTCTCCACGAGTTCAGTCTAGATTTCTACTCAAGAGTTCATGCTGAAATTTTCAAAAATATTCAAAATTTTCAAAACAATCTAGAATCACTATTACCATGGCCTCCCACGACACTTCTCTCACTCCATCATCGTAAGGCCCCTAAGCCCTATTCGAGTGACATATTCTTGATCTCCATCAAGAATTATTTTGAAGCACTGATCCTAGCCAAAGATATTTTCACTAACCTTGGTTTTGATCTGACTTATGTCACGAATCAACTGAGCGAGAGCTGAGCGAGAGCTTGGTCCAAGCAGCCTGCTCCACTTATTCTTGACAAGTTCCAGTCATTTCGGATCACGTCTAAGGCCGACAATTATACCATCATCAACATCTCCCTAGAACATCTACAAGCCATTGGATTTCCTAACTTGGGCAAGACGATCCATGGCAAGGGTACCAACTACGATGCCAAATATTTCACAAAATTTCTGATGGACGACTTGTCCAAACCAACGACGACATTTCCATTCGCCTCATCGAAGATCCAAAACTCAAGGCAACATAAAAAATCCTCGTGGCCATGGTCGATGTTTACATCACCAAAATAGATATCATTCCACCTAGCGATCTATTTTCATTAACCCTAACCATGGATGATCCCACTCACAATTATAAGTGGGCAGAGAAAGTTTCTAATAAATTATGTGCGACCTTGAAAGCTAGAAAAGCCACCATCAAATGTGGATATCTCCTCCACATGTTGGTCACAAAACAACTAGGACAACGCACGACCGCATCTATCAAAGAGTCGACGACATCTATCCTAGCACTAGAAAGTGCGCACCACACAATTGTCAACCGAACCAGTTTCACTTGCACCACCAACAAATAAGCAAAAGGATAAGGCAGTGAGCAAGGATGACACCATCTCCCTTGATATCATTGTTGGGAGAGAGGGAGGAAGAATAAATGACGAACACGAACGAGAAACGAACTCAAACAGAAAATGTTCGTGCGCAGCGAAATGAGTTAAATGACTCTCTCCCTAAGCATGACTACGCCTATCAGAATGAACAGAACTTTAGTGATAGAAATCACAGTCATTCTAGATTACGTAGCCAAACATGTAAATGGATGAAGTGCTAGATGAATAATTTGTCGCGAATGATTCGCGAAGAGTAGACTGTGCTCTACTGATAATTAGTCGTGAAAGACAAGACTAAAAGTTAATCATCTATTACCAGAAAGAGCAACAAGAAAGATCAGACTGAATGAAGAATAAGCATAGCAATATTGACAGATCTAAAACGCAGAACAAATAAATTGTGTCAGATTAAGTATATCAAGTATACAAGTCAATAATGCGGTAGAGCACAAGACTGTAGCGGACAAAACCGTGTGTCCTACAAAGCTTATTGCTATCTGTAATGAGGAATAAAACCTCCTGCACTTGTTCTAGACTTATCTTGCTTCATCAGAATTCATCATCGTAGAATATGCAGATGGTATCCAATATATATACATAATATTACAGGTGTGCAGATGCGAAAGTACAGAGTGGATGTGCTGTCTGTAAGAGATCGTGGGTGGCTACAATCATTGTCCAATTTGTTAGCGCAACTGCATGGGGTGAGACGTCATCCAGTACTGAAGTGAACATTGGTGATGATGCAAAAGTGCGTCACTCTTACGAACGGCCTTAGGGTGCCTTATCTGTTAGGGCACCTTTGGCATTTAGTAAGGTAGTGTCCCCTTTTCGCCTGTCACCATGACTTGTGTAAGAACACAATGTCACGATTCATTCGTCTTTTCTTCGTTTGTGCAAATTTGCGTGTAAAAAAATGTAGACTGCGTGACAACGTTAGAAAAATATGCAGCATGAATGGATGTAGATCAAAATCGGGATTTAGGAGAGTAAGAGGAGCAAATCCAACACCCCCCCCTTAATCTGGATCCGTGAATGCCTTGATCTTCAGACTTAGCAATGCACAAAATCTGTTGTGTGCATTAATACTAAGTGCTCGGGTCCCGTTTCTGACTCCGTGAGGGCATCGGATCGGAATAGTCGGAGCGTGAGCGCCGCTCCCTGGCGCTCACCTCTCTGTCGAGAACCTTGTCCCTGATGTAGTGATATCTTATCTCAATGTGCTTACTCCTAGAATGAAATCTAGGATTGGCCGATAAGGCAATAGCACTTTGGTTATCACAAAACAAAATTGTAGGGCTGTACTGATATAGATTGATGTCTGACAGCAAATTTTTCAACCAAAATGCTTCTTTAATAGATTGAGAAGCAACAATATATTCTGCTTCAGTAGAAGAAAGTGTGATAGAGGTTTGCTTACGACTATTCCACAAAATAGGACTGCCATTGAAGAAGAATGTAAAACCAGATGTGGACTTACGATGGTTTGCATCTCCTCTCCATCTTGTATCAGAATATCCACTGAGCTGACGATATCTCCATAGCAGATGCACTGGTCCATGGTAGCTCAAATATATCTCATGACTCGAATAAGAGCCTTCCAATGGGTAATTCCAAGATTAGCCATGTATTGCCTGAGTGAGTTGACAACAAAAGAGATATCTGGCCTTGTACAGACCATTGCATACATGAGAGATCCGAGTATCGATCGATATGGGTATTCTCTCATTTGCTCCTCTTCCTGCTTTGTCTGGGGACATTGGTCCTTGGACAAATACAGACCTGGATTCATTGGTGAGTGAGCTAATTTACAATTCATCAAATTGTATATGTTAAGAACATTATAAAGATACCTTTGTTGAGTGATGTAAATCAATCGATGTGCTCTATCTCTGTGGATTTGAATTCCAAGACAGAAGTGAGCTTCGCCCAGATCAGTCATGTCGAATTCTGAGAACAACATCTGTTTTGAATCCTGACAACAGAGATCAGAGTCAAGGGTTGCACTAAAGAAGAAGTGGCGTTGGTTGATGGAGTGGTTAGTGCGGTCGTGGAGGCACGTCTTCAGGTAGCAGGTGTAGATGAAAATGTAGAGACAGTGCCACACATTTGTTTACTGGCCATTGTGTTAATAACTACAGGTTGGGAGGAGGTGGATGCTTGGGATGGTGGATAAAGGTTAGTGTGTGGCACTTGGATGGACAAAAGAGATGAGCGTTGGAAACCGTGCACTTTTGCCTTGAGAAGTGCACAGGTAAAATTACACAACAGGGGGCTTGCTGGATACGCTCACGGTTGTTGGGTTTGATGGAGTTGGTTAGTTCACGAATAAGGAAACTATGCTAGTCGTATGGCACAATTGAGGGGCCAAGGAACTCCAGAAAGGATTCCACTATTTGACTCATCAGCTTAGACTGGATTCTGTCCTTGCGAAATATTGAAAGAACCAGAAAGTCATTCAACAGATGCGCAACCGCCTGAATGACGGGTTCCGTGATAGCATCTATCAAGTAACCATTGTTAGTCCGGATTGGAATTTCTGGTGCGGTTTGGGTGACGAACGGTTTGATCAGAGTTTTGACGTGGCAATGGGAGATGGATTGATGATCACCGGACATAATGCCAATGGTGACCATCGAGTCTAAGTTAATCCTGACCTTGTACATGGTACCTTGGTACAGGAAGTGAAAGCGAGTCTTTTCCTCGTCCCAGGTGGCGTAAGCGTGAAGGGCGAGGCACATGTTAATCTCAGAATGGAAAAGCATCAGGTAAAAACCCATTGTCTCTAGAAGTGGGCCGACTGTCTGCAGCCATGGTTGGATTAGAACATCAGAGGGTGAGGGCCAAGTCTGTGTGGCCTTGAGGATTTCACGCTGGATCATCTGTTTGGTGCCAGTGTCTTTAGAGAATGAGGAGGCCATGTTAGCAGTGATGATTAGAGGTCGAAAAAGTAGGAAAAACAGTGAAAAAGGTGTGGAAACGACAAAAACTGTGAATTATGAGTGTTGGATGACAAGTATTGTAGTTCAGAGCACATATTGGTGTTCAGTATGAGCAGATGATAAGTTTGGTCACAAATGGAGAACTTGATAATTTCAGTGTAAATTTTAGTAGAGCTTCGCTAGCAAAGGTGACAAATGACTCGAATTCAGCTCTTATATAGCGGAATTTAGAGTGCGTATTTGGTGAAATCCACTTTCCCTTGTTCAGTTCCATCCTAATTTTGGCAGGCACCTTCTTCACAAAATTCTAAGACCTTAGAGAAGTCTACGAGAGTTCAGAAGGTGATTTGACTCCTATGCAAAGGTTCTGCAAGGATTCAGGCTGTCTACAAGGGTTCAACTCTTGCAAGAAGTGATCTCTTGCACAACTTGTTTCTGTGATTGGATTTTCAAGATCAGACCATGTAGGCAAGTTAATTTCACTGTTCTGATTCCATTTAGACACCTTGCGAGGGTTGGTAAGATGATCTTGATGCTCTGCGAGGGTTATGAAAATTCAGCTTCTGGGAACCCTCGCACACACTAAAAAATGGTGATTCCTCCATCAGGAACTCTTGTAGAGATTTTCATGGATGCAACTAGGTCAGATCTGGTGACTGTCCAAGTTTCAAGAGCTATCTCCCAGGGGATCTCAAAAAATCATGAAAAAAGCGCTCTTTCAAAGTGTTTTTTGACGAGATATCGAGATTTTCTGATTTTTAACTTTTGTAAACTTGTAATCAGCTTCATCCAGGCTTGATTTGACTGTTCGTAGTTCTTTGAAAGTTCTGATGGATACTTGGTAACAGATCCATCAATCAATCTGATGATCTGCTTCTTTCTTGATCCTATCTGGATCTGGATCCTCCTTGGATTCTGATGGATTTTTTTGATCTTGCCAGATCTAGCCAAATCTTGATGGATCTAGCTTGATTTGGCTTGATCTTCCTAGATCTAGTGGTGATGGTTTAGTTGAATAGCTTTTCATAACGTGCCATCACCAATCTAGATCTCTCTTACTGTGGTGGCCAGTACTTGTGCAACCGGCTACCATTGATGGGTGTATCGAATGGTGTCCCATCTAGCTTTTCTAAATTCAGGTTCCATGATTAAAAATTTCCTTGATTCGATAAGGACCTTTGCTTGTGAGTTTTAACTTTCCCTTGATCGCCTTGGTTTTATACATCAGGACCACATCTCCGGAGCGAAGATCCTTCTTTTGTAATCTACGATCACTCCATGCTTTGTGTCTTTTCTTTTCAGCTGCTAGTGCATGCACGACTAGTAAGCGTGTTTCACAGAGTTTATGCAGACCTTCGTGGCATAATTGTAGAGATTTGGACTCATTAAGATGTTGTGTGGTGGCAATCCTTAATGAAAAAACTAAAAACTCTACTGGCATCACAACATCCTGACCATATACCAATTGGAAGGGTGTTTGATCAATGCTTCCTTTATATGATGTCCTGAATGCCCACAGTGCAGCATGCAACTTGTGTTTCCAATCTGATCTGCTAGCTTCAATTGTTTTCGTGAGCACGCTACACATGATCTTATTGGATGATTTCGCTTGCCCATTACCACAAGGATAATAAGACGTACTGGTTCTGTGGATCACGAAGAATTTCTCCAACAGGACCTTGATGGTCTCATTGATTAAATGGCTTCTATCGGGCATCCAAAGTGCATAATGATATTTTCATAAAGGAACTTGGTAGTGGTCCTAGCATCAACTACTCTTATTGTCTTGGCTTCGACCCACTTGGTGAGGTAGTCTGTGGCTACGATTATGTATCGAGCCTGGGAATTCCTTGTTGTAGGGTGAATTGGACTGATGTAATCCAATCCCCACTTTTTGAATGGTGCTTGGGCTAAGACCGAGTGTAGTAGGTCATAATTCAATCTCGTTGGCCTTCTCGCCCTTTGGCACACATCACACTTTTTCAAGTATTCCTCCGTATCCTTATGAATTGTTGGCCACCAACATCCTGATTGCAGGATCTTGCGAACTGTAATGTCGGATGCAAAATGCCTCCACCCATGCCTTTATGTGAAAGCAAAATGATCTGGGTGGCTTCATGAGGAAGAATACACCGCCGAAGAATTTCGTCGGGTCCTCTTCGATACAACTGGCCGGCAATCAACTGATAAGGTCTAGCCTTCAAGATCAATTTCCGCTGTTCCGCCTTTGGTAGTGATTTGTCTTGCTGGCCCCGCATTAGATATTCAACAATGTCGGTAGCCCATTTTGGTACTGTGTCCACATAAAATAAGACAGCATCTACCAGCTCATCGCCAGGTTGGGTTGCAATCTCCTTTCCCTTGATTTATGACACATGATCTGCCATGTAGTGCTGTTTTCCCTTGTGCACTACTATCCAAAAGTCAAATTCCAACAACAAAAGTAGCCATTTGGTGATTCTTCCGGTGTTGCAAGTTTTATTAACGAGATAGAGCAAGGGTTGATGGTCCGTATAAAAAACAAAATGTATGGCCATCAGGTAGTGTCAAAATTTCTTAACCACATAGATCATTGCTAGTGCTTCCCACTCTGTGGTTGAATGATTCATTTTGGTATCACTAAGCTGTCAACTTGCAAATCAGATTGAAAAATCTTTTTTGTGTTCACCTGACTGGGTTAAGACTGCTCCAACTGCATACTTCGATGCGTTCGTATGCACATGAAACTCAATGGACCAATTGGGTGGGCGTAAGATTGGTGCTGAAACCAATTCATCCTTAAGCTTCTGGAAAGCCTTTAGGGCTTTCTCGTTCCAATGTGGATCCGTCGTGAGTTTGTAGATTGGTCGGGCTAACTCCGTAAGATCAAGATTGAAGATCCTATAATAGTTAGCATGACCCATGAAGACTTGGGTACTATAACTATCGGTGATACCCATTTCATGTGCTCGATTTCATAGATGAAATTTGCATCCGTCAGCTTCTGCAACTCTTGCTTGATAAGCTCTGTATAATTCGGGTTGCAACGGTAATAACGACTTACCTTGGTGGCTGCTCCTTCCACCAAGGGTATGGTGTGTTGGACTATTATTGGTGGAATGCCCTTCAGGTCACTATAACTCCAGGCAAAACAATCTTTATACTCCACCAACAACAATCGTAGTCTCTTGAACTATGTGGGTATTAACTACTCTCCCACATGCATTATCTTTTCTTCTTCACCTGGCTCGACAAGATTTATCGGCTGTGTTCGTGCAAGTCCCTCAAAGACTTGTTCCGCTGGTTCTCTCTGGGCTTGTGGCATCATGATTACCACGTCGTCTAAGGTATAATTCTTGAACGTCTCAGGCATCTTGTGAACTGGCGCTCGTCGAGATTCCTCCTTCAACATATTGATCTTAGCCCGACTGGTCATTTTTTAATTTTCTGTCACCTGTGTAGAAGATGACGCTGTATCTGAGTCTATTTGATTGACTTCAAGGAGTCCAACACCATCTTTTTGCTCTTTTTTGTCATTTTGGTGGCTTCATCCTTGTTGTCTTTCATCGGGACTGCCGTGACATTCGTCTCGTGGTTGCAAATATCAACATCCACTGTAGCTATTGCCTGTTTGGGTAGATCACTCCATCGGATCACCTGGCTGTAGTGTTGCTTCAACTGATTCTTCTTATTCGCAGGTGCCTCGGGTGGATCGATCCTTGAGATTTTTGCCATAGCAGACTTTTGCGGTGGTTGAGCTGGTACTTTCTTGATTCCGTAACAATCTGGGTCCATGTGGTGGTGGAGCTGTTCATCAGTCAGCTCAATCTCCTTATTATAAGTTAGAGCATGTTGCCAAGGGACTAGATCATCGTCCACTGGGTCCTCAATAGGTTCCGTTGACATCCATGCTACTTTTATCATATTCACCCCAAATGTGATTGGTGTGTCCATAGTGTAACACTTGGGTGAAGATGTACTAGGTTTCAGATCTGATTCATATTGACATGCCCAGCAGTCAATAGTTGCTAACGCATCCGTCCATCTTACGACATCCGTCTCTGAATCATAGTGACCTCCCTTGGCGGGCCTTGGGTGACCTTGTCTGGTTGAACCATGACTTGTGATGTGGTCATGTCTGGTGCTGCTGTAGACAAAGGACACAGAATTGCGGAATGTCCCTACAAGGGACAATATACATCCTTCTGCCGAGAATGCCATTATGGGCACTGTTACAAGAATTGTCCATTTAAACCTGGAACCAGTGCACCTCTTAACCTCATTGCAATATAGCAACCAGCAGTTCCAACAGGGATGCCATCGAAAGGACGACAATTCCACGCTCCTGTGTTAGTTGTTACGCAAGCACAAAAGAGGAAGGAAGTGGCTCCCTCACCACCACCATCGGTCACTGACGACCAACCCTCAACTTCCGCGCCATATTTGAATGTGAGGAAAGAATGAAGGCAGTACCAAAAAATAAGACACTGGGTACATAAAGCACAAGCGGAAGAAAAAGAGCAATAAAGAGACAATCCCACGGAACCTCCAGTTGGCGTCAAACGGATACCACAAGCGGGCTCACCACTGCGCACTGATCAGAATGATTGGTTGCACCAACATGAACCACCTTTTCACATGGTAGAGCCCGAGGAACCACGCAATGAAAGGCTCACAGTTTTACTGTCAAGCCGTGTTAGTTTACCACTCGGAGAACTACTACGGATTGCACCACAAGCAAAAAGCCTTCTAGCTGAACGGGCCAAAGCGGATGAGGAGCCAGTAGCGCCTAAGCCCATATATTGTATGGGCTATGAAGAAACAAGTAACGTCCTCCACATCAGAGCAGCATGGGAAAGTGTGGAACACAACATCACTTTACCAATCAAACACAAGAGATATGAGGATGAGACAGTAGTGGTAGATGGAAGATCGAGTGTCAATTTGATCTCCACTACTTTGTATGAAAATTGGAGTTTGCAAGGGTTGAAGCTAGCAAGATTCGCCATCAAGCTAGCAGATCAATCCTGTGTGAATCCAGAAGGTGTAGTTGTCGATATCCCCGTAAGGATAGCACGCATGCAGTTTGTGATTACTTTTGTAGTCATGGATATACCTGAATCTCCATCTGCATACCGTATTTTACTGGGAAGACCATGGTTGAGGACTGCACAAGTAGTACACAACTGGGGTATGGGAAAACTCACCTTCGAGAACAGAAAATGGGCTGTAAAGGTTGATCCAGCCACATGGGCAGTGAAACCTATTGCACCCAAAGCTGATGACGGATCATCTACAATAAATCACACAATTGATGCTTCAACAACATCTGCAGATTGCGGACAAGACATGGGACATTCCAATCTGGTCCAAACAGTCCAAGCAATCATGCTGACGCTGAGTTTGAACTGCATAGGCCACAACATATTCATTTATGGTAGAATCCATACATGGTTCATCTGGTCCATACCATTGTTGCTGCTCAGGTGGAGGTGGCATTTGCATCTCTGGTTCGGCTGTTGTCAGGTTTACATGGGCCACATGTTGATTGGCTGGCCCTGCTGGTGCAGGTAAGCCATACGGTGTTGTTGATTTGGTGCGCCATACCTTGGTGCCGTGTTGGGTGTCCCTTGATGGTAAGGATAAGAAGTCAAATAAGGACTTCTCTTCTGTTGAACAATTCGAGGGTTAAACGAGAAAAATGCCATATTGTGCGATGTTGCATTGCGCAGATGGCAGAATCTATGTGTCAGTCTTTGATTTTGCTTTAGGACTAGACACTTGTTCGTTGTATGGTTTTGCGTGCACACTGAACACCATACATTCTCCCGTCTTGGATATTGCAGTTGGTTTGGTTCCGGTTGATGTGGCGTTACTGCTACAGCTCACTGTAAGGCTTTCAGCTTCTGGTCAAACTGCGTCATAAGTTGCTCCATCTACTGTTTGTGTAATTTCGTCATTTGCTCCAACAACAGTTATGTGGATAGAGCAAATGCGTTTGATGATGATGATGCTAACAAGGGAGTAGGGGTGTGGGTGGATGGATATTCATTGGCCGATCCCTCATCCTCTTCCCTGATGGCATCTTCCATAGCTTCTTACATAGTAGCGTACTGCTCCCATCATTTCAGTTCTCTTCTGATGCTTTGTGGTAGTCCGGCTAGGAACCACATGATCACCGCATGATCAGGAGTTGGGACTGCACTGCACTCGGATCGTAAGTGTTTGACTCGCTCAATATAGTCCTTGACTCTTTCTCGTTTTCCCATCTTGACTTTGCTCAACAGGAGGAATGGGTCTTCCAAGAACTTTCTTGGTTTAAACGCGTAATGAGAGATGCTTTAATCGCTTCCCAGGTAGATTTTTCTTCGTCTGACAGGTTGAAAAACCAATCCTGAGCCACTGCCAATAAGGACATGGGAAACAACATCAGCTTCTCCGCAGGTCTCCATTCACCGTAGATTTCACAAGCTTGCTCGTAGATCTAGAAGAATCGGATGAAATCTGATGATCCATCGTATTTTGGTATTTCCATTCGTGGTGGTCTTCGGACTGCGTACAAGTTGGCCCATTGGATCCATTGGTGCTGGTTCCGGTTCTGTCTCTTGTTGCACAGCTGCTAATCTGGGAAGGTGTGGTGCTTGATTTGCTATCCTTCGTGCTATTGATCGTCCCAATCTTAGATTCATCCAATGGTGGGTTCCAAAGTGATTGGATCTTGCTTATACAGTAGGATGCAGTCTGGATCTCAAGGATTTGATCGATCAGATCGGCCGAAAGTGAATTTTAGGCCTTTTACGGTGGTTTTTCCTTGATAACTTTTTACTCCTTGCACTGATTGACCTGAGATTTTGACAATAGCTGGATTGATGCAGATCTTTCCATTAATCTGGTCTACAAGGGTTTTCTTCTGCGAGGGTTGGCTATGCGAGTTCTTTAGCTATTTTTGCAGATAAAAAATACGATATCTCTCAGATTTTTGGGAAGTAACTCTCGCAAGGCTCACAGTAGCTGGATCTGGGTCACATCTCACTATAGAATTCTTTGTGAGAGTTAACTCTCACAAGAAGTGAAAATTTCACTGTCTACGAGAGTTCAAAACCACTTTTTTGGCTTGATCTTCACCAAATCTCAAAACTAACTCTCGTAGGCTTCATCACTGATGGAAATTATCATTTTAAATTGATTGAGAGGGTTTGGGAGAGTTCTTACTCAAAGAATTTGTTGGATCTTCACTTTTTAGTGATTTTTTTGCACTTAAATCCAATTTTCTGCTCACTGAAATCAAACTAACTCTCGCAAGCTCTTATGTGTCCTTGTCTCACTGAGATGGAATTTCAAAATCCTTTGCAAGAGTTCTTGACCACTGGAACTGAAAATTTTGCTGTCTGCGAGGGTTCACTGGTACTTTCCCATCTTTTTTTCACTGGGAACTCTCGCACAGACACTTAGACATCAAAATAATTCTCGCAAGCTTTTGTGTGTCCTGGTCTCACTGAGATGGAACTTTAGAGGCCTCTGCGAGAGTTTTTATGAAGATTTGAATTTTTCTGGATTTTTTCAAGGGTTTTTTAAATTTTTTATAATTTTTTCTCTGATTTTTACAATATGCTTAGAACTAACTCTCGCAGGCTTCTATGCAGGTCTGGGACAGTACCCTGGAGCTGCTGCCAGTCATGCAAGGGTTAATTCACACTGGTTCTGGAGATATAAAAATATGAAGAGATTTTAGGCTCTTTTTCCCTCAAAAAATGCAGATTGGTGTGCTTTTTGGGTTTTTTGACTGGTTGGTTTGGGTTTCAAACCCTTAGAGGCTCTTCAGGGTCTCATCTACCCTCTCACACCTCCTCCGCTAGCTGTGAACATTCCAAACACAAAAAAAATATAGAAAACTAACTCTAAACACCCAAAAATCTACCTAAAAGTGCTCTAAAAAGCAAAAAGATAGCTAAAATGCAGCTAAACTAGTTAGTGGAAACCTATCCTTGGCATCGGCACCACTGTAGGGTCAAAGATCTCACGTAGTATAGCACAAGGGTTAGATCACCGGATAGGTATCTAACTATGCATAGATGCTATTTTTAGTTAGTTTCCTACTTTATCCCTTAACTCTATTCACCACTAACACTACCCTCCTTTAACTCTACTCCTCTACACTAACATTCATCATGCTTTTGGGTGAAGGGAAAGGATAGACAAGAAGAGGAAGAGAGAAGAGAAGAGATAAAGAGAGAGAGAGAGATGAGATGGAGGTTAGCTCAAATGCTCAATGTCATTGCTTATGGAGAAACCTTAACTAATCACAAACAAAAAGCATGGAAGAAATGGAAATAACAAGCAAACACAACAATAGCATAAGCAAGATTGATTAGCAAATGAGAATGCTTGAGCTCTCAAAATAGTAGAGTCTCCTCCTCTCTATTAAGCATCCAAATAGTGTACAAATGGTGCCCTTTTATAAAATGGGGAAGGCCCTTGCCCCTCAATCCTATTGGCTAATATTCACATTGATCCTATGCATTCATCTTGGACCCAACTTGATCCAAGGGTCCACAAAAAGTACATGTGAGTCCAAAATTGGACCCAACTCTAAAAAGTAAACTCTAAGTTTAAAATTGACTTTGGGCCTCAAGTTTTATTTTAATTACAAAGGCCCAAGTCTATTTTATTTTATTTACACTTTGGCTTTTGTGCTCATTGGGCCATGGGCTTATACGCGCAGGATGCCATGCCCTCGCAACACATTTTATTGGACGATTTTATTTATTTACACTTTGTTGGGAATACTTCCAATAAAACTGCCATAGACAATTTTAAAACGGAACGGGACGAGGCCTTAGCAGATGCAGAAGCAACACGTTCCACTATGAAAGAACAACTGGAACTGGTTGATTTTCAAGATTTCACCCCTCTCGTGAGGGAACTCCAAAAGGCCACGATGGAGCAACATACAAAATTGCAACAAGCCTATACTACTTCCGCCGAGGCCCTTAACCAACATATTGCCGCCTTGGAGGATCAATCTACGCCTGCTGTCCATGTAGAGCATGCCCAGTCTCATGACTTCAGGCCTCGCTATGATGGACCAGATGGTGGCGATGGGGTAGGATTTTAGTAGCCTCCACCCACAAATCAAGACTCATCATTTCAAGGACCAATTCAAGTGCCAACAGCTCAAACACCAACCAATTCTCAACACACTGGTGGTACTTCCTCCCAACAGTATTTCACCTCTACTGCTTCTAACCCCATCGACCCAACTGACTTTCTTTTTCCACGCCACTTCTCTCTAGAATCCCCACAAGACATCGGATCTCTCCAAATGCACCTAGCAAGGAGTAGCTCATCTCCCAAGAGTTTGCCAAAAAGTATCAACCCAAGGAACGAGGCAGCTACATTTTTGCCAAACCTCGACCACTGCAAAACTCATAAGAAAGCCGTAAAGCTCCTGGAACCACAACCAGCTTGGCTCCATCAGCTATTTTTCAGAGCAAAACATCCATGGAATGGTATCTCGAAGCACCTGCATATATGTGCACCAATCCATACTATTATCCGGTGGTGCGTCGAGAACCATTTCCTACCAAGAAGCTGAAAAATTAAGATTTATTGGCCCAAGCTCACAGGTGTAAACACGGCAACCCAGCAGATGATATGATCACCAATTGCCGTGTATTTCACCAAAAGCACCATGGCAGCCCGGATCGCGACGTACGATATTTTGTGGATAACTGCGGCCTGGTAGCATTTTTGGCAGAACTAAAAGGATATTGGGAGAGGGAGCTCCCACCAATTGCCATAGATATCAACAAGCCCTTGCAGACTGAAAACGACCATATCAACGTTGCGCAACTTTATTACCGGGTAGCCCTCACTTTGGCACTTCATGTTGACATGATTGAGCTCTGGAAAATCCATGGATTCCTACAAGGCATGTTCCACTATTACAAGCAATTGCCCTTCCTTAATAAATTATGCTAGTAGATGATGGAGAGCATCAGCAACAAGATCTATCGATCTCGACAAAAACAGTCTCGTCTCCAGGAAGCTCAAAAGATCTGGGACGAAAAAGCTTAGATTGGTGTGGGATCACCAATCTAATAAGGAGGGGGATAATGTTAGCAACTGTGCAAACACAGTGAAAAATATAAAAAAAAAAAAGAAATAAAACCCTGTGGCATGTATATTGTAAGCCCACGTAAGAGTATTTGCTAGTAAACTTCTACTATGGCATGTGTTTTGTAAGTCCATGGGTAGAAGCCTAAAAATATTAAAATAACTTAAACTTAGACTTAAAAAACTTAAGCTTAGAAAGATTCTAAGTTATCTTAAGTTCCAAGTTAGAAACTCCTAAAGTTCTAAGTTAGAAGTTTTTAGAAGCCTTAGAATGGCTAGTTTAAAACTAATCCCATAAGCTAGTGGATGTTTATGGAAGGCCCTCCTTGCTATAAGAGGAAAGGTATTTCTCATGTACACAACACTTTGAGATTGTGACAAATTGCTTTCTGATATTATCTTGCGATTTTATTGTGTTCCCTTTGGGAAGGTGCATAGCTTGAGGACAGGTGCTTGGGCCTCCTCTTGCCTCCTTTTCATTGGCTTTTAATTGTGGCATGCTTTGTATTGTTTATTGCTTAATTAGCCACAATTTATATCTTTCATTTCTCTTTGGGAGTTAGTATTACTTTTACGATTTGCTAGTTGGGAAGCCTTAGCAGACCTAGTTTATTGTTGATCCTTGCTTGTTGGGTAAGCCTTGGCAAGTTTATTTATTTTCCAAGTAGTGGCTAGTTGGGTACCGCCTTAGCCACACCTTCATTAGTTTCCATTTCGTGCACCAGTTGGAAAGCCTTGGTGCTCCTTTTCATTTATGTTTTCATTTTTAGAAGGTGGACGACCAATCTACCACTATACTACGCACAAAACCTCTTATTAGATTTAAGTTTGAAGCTATTTTGACTTCTACAAACCAAGAAATCTTCGTTCTCAATCCATACTGCTTCTTAGGACCTATATGAATGCTTCACGGAAGTCTAATAAACCATTTAAGACTATTGGTAACATCACTTTTGGGATTGGGGAGGTGTTTGCATGATTTTGGATCATATGCCCTACTAGAAGTGCGCCCTACTATAGAATTTGGACTGCTCTATGCTCACACATGTGAAGCCTAGGTGGAAGGCTGATGTGGCAAGCATATCGATCACTTGGTCTCCTATGTATTGTGCTTTATAGTGCCTAATTTGGGGCATTGTAGCCAAAGTTAAGGTTATTTAAAATTTTGGCAGTTTTGTGAGCAAAATTGGCAAAATTTATAATTATTCGGATTGCATGCTAGTCTTTTCCCTACTTCTTGGTATTGTGCTTGCATGGATTGATTGCATGTTGTTCCAGAGTGTGATTCTGACATGCATGAGGGATTTATAGTCAATTTGAGTGGTCATACGCATGTGCTCTGACGGTATGGTCACATATCGGGGATATTGGTTGACGAATTCCGTAAAACTGAAATTTACGAAAAAAATTTCATAATGACATTTTGTGACTGATGTAGTGTGCTTTGCATGCCAGTTGGACATTGGTTTAGTGACATTAGGGAATCAACCAATATTTTAATTTTTTGATTTTGATTTTGATTGCCTTTTGTACTAACGGTAGTTTTGTCAAAAAAAAATTGAAATACATAAATTGAACCAAAAATTGAGTTTTTCTAAAAAAGTGAAATTTTGGTCATTTTTTTGCTATGTATGCAATCAGTTTAGATTAGTGAATTGACTAAACTGAGATTTTCAATTAGTAATAGTCACAATATTTTCACCAAGGCTAAATTATTTTTTACTTATAGATAATTTAAAATTGACAGAAGGAACAACAAAAACATTGTACTCTGGTACATGGAATTTGCCAACAGTTTTTACTGTATGACATTTTAACTTTTGGAATAGGGTACTTCCAGGTTGAAAGTTAAAATTGAATTTTTTCCTTTTCGGTTGAATTTCAAGCTTGGTTAAAATTTGAAATCGGTTACTTGTCTGATATATTCCTAGTTGATACTAATTATTAGAAATGAGTCAAGTGAACATTTGTGCAAAATATTTGTTAAAATTGAATTAACTATCAAACAATATGAAATGGCTAGATAGAATGAGTGGTGACAAAACTCTTTATCCAAGTTGTAAAATCATGTTTGGATACAGTTTACGAGTTTGAAATCCTATTGGTAGGATTTCCATTCATGTAATTTCATATTCTGAGGTTTGATAGTTTTTGTTAATATTGACGGAGTAATGCCAAACTAGTCAATAAAAACAAATAGTCCAATTTTATTGGAAAAATTGTAATTGATAGGAACTGATCAAAAGTAAAAAAAAAAAAAAAAAACTAATTTCATTTCCTAGCTAAATCCTATGGTGAATTATATGCAAAAGGTCGGTATTAGTATTGTTTTTCATACTAGTGTATGATTTTTGTTTATCAGAAATTCAACCCAGGTATAGGATATAAATGAAATTGTTTCAGACTTTTTCCTACAATAATTTACTTTTTACATTTACTAATGTTTGTACATCTTAGTGCCTTAGCTGAAATAGATTTTCAAGGGACTGAAAATCCTAAGGGGGGAAGAAGAGTAGACATCAAAGGTAGTAAGTGTGCTAGGAAAATGTTGGATCTCTAGATTATCAGAAAAGGCTGTTAAGGATTTTCTATAAGGAAGAGCTGGTGGTTTGGGACATCAGTAATTTAAGAAAGAAAATTCTAGGACTGTAAAGATCTAATTATCAATGGCGTATTTTTGTACCTAGTTGTGATAAGGGAAAAAGAAGACCATTGATTAATTGTGGGGTATTTTAGAAAATTTTGAGGATTAATCCCAAATAGGCATCTCACTATTTACAAAATCGGAAACCCTCAAATCTATTTCTCACATATTTAATTAAATCCTTTACTTCTTAGTGATTTCTCGAATATTAGACAACTGACTGGTTTATATGATTCTTTCTAACATGAAGTTATTCTTCTCAAAGACTATTATATCATATGAATTACTTCTTGTGTGAATAGACTTGAAATATAGATAAATTCTAAGGTCAAAGTGTTTCAATTTCTTAGACCTAGATCTATTGCATGAATATATTTCAGTGGAATGATAGATACTATCACTTGGGTTAAAAATATTTGAAGGAAGAATTCTAATTTTAATAGAGTGGGTCCTTTTCTAAGGAAGACACTTATTAATGACTTTTCATTGATTTAGATATTTTCATATATCATCTTTCCAGTTAACTTTTATAGTAATCGATTATTTCTTTAAAAGGAGAGGTGAAGTGATGGCATAAAAATCTATCTGGGGATCTGTTGCTTGCATAGTTTTGGAAGAGAACCAGTTGTGGTATAGAAATGAGATTGTTCTGAAAGTAATTTCGGATAGATTCAGAGTGTGATATCAAATTGGAACTTTTCAAATAAGAGAAATTCTCTAGGAATTGTGTGGAACAATCTGGAACTCGAACATGTTTGAAATTTGAACCCTTATCTATAAGTAGTACAATGAAAGGTCAAAAGTTACTAAATCCATTTTAACTGAAATAGGAGTAAGTTTGATCAGAATTTAAGTTTGGAATGTCTGTATTAGATCAACCTAATCTTAGTTGAGTACTAAAATCATGGAAGGGTTGATTGAGTGGAAGAAATTATGTTATTAGAGGTAAGTTGGATTGAATAACTGCGGAGAGCAAATATTATTCGTCTCAAAGATTTTTCAAATATTTTATTTACTCATGAGAAATATAAATTCTTTTGTAGTTGGGTTACAAGATTCTCAATGAGATATGTGAGTAACCTATGTGGATTTTGGAGGAATCTGCCAGATAAGAATGTATTTATGTACTAGGTCATAATGAGATTATTCAGATATGTGCACAATTAATCTTGTATGAATCTATTGTGTATTCTTGGTTACTAGGGTTAATTGGTGCACTTAACCAATCGGTGAACAGAAGCATATGATCAAGTATTGTTGACACAGATACTTGCAGAGTTAACGGACCTTTCTGTGGAGATTTATTGGTTAACTTAAAAATAATTTGGATAAGGATCTAAATGTGGTGTTATACTAAGTAAATAAGCAATAATGAACATGCCACAATAAAAACCGATGAAAAGGAGGCAAGAAGAGGCCCGAGCACCTTCTCTCAAGCTATGCACCTTTCCAAAGGGAACACAATGAAACACAAGATAATCACACAGTAATTTGTCATAATCTCAAAGTGTTATTTTACAAGGGAAATGCCTCTCTTCTTATAGCAAGAAGGGCCTTCCATAAGCTTCTACTAGCTTATGGGATTAGTTTCTAAAACTTGCCATTCTAACGCTTCTAAACTTCTCAACTTCTGGCTTAGAAAGCCTAAGACTCTAAACTTAGAACTCAAGATAACTTAGAATCTTTTATTTTCTAAGATTAAGTTTCTGAGATTAAGTTTCTAAGCTCAAGTTTCTAAGTTTAAGTTCTCTAAGTCAAGTTTTCTAAATTAGAAGTTTAAAATTTAATTAAGTTTCTACCCATGGACTTATAACACACATGCCATGGTAGGAGTTTATTAACAAGTACTCACACATGGACTTATAATACACATGCCGCGGTGTTTTATTTTACTTTGATTTTACTTTGTTACTAACATTATCCCCCTCCTATTTGGATTGGCGGGCCCATGTCATCGTATGGAAAAACGTGAATTTTGTGTCGCTTACATAAAACCAACTGCTTATTGAAGGTGATGGTGGTTTTTTGCGAACATTCCAACTTGTTGGGAAGATGCATCTTTTGTTGGACAATATTGGCAGCCAGATAATGTGCTCCATTGGTTTCCAAATAGAACATTTGTTGTGAAGTCTCCTAACTACTTTTCTCCAACCTGTATGTTGTTTCTTGGGAGTCCACTCATGAAAAATACTGCTTAAAAGCTTGTGCGAGTGATCGCTGGCTTGTTTCCTTTGAGTAGTGGTTTTTCCTTGTGCATTGCATTGGGGTCGCAGAACATCCCTTGTGAAAATAATTTGTGTTGGCCTCACACTGGGGTAATATCTAATAGAGTATGGTGATAATGGCTGTGCAAAAGGTAGTGTTGTAGTGTGATTAGCAATATTTTTCATAGCATATTGAAAATCAGTAGTTAGTTTGTCCATGTGAGTTGTTGAGCTTTTTGCCAAGTTCTCATTTGATGTAGAAGTTCTGAAAATTGGACTGTACTTTTCTGATTGTGAAGACATTTGGGGAGTTTGGATTTCTTGTCACGGTAATCAAAGTCTTCATCAGACCCCTCGTCTTCTTCACGAATGGCATCAGTCATGGCATCCTTAAGCTAATCATAAAGATCAACTGGTCTCAGTTCTCAACAGATACTTTTAGGGAGTCCAACCAGGAATTTGATGGCCATTCGTTCGGTGATATTCTCATCAACACATTCTATATTGAGACAAATGCTCAATGTAACTTCTTACAAACTCTTCGCGACGCATCTTGATATGTGTGATTTGGATGAATGGGTTGTGAGTCAGTTTAGAAGGTTTGAAACGCTTGATAAGAGCATCTTTGAGGGTATTCCAAGACAAGATCAGGAGCTTCTATGGCTGTTTTATAGAACACCATAGGAAATAGTCTGAGCTTTTCAGTTTCAGAGAAGTGACATGCATTATCAAAGTCTTGAAGAAATCTGATTGGGTCAGATTTTCCATCGTACTTTGGTGCAACAATGCGTGGGATTTTGTGTTCTAGATATGGAGGTGCAGAATTAGAAGATTCAGCAAAATCTTGTGACATGATGCAGAATGAGGAACAAAATAACAGTACAGATGATCGGTACATTACTGTACTTAGCCACAAGAGGTCAAAAAGGTGGTTTTATTGCAAAATAGAGAATCTGGACAAGAATCGATATTTTTTTGCAGTAACAGAATTCGCAAACAAGAGTAGAACTCGCAAACAGGCTGTTGAATCATAATACAGTACTCGCAAATTCTGATAGAGAATTTTCACTAACAAAATATGGATTTTTTAATTTTTTTGGATTATTTTGTAAAGGACGGAATTCGCAGAGGAGGTATAGAAATCGTTCAGACTGTGGGCGATTTCATGGTATGGTCCACGATTTTTGATACTGCATTTTTCTGTCTTTTAGAATTCGTCAGAAATCGTTTAGACTATGGATGATTTCGTCGTATGGTTCACGATTTCTAATAGAGAATTTCCATTGACAAAATATGAATTTTTTAATTTTTTTAGATTTTTTGTAAATGACAGAATTCACAGAGGATGTATAGAAATCGTTCAAATTGTGGGCAATTTCATGGTATGGTCCATGATTTTGATACTGATTTTATTTTTTTTAAGAATTTGCTAGAAATCGTTCAGACTGTGGACGACTTTGTGGTATGGTCCACAATTTCTGGTAGGGAGTTTTCACTGACAAAAAATGAATTTTTTAATGTTTTTAGATTTTTTGTAAAGGACAAAATTCGCAAAGGATGTATAGAAATCATGGTGGACGATTTTGTGGTATGGTCCACGATTTCTAATAGGGAGTTTTGTTGACAGACAAGAATAATAATAAAAAATAGTGATTTCTAGCAGAAAACATGCTAAATGTCTGAGACAGAATTCGCGGAGCTGCTGGAGGACTGATCTTTCACAGATCTAGCCTCAGTGATGCCGACGAATTTCGACACAAAGATTTGGGCGGAAAACAAAGGATTTTGAGAGTAAAACAGTGGGTTTTCGAAAAATCTGAGCAGGGTCAAAAATCCTAAAAGTGGTAGGATGAAAGATGATGTTCTGTTATGGCTGCAGACACCCCGACGAATTCTGATATACCTGATTGTTGAAAAAAATGTCACTTGGGTAACTCCTTTCAAAGAAAATACCCAAGTTGATACTTTTGTTGCTTTCCCCCGGCTTGATAGTTTGCTTAGCAGCTCATGTAGGACATGGAGAGAAGTCTTGTGTTGTAGTGTGAAGGAAAATAGCAAGCAAGCATACACACAAGCACGTTAGTAAAAAAAAAATTAGTAAGCTACGTAGAAAAAAACTTAAAAAGCGGCAACGATGCTAATGTTTGAAGTATTTCTACTCCACTAAGTGGCTAGGTCTAAAGAGGGTTTCGTGCGTAGTATAGTGGTAGACCGGTCGTCCACCTTCTAAGTTCTACAAGCTATCAACTGCAAATAAAGAACAATAACAAAAAGGGAGCACCAAGGCTTTCCCAACTGGTGCTCAGAATGGAAACTACCTAGATGTGACTAAGGCGGTACCCAACTAGTCACTACTTGGAAAATAAATAACTTGCTAAGGCTTACCCATCTAGCAAGGACCAACAATAAACTAGGCTTGCTAAAGCTTCCCAACTAGCAAACCATAAAACTAATACTAACTCCCAAAGGGAAATGAAATATACATTTTGGCTAATACTAAGCAAATAAGCGATAATGAACATGCCACAATAAAAACCGATGAAAAGGAGGCAAGAGGAGGTCCGAGCACCTTCCCTCAAGCTATGCACCTTTCCAAAGGGAACACAATGAAACACAAGATAATCACAAAATAATGTCATAATCTGAAAGTGCTATTTTACAAGGGAAATGTCTCTCTTCTTATAGCAAGAAGGGCCTTCCATAAGCTTCTACTAACTTATGGGATTAGTTTCTAAAACTTGCCATTCAAAGGCTTCTAAACTTCTCAACTTCTAACTTAGAAAGCCTAAGAATCTAAACTTAGAACTCAAGATAACTTAGAATCTTGTATTTTCTAGGCTTAAGTTTCTAAGTTTAAGTTTTCTAAATTAGAAGTTTAGAATTTATTTAAGTTTCTACCCATGGACTTATAACACACATGCCATGGTAGGAGTTTATTAACAAGTACTCACACGTGGACTTACAATACACATGCCACAGTGTTTTATTTTACTTTGATTTTAATTTGTTGCTAACATGGATATACAATATTCTTGGTATAGAGTATTCCTTAGTTAAGGATTTGACTCAGTTCATTAGTGATTGTATCCCAAAGAGCTCAATTGGATAGCATATCATAATGATTCCGAGAATAACAACTAAATTTGTATTCAACAGGACTTTGGGTATCTAGATTTGATTCTAGATGGTAATCTAAAGTATTTTGTAGTTGAAGATAATTTTTATTAACCTAGAGGAAACATTTATCGCTTAGTGTACTTTCCAAAGCTCACTCTAGAACAGAGGTTAACGGTTAACAAACCCGTTTTAACTCTGAGTACTTGTTTGATTTGAAAGTCAGATTAAGGATACTGATTTTCAAAGTTAATATTGAAAGTTAAAGAAATTGTTTGTATAATTCTTTCTTGTTTTGAGGACAAAACCAAATTAAGGGGGGAAGAATGTCATGTCCACGTCCTGTATAGGATTCAGTATAGTCCTAGACTTGGATACATGGTACTTCAATCAGGCTTATTAGCTATGCCACGTCATACTAGATGTGACCTACAAGTAATTAATAACCCTGTGAGGCCCATACACACTATTTGGAGTTAGTACAAGGTTTTGGAGCGTATATGCATGTGTGGAGTATCAATAATCTATGTATAGGGGATCCATGTATAGAGACTCTACTCTAGAAGAATCTATGTATAGGGGAGTTGGGACCTTGCATTTCTATATGCACAAGTGGTTCTAAGCCTTATTTAAGGAGGCCAAACTCACCCTATTATTCCATCACTTGGTTGATTCATTGCCAAGATCTCTCTCTACTCTCATGCTTCCTAATCCGTGGCTTCTAGAGATTGATTGGTTGCTTCTACTTGGTTAGGTGGTTTATCCAACAATGTGTTCACTATTGTTTTGTCTTGTAAGCAGGATCTTGAGGACACCCTCATTCCACAACTGCGAGTTCCTTCAATCGTTGGGCACGAGTCTGAACATAGACAAGGGCTTCTTGTTTTGTGGCCTTGGTCCTCCTATCATGTATAATGGTTGCAAGATTGACAGGTGCATCAACTTGTGGCTCTACTGGTCGGGATGGACAATCTTTCTAACAATGGCCATGACCACACTCTCTACAGATAGGGGTATGAGTGCCTTTATATGGGCATTCAGCAATGCGGGAATTCTCTTCACAACCATAACATTGTGTGGCAAAATTTGCTGGAATGATCTGGCGGTCCATTTGAGGGCTAGGTTGACACACTACTAAGGCTGATGCTACGTTATTGGGTCCAGGTAGCGCTAGGTGTTGTTGGGTGCCTATTGGAATATGGGCCTCAGATAACTTGTAACTTGGGGACCCTGTTGTTGCATCCTCCATTGGTATTGTCTTGCAATGACTTGTATTCTCGGATTGTAGATACAGGTAGATGTATCATGGTTATTGGTATTGCAACATATGCAAAACCTTTGGCCTAGTTGTCTACTATGAGGGCACTCATTTGCAGTGTGATTTTGCTGGCATGTGGGACACCAAACATTATCACGCCTAGAAAATTGGCTGACAATTATTCAAAATCTTTGGATAGTTGATCCATTTGGGCCTTATGAGTCTTGTTCATAGTCTCAAGTTGTTGTAACAACAATTGAGTGGCAACATCAGAGGGAGTTCCTTCTCCTTGTGATCTATGGCTGTGATCAATAGCAATGACTCTTGAACATTGGGGTCCATATTCCTTCATCTTCTTCTTGGATGGCATCATCCATGGCATCAAGTGAGGTAGCATAGGTTTCTGGAAGTCTAAGTTCACTCCTAATGGATTTCGGGAGGCCAGCCATGAACCATATGATCACAACCTGATCAGGTGCTAGGTGAGCAGAGCATTCAGTTTTAAGACGTTTGAGCTGTTCAATATAATCACGTACCCTCTCATCCTTCCTCATCTTGATCTTACTAAGAAGTAGGAATGGGATTTCAAGGAATCTAGATTATTTAAATCTCTTAAGAAATGAATCATTGAGAGATTCCTACACATTTCATTCATGATGCTCAAGGTTGAAAGACCATTCACGTGCTACATCAGTGAGAGTCATGCTAAAGAGCCCGAGTTTCTCTTTCGGGGTTGTCTCTCCATATACCTCAATGCTTCCTCATAAATTTGAAGATAGCATGCGGGGTCGGTAGTACCATCATACCGTGGTAGATTGAGTCTAGGGGCTCATCCGTTACGTGGGATAGCTCTTGGTGTTGGTACGACATAGGCTAATGGATTGGGGATTCTTTGTGCTCCTAATGCTTCAGGTGGTACTGGATTCTCTTGAGGTTGATTTGGATTATTGGCAGCCATGTCAAATTGCTCTTGGAGATTTCGAGGTTGGGGATGGCTAGTTGAAGGTTCCTAATCTCCAAGCGAATTCTCTCCCTCGCTTGAGATCCTAGATCTAGTCTTTCGACCTGATCTTAGTTGCATCCAAACAAAAGACCTTTTCTAAGTTTGTAACATGGAAAAATATCTCGTTGGTGAGAATGAAGACCTATTGAAGCCTTTGTAGATTTCAAATTGGTGTTGTGTCGGCGCCTCAAAGGGCGTTGGGACTTGAGCGGTTTCCCCAACACGCACTTAAGTCTAACATTCATCCATCATGCACTTACGTAAAAGCCAACTCAGAAATGTAACAAGCTTAACCATTCAGACTTAAGACAACTGGAATCCCAACCAACCCGAAAGCCAACTCAGAATCCGTCCCCAAAAGGTAACCAAAGGCAAAGACAAGCCACACATGAAACCCAAGGCATAGTGGTCGCCAAACTGACCAATTGGCATAGCGGCAAGCCCCATGTCGATGACAGGGATACTTAGGCGCCAGCGACGCAAAAAGGTTGTAGTAAGGGTCCTTCCACTTGGACCAGTCTCGGAGGCGAAACCGAAATGGTAATCATCCCCAAGGATCAACTTTATCAGATTTGGAAGAGGTTACATTCATACATAGACTGACCGGTCTCGGGGCCACCAACACGTGCTGGGCATTGTGCCTGGCTCGTGCTGGTAGAGGGAGCTGAGACCTGGCGACTGGATTCCTGGCGCTGGTTGAGCTGCCCAAGTTTCTGTCTGCCGGACTCCCCCTATAGTTCTGCTGTGATTCGACGCACCCCCTCTATTCTGAAACATAGTGCTTTTTGGTAAAGCGCGCTTTTTGGGACTTAGTTTTTATTTTGCTGATTAAGCCTGGCAAGCCTGGTAGAATCAGTCTGGCTCCCGGACATGGGTCCCCGGGAGCCGTCCCGGTGACAGAATCAACTTGCTTCCTGACTAGGCCATGACTCGAGCTCCAGAGCTAGCTCATGACTTGTGACTGCTTGACTGGCTCACCACAAGTCGGAGGCTCAGTCCTTGACGTTCTAACTTGCTCTGGGACCTTAGGGAGCGTCGCCCCTTAGAGTCTTACAGGGCACGCTGGGTGCACCTGAGTCAGCTTTACAACAATTGGGATCCACCAACTCACACAATTGGGGAATTCAAATCTAGGACTGTAACTTGATGGAATCACAAAAGCCTGATGGTGGAAGATGGGTTGGGAATGTAGACTTTCCAATTTGGCCAGTGATGTAGGTTGGATGGATGAGTGTAAATTCCTGATGGCGAACTCAGATGGCCAATTTGAAAACTTGGGGTGATCTTGGAAACTCAGGGTGCTGGGAGTGAAAGATGGCAAGATTAGGAGATTCCTTGGGATTCTAGGTTGGCTCTTTTGGAAATTTAAAGATCTATATCAGATATCTCAAATCTGAAAGTGGCAAACCTAGATCTTGAAAATTGAAGTCTGTCGATCAAAAAAATTGTTTTTAGGAATATGCAATTTTTGGCTGATTCTATGGGAGTTTAGATTCGTAAGCTCATCATGATTGGGGAACCTGCAAATTGGTGAACCTAGAGCTCTAGTGAGTTTTGAGAAAATACACTTTGGGAATGTACAAGTCTCGATCTCACTTAGCAGGTTGGTACAGATCTGGAAAAGTGTAGATCTGACTTTTGGCTTGCACTTGGGGAATGATCTGAAGGAGTTCATATTCCCCTTGAGTACAGTAGGTAAAACACATGTGAAACTAATCATTGGTAGGTGGGGAAACTTAGAAGTACAGTTGTCAGTCAGAAATTGCAAAAATCAAGATTTTCACACTTTCTAATATACAATAATGGATCCTTGGGATCTGAGTTTGCCCTCTAGGTAGTGTATTGGTCTTAGTTGGATCTGTCAATGATGAAGGAGGCAAACCAAGATGGGCCACTACTGACGCTGTAGGGGCAGAAACATCCAGAACTTTGGGGTCAGTTTTTTGAAGAGAGGTTCATGGTCTGGATTAGCCCTCTGGATAATGTTTTCAGTAGGTAATGATGTTCTAAATCTGAGCTAGGCGAACTTAGATGGCAAGATATGTACCTCAATTTTTTGGTTCAGGTTTGCCCCTCTGATATATTATAGTTTAATGTTTGTCTAATTTGTGGTCAAACAGGTGAACCTAGATGTCAAGATTTGGGCCTCAAAACACCCCTTTGGAAATGTAAAGCATGTTTGGCAGCTTGGTTCTAAGTTCCCATGGTCAATTTTGTAAACTCGGAGGATAGCAGAGAACAATGTATCACAAGCATTTGCACCATTCACCACACACAAATCACAAAATTAGAGTTGCACACTATCTTTTATAGATTAATTAAAAACAATACAATTGTGGTAGATGCCAATGATCGTAAACGATGGAAGATACTAAGCTATAGAAGCGATCTTTAATATATGTTATGGTGATCTCCAAGTTGTTCAACTAAAAAGAAAAGACTACACATTCATTTGTGCACTCTCCTTTTCACTTCTCCTTTTCTAATTCGTGAAGTCTTGCTATCAAGTGTATTTGGTGCAAGAACTCCAATTCTCTCATGCTTGCTGCCCTCCATGTCATCGATACGTTGGTCCTTTCATGGTCCTGTGAGAGATACACTCACTGCCCTCCACGTCATCGGTCCGTTATCCCTTTCACAGTCTTGTAATAAGTTGTTGGGATTATATTGTTTCTCTGTATTAGGACTGTGGATGTCCCTTGCCTGTGTGACCTCAACAATTCCCCCCTCAAGGGTATTCCGTAGGCCCATCTTGTCAACCAGTAACTCATGCTGGTCTTTAGTTAATCCTTTTGTGAAAACATCTGCCAACATTAGATTGGTTGGGCAATAATCTAGTTGGATGATCTTTCGCTCCACTACCTCTCGAACATACCTGTCTTGTAGTTCAATATGTTTGCTCTTCTTATGTTCTCCACCATTTCTAGCAAAGGCAAGACAACTTTGATTGTCGTTCTAGATAAAGAAATAACTCTGCTTCATTCCCCATTCACTAAGAACACTTCTCAACCACATTGCCTCTTTTGTAGCCTGACATAATGTTATGAGCTCCGAGTGCATGATCGAAAGTGCGATGCTCTGCTGCTTGTAGATTCCCTAGCTTATTGGTTCATTCGCATAAGTGAACACAAAGACAGATGTCGATCTGTACGTGTCAGCATCTCCTCCCCAGTCTGCATCTACAAAACCAATGATGTCATCACTACATTTTTTGTATACCAATTTTCGATTCATCGTCCCCTTCAGGTATTTTAGTATCCTTTTCGTTGCTTCCCAGTGAGCTCGGCCTGGATTATTGGAGAATTGGCTCACTTTATTCACACTGAACGCTATGTCAGGTCGGGTGCACATTGCTGCATACGTAAGAGAGCCCACTAAGTTTCTGTAAGGTACTCTTTCCATCTCTTTTTCATCCTCTTTTGTCATCGGTGACATATTTGCACATAGGTTCAACCCCCTTTTTGCCAAAGTCCCAAATGGTACTGCGTCCATCATTCCATAATGCATTAGCATCTCTTGAATATATCTCTTTTGGGACGTAGTGGTTGTTCCTCGTGTCAGATCTCTGTTTATCTCCAACCCCAAATAGAATGAAATTTCCCCCAAGTTTTTTATCTTGAATTCCGCCGCTAAAGCTGATTTGATTTCATTTACCTTGACCTCATCATTTCCTATAATTAGTATGTCATCAACATATATGGCCATGATGATGAGTCTTCTAGAATCATTGTAGACGCATATGCTGGCATCAAACAAACATGGTCTCATTCCCAACTTCTTCACGGAGCTGTCAAAACATCTGATTCCACTACTTGCATCCCTGCTTCAACCCGTAAATTGCCTTCCTTAGGTGACAATACAATCCTAGAGCCCTCACAAAATCAGCAGGTTGATTCGTATAGATGATTTCATCCAAAAACCCATTCTAGAAGGCAGTCTTCACATCTACCTGCCACACTGGCCATCCATTGCGTGTCGCTATTGCCAGCATTATTCGAATACTCGCAATCCTTACCACCGAAGTGTATGTTTCAGAGAAATCGACACCCTCAATCTGGATGCACCCTAGTGCCACTAGCCTGGCCCTAAACCTATCAACGCTTTTGTCAGAATTTAGCTTTATTTTGAAAATCCACTTGCACCCTATGGCCCTTTTGTTGCTCGGCAACTCCACCAGATCCCAAACATGGTTTTTGTCCATGGAGTGAATTTCCTCCTCCATGGCCTTTTTCCATTCAGGCCAATACTTTGATTCCTTGGCTTCCCTCAATGTTTTAGGCTCCAACACAAAATCCTCCTTCTCCTCCATTATATAGAGCATATCATCAAATCTTCTTAGGGGATTTCGTATTCTCTGTGATCTTCTAGGGGCTTCGTCAATTTGATTTTGATCAGATCCCCCCTGCAACTGTATCCTGGATGACTTCCTGACCTCCGATGCAACGTCTTGCTCCGTTGTTCCTTCGGCCACATCACCCTCCAAGCTTGAATTCACAAATGTCAATTGCAGAAATGACGATTGCTGCCCCTGATCTTGCACACTTTTGGATGTAGTAACTCTGATCCTCCTGAAACTCGACATCTCGAATAGTTACCGTCCTTTTTGATTCGGATATGTATACCCTATATCCCTTTTGGGATGCTGGGTATCCAACAAAGACTCCCCTCCTTGACCTCGGGTCCAGCTTTCATTTTACAGATTCAAGCACAAGGACATGACATAATGATCCAAACGTCCTCAAGTAACTGAGATCTGGCTCATTTCCGCTCCATATTTCTCTTGGGGTTTTCCACCCCAACTTCTCCATGGGCAAACGATTGTGCAAATAGGCTGCTGTGGTCACCGCCTCAGCCCAGTAAGATTTAGGCATATTCTTCAATTGGATCATGAATCTCACGCTGTTAAGCAATGTCCTATTAAGCCTCTCACTCACCCCATTTTGCTGCGGATTGTAAGGACAGGTGGTTTGGTGTTTGATTCCCTTCTGTTGACAGAATGCAGTGAATTATCTATTGCAATACTCACTCTTGTTGTTTGTCCTGATGGTTCTAGGAGCTTGTGTCTACTTGCAAGTGCCCACATACTCTTTGAATGTGGCAATTAGCGTAGCTGAAGCGTTTGTGGGCCCATAACCATTGTAAACTCGGAGGATAGCAGACAACAATGTATCACAAGCATTTGCACCATTCACCACACACGACTCACAAAATCAAAGTTGCACACTATCTATCATAGATTTGTTTTAAAACTATACAATTGTTGTAGATGCCAATGACTGTAAAGGATGGAAGATACTAAGCTATAAGCGATCTCTAACATATGTTATGGTGCTCTCCAACTTGTTCAACTGAAAAGAAAAGACTACACATTCGTCTGTGTACTCTCCTTTTTAGTTCTCCTTTCATAGTCTTGTGATAAGTTGTTGGGATTATACGTTTCTCTGTGTTAGGACTGTGGATGTCCCTTGCCTGTGTGACCCCAACAAGTTCTGGGAAGGCACTTTCATGGTAGATTAAAAAATAGATTGGAGGCTGTCTTTATCACTATTTTGTGGGGATCCATATGCTCAAAACATCTGAATCACAAGCAAAAGATGCATAAAGTTTTTTACAAAGTAGCCACTAAAAACACACCAGTCCCTACACTACAAAGCAAGTAAAAGAAGTGAAAAACAACAAATGTTGGCAAACATTTGGCTCCCCGAGAACAATGCCAATGTTGTCAAAAAGAAGAGGGGTTCATCCACCTTCTCCCAAGTCGTTTGTAGCACGGGAAGTAGGGCTCGATCCTAGGAGCCTTGGAGATGCTTACACAACAAAAGAGAGCAAAAATTACTTTTACTTGCAATAAACCACAAACATAAACCAACAACACTAACTCTACCACTCTCGTCCTCACTCCCACACACACTTCCACACCTTCTCTCTCTCCCTCAACAAGCACAACTAAATTAGGGACACATCAAGATTAGGCATATGTGCTAAAAAGGGGCTAAAGTAGCAAGAATTTTAGAAAGAAATGCATTCTACACGAAGTCATACTAACATTGGCCAAACACCACATTTAGCATACATGAATCCAAAATAGCAGCACTTAGCTCTCTTGCATTAAGGATGAAAATTACATACAATGGGCTTCTCTTTATAGAAGCTTGTGGAGCTTACTTTCTGCATTTGCTTATGGGACAAGACATTTCAAGTCTCAAAATACAATTTGGAAAGCTTGACTTTGACTTTTACATACTTTTTTCAAGTCTAAGTTTAAACCTTGAGACTTGCCAAAAATGTTTTCTTGCCCCCTAGTGACACCACAAATTGGACTTACACTCGCAAGATATCGAATTGGGGCCCAACTCTTCAAGATGGGCTTATACATGCATAATGTCATGCTTGGGCCATTAATTACACAAAATTGTCATGTACAAAGGCTACTTTCATGTAAGGTGCTTCTTTCTTTAATTCTCCCGGGCTCCATTGAAATGCCCCTTAGGCCTTGTATTTTAGCCCCCACAAGGAAGTTGAGAAGAATGAAAGTCATACATCTTGTCATGGTGATGTGCCACAAATTTGTGTTCATGACTAGACTAGAGATCATGATTGGGCAACTATTCGTGTGGAGGCAAGTTATCATGTAGATTCTCAACACTAGACACTAGAAGTTATCAAAAAATATAGGTCAACCTTGTATTTTCAAGTTTTGTCAAAAAACAGTAAATATATCAAAGTTTGCCTAGGAAGTTGAAGAATGGACTTTGGTTGTTGTGCATGATAATCTGCCACAACTTCATTGTGAATGGAGTATAACCATTCTTTGGTGGGTGATTTTGTCAAGGCTAGTTATCATGTTAGTTCGCAAACAATAACATAGTAGTAGGTATGAAAAACTAAGACCCCACCAAATGTATGAATAGTCTTGGCTATTTATATATAATGTTTTGATAGAATCATATAATCATTCTAGATAATACTGATTTATGAAATTGTTGTATTGTGTTTGTTATTTTTATGAACTTCCATGAAATTTTTTTGTAAGTTGTACGTACAACAAAGAAAAGCATAACTAGTTTAAATTTGGAAAATATCTAGAAGATGTATGTATTGACTCCCTAGAACCACTAGGTATAGTAGAACTATAAACATAGAAGTATTTGAAATTGGTGGATATCCTAGAATTAAAAAAATGGAAATGCCACTAGTGTCATAAATGTGTACCAACCTCCCAACACCCGTAATAACCTCCCAAAACACACATAAATTGCATGAGACTTGTGGAGCCCAATAGTCCATGATTCATGATGGTTACAAACATGTGCACCAAACAACAGGTTGAGGGAGTCAATGGGTCACATTGCAAGGTGTTTATGATGTGTGTTGGGATATATGACATCAATTTTGGGGTGACATGTAAATGTGCTCTTACCTCCCATTTGAGTGTGATATCTTCTTTCCTTTCTTGTGGAGGACTAGAGATCGCAGTTTGACATTTATATTGGACGTCATAAGCACTTTCGACTATATTTTTATATCCAAGCTTCATATTTGCCCTTCACACATGGCATACATTTTTGATTCGAGGTTGCCTTAACTACGTCCAACTTCCAATTGTGGATGTCAATAAAAATACGTCAAAGTATGTTGAGAGAAAAGATTTAGTGAAGCTTATAAGACATATTCTTTGTCGTAGATTTTGTGCTTTGACTTTGAAATGGGACTTTATATTTAAAGTGAATTCGTCGATGTAAGAATTTGACTTCAAAGTAAATGTGCATTTTATTTCACAATGAAAGAGATTGCCTTATATTGTAGAATTCAAGTCTCAAGTTTGAAACTACAAAAACACAACATCAAAACATTGAAAAGAACTCACATGAAGTTGGAGCTGTAAGGGGCCTACCCCACTTACAAGCTAATTGCCAGTTATGTTAGTGCTAACTTATGATAGTTAACTAGTTGGCACTTTTGTTGCCCCATCTACAATTGTTGGCTGATTCTGGCAAGTCCCCAAGATACTTGGCCAGAGCTACCCAAGAGCACCTCTCACCTTAGACCGAGGAGGTATCTGAGAAGACGAGATCAAGTTGTGAGTTTAGGACATCCAATCTTGGATATTCTAAAGACCATTCCGATTACCCGCCACATGTAGAAAATTGATCCCTCAAAAATTCCAAGTCAGTGGGTGTAAAAGATAGTCCATCACCATAATGTTTGGCAGCTCCAATTTTATATAAATCAACGGTTAAGATTGAGTTTGGGGACCACCAATACCTAAGGGATAATAATGGGACCTCAAATTTGATTGATTCTATTTGTGAGCCCTCAATATATCACATGAACGTCAAATATGTAAACCTCACAAATGTAATCTTCAAATAATGCCCTCAAGGATGTAATCTTGAAAATGCACCCTCATGGATGAGGTTTTTAGTACAATTTTGAAAATGATGTCCGTAATTTTCCTTTCAAGTTTTTATGATGCACATTTTGCACTATAACGGGTGTTTGTGGACCCATGATAAAATTATAATGACTCATACTCTCGGATGAGCCATTATGCCTTTACCATGGGCATGCAAACAAGTATTATCTAGTTCATAAAAACGCTATATCCTTGGGTGAGCCTCCTACTTCTACTTCCCACCTCCTTCCCATTTACTCTTTGTTTAATTTTGGATTAATGATAATGAGTTACATAGCATACTAGTATACACACTCACTAGATAGTAGGTAGAGAGAGAGAGAGAGAGAGAGAGAGAGAGAGAGAGAGTAAGTAGAGAGTTTCCCATAAGATCACATGAGATGGCACAACCCATTTCTCTCATTTTCATTGTTGTTTCTATTGTTTTAATGTGTGTGATGAATTGATTGATTGATTGATTGATTTTGAAGCCATTTCAAAATTTAAGTTAAAATAGTTGCAATTCAGCTCAGCTGTCTCAAATAATGCTTGCTCTTCTTCTTTAATATTAACCTCCTTTCCCTTTTCTGTCCTTTACTTTAATAGTTTCTTCATCTTCAGCAGCAGCGGCAGCTACAGCTATGTATGCCTCATCTCATCATCACCCACACTCTCAGCTCCACTTTCTTCCCTTGAGCAGCTGCTGCATCCGGCTTTGCTCCTCCTACCTAGTATGTTCTCAAGTAAGCTTCATACATCTCTGTTTTAGCTGCTTGTGAAGTGATGATATAATGTGATGAAAGAGTGTTTGAACTGCTGCTGTTGCATACTGCTTTGATCCTAGCATGCTCTCAAGTTTGATAGATCTTTGTTTTAGCTGCTTGGGAAGTGATGATATGTTATGCTTAAACAATGCTTGTGCTGCTCCACCCTGTTTTGATCCTACTGTGTTCTTAAGTTTGATAAATCTTTGTTGGACGTAAAATATGGTGAAACAATGTGATTAGATCTCTGAAAGCCCTGCCGTGCTGTGAGTGCACATTAGTGAGTGTTTAAGGGTTGGCCCTCATATGTAAATCAGTGTAATGTGTATTTGTTTTTAGAACAGGCAGATCCTCGTTACATTTCTGGATACGTCACAGCGAGAAGTCTACTGCTAGTTCTAAAACTGAAAGCCGGCACAGTAGTAGTGCAGTAGGTGCAAGGAAGAGGAGTTCCTTTGAGGTGGGCTGATCTAATTCCGCTGCACAAGCTACTGCATTATGGAGTTTTGTTGGGGAAAGTGCTTTTGCGTACGAAAAATGGACAAGTAAGCTCATCCTGGTTTTCTAAATGACTTTCTGTTCCTACCTTTGGTGAATACCTTGTGTAGATTTTCCTTTGTATATTCCAGAACAATATGAAGCTGAAAAATGTCGTAAAAGACAGCAGGGCAATACGGGCCTAATTCCCTGGAGTAAATAGTAACATGATTTCAAATATAAGCATTACAGACCAGAGAAAACGCATAAAAAATTGCTCATTCTCCATCAAAAAGTAAAACATAACAGTAGATCTGGGAACCCAAACCGATTTCATGCCATGGGAAGCCTTGGCCCTATGAACTTTCTGGGAAAACGCATAGAAAATCACACATTATCTAGTAGAAGGTGAAAGACAATGGCAAATTTGGGGATTCAAACTGTTTTACGTTGCGGGAAGTACTGGCCCTGGGGACCGTCTGGAATCCTAAAACATGGCCTCCTTCAATTTTGGAAAGCCCTCAGCTCTTTCCAATACTTTTTATAAAGAACTGATGAAAATCTGAAGCTTCCCTAGCTGCTTCATCTGGTCTTTCAAGGTCCTTTGCGTAACTGTAAGGCAATATATGAATCCTCTACATATACCTTATTTATATAGGTTAGCACATATAAACATAAAATATCAATACATACATAATGTAATAGCTTAGATGTTGTATACACAAAATAGTGAAACAACATTATGTAAATGAGAAGGAATTGTCAACGTGCGCATGCAGATGTCAGAGTAAGCTTATAGGAGAAAACTTCTGCCCTATAAATTATTGTTTTCCATAAACGCTTTTGGAAATGAATGTGTTCAGTGCCAACATAGTTCAAATCTTTTCAGTTCTATGCAAGGCTTGAATCTTTATCTAACTGGCATCCATAACTTGAAACTAGTTATAATAACTTCTCGAGTATAGCATAAGATGTTATATGCTTTGGAAGATATAGAATGTGTAAGAGGTAGCGTAGAAGTCTCTTATGGAAATGTTTTTACTAGAAGCACACGATCCTTGTTTGTGTCACATGAATTCAAACCTTTTAACAATCTCCTTAATTTTAATATTCCATTTTTTTTGAATCTTGGATCAAATGCAAATCCTGATTCAAATCCACTCAATACTAATCTACTTGTAACTATGAGTGCCAAGCAAGTAGAGTGGGATGAAATTGTGTAATGATGAGCTTCTAGCACGGTTAGACTTCTTGTACAATCAATATCATGAACAAAAAGGAACCTTGTATATTTGAGGAGTTTTATTCTTGTGAATCTTAATGGAGTGGACGTTGTTTTCTTTTGCTACTTGCCACTTTTTCCTTCTTATTGGAGGACTCTTGATTGTCACATTGCATGGTTATTTTATAGAATGATTTCTGAAAGTACATATGCTTTTTATTAGTAAATTTATCATGCTTAGTAAATATGTCAATGTACATTGAAGCTTGTTGCTTGTATGTACTTCAATTTGTTAAGATAGCTTACGAGTCTTGGTTTAAGAATGTTTTGCAAATTTGGAGTGAATGACAAGTTTGTATTTCCTATTTTTGTTCCCATTAGGAATGGTGAAATGCAGTTAAAGATCGTTCTTGATTCAAACATCATATCGAGCTATTCAATTGTTGAAGAAGGCTTTTGAAGCTCCATATTCTCAATATATGTTTGCAATCATCACATGATAATGCAATGACATTGTTGTTGATGTTGTATAGGAATCCTGGAGGCAAGGCTAGCAACTGGCGAATTTTCTCTTTGAAAGAACTACATTCTGCGACGAACAATTTTAACTATGATAATAAGCTGGGTGAAGGAGGATTTGGCAGTGTCTATTGGGGGCAATTATGGGATGGTTCCCAAGTACGTAGTTTGTTAATTGTCAACATTGTTGCAAATGTCTGAAAATAATGCTGCTTGATATTAGATGAATTTGAAATAAACTTGGTCTACATTTTGTGAATTATGTAAGAAGATTCAAAGTCTTGAGTCTTGATATGGTTTGGTTAGTACTAGCGTTTGAGGGCGTTTGATAGCTTGTGGATGAGGAAAAGCATATGCAATATTCATGTTTATGTAGTATGAGCTTCCGGAGTAATTGGATGTCATTACCACAAGTCATACTATAGCGATCTTGGTCATCCGTGAGCCAAGTTCCTTGTTGGAATTTTCAATTTTACACGCATAAGAACATTGACTTTTATCAAGAGCTTGTTGATTTCTTGTCTACATGTGAGTACATATGACTTCAGTCTTCCACAAGTCATACTATTGAGATATAATCTATTTTCCAGCCAAGATACTTGCTGTTTTTTTTTGTTTGAGGTGCATGTAGAGGGATATTGGCTTGTATTAGCCATATCATTGGAGTTTTGTACATGCATGCTGGATCAGATCTCATAGCACTTGGAGTCTTTATCAACCTTAAAAATCATCATTATGGGTGACATAAACGAATTTGTCCTTCTAGAAGCAAGCAAGCTTGATGGGAACAATTACGCTGCATTGAAAATTCACATGTAGAACATCTTGATTGGTTGGGAGTATTGGGACTTTGTAACAAGCATTGGCTCTCCCAATAAATGAGCAAGAAGCTCAAAATTATCACAAAACAAAGCACATACCGTCATCAATCTCTCCATGAAAGAAAAGATCATACCTTACATAAGAAATGCAACAATGGCAAATCTCGTGTACCTTTGGAGTCTAGAGTCCATATTCTTGGATATGTAACTTGTAATAGTCTACACGAGAGTGCACGGGTCATAGTTGCACAATGTTCTCGATAGATCTATGTACATACATTAACTTACAATCTAATTTCTTAAGGTCAAGTGATATAACTTATATCTGAATCTATAATTCTTTGGTTTCCAAGCTTCATTCTATCAACAAGTGTTCTCTTACCTAGAGCTATAGTTCTAAATTCACAAGCTAAGAAATGAATGTCCTAGGCCCTATTGATACCCAAGGGGAACCCTAAACCGGCCAATATAATGTTACTTCATAGACTTTAGCTCAATTTTGCAAAATGTTTTGAAATTGCATGAACATGTCTAACAATTATCTTATAGATATCGATGAAAATGCAATCCTATGTGATGTATTTCAGCTTTCTTAAGATGTGATGTATTTCAGCTTTCTTAAGTATGGGAATGTTCTCCTTCATTTGTGATATTCTATGGTTCATTTGATATCAAAGTCAGTGGATTGGGTTCATAACTTTGAACTCTTACTATGGAACCCAACATGAGAGTAACAATAGCAACCAAATGCCAAATCATTGCCAACTAGTGGTCTGAGTGCCTAGAGCATTAATCAATGTAAAATAATGGGCTACGGGCTTGGAGGGAATGTTTATGCTATATCCTTGGGTTTCCAAGCATCACTTTAACTATCAGGATCATTCTTGTAAATATCTTTTAGATGATTGCTGGTTGCTATAAGCAATCATAAAAATCTGACATGATTGTTTTTTTCAAAAGGTTTTCCACTTTACCCGTTCTTGCTCAAGCATCTGAACTTACTGCTAATTGTAAATTAATTGCTCCTTATGCTATTAAAAACTCTTGCTTTGATGGAAGTAGTGCAATTGGCTAAATGGATCGATTGAAATTATCGCTATTGAACATTCCTTATGGTTAAAATGCATTGGATGAAAGGGATCTTTTTTAACACCGTTAGGCTTTTATTCTGTGCTTCCAAACTGTTGCAGATAGCTGTCAAAAGGCTTAAAGTTTGGAGCACAAAAGCAGAGATGGAGTTTGCTGTGGAAGTAGAAATTCTTGGACGTGTCTAACAATTATCTTATAGATATCGATGAAAATGCAATCCTATGTGATGTATTTCAGCTTTCTTAAGATGTGATGTATTTCAGCTTTCTTAAGTATGGGAATGTTCTCCTTCATTTGTGATATTCTATGGTTCATTTGATATCAAAGTCAGTGGATTGGGTTCATAACTTTGAACTCTTACTATGGAACCCAACATGAGAGTAACAATAGCAACCAAATGCCAAATCATTGCCAACTAGTGGTCTGAGTGCCTAGAGCATTAATCAATGTAAAATAATGGGCTACGGGCTTGGAGGGAATGTTTATGCTATATCCTTGGGTTTCCAAGCATCACTTTAACTATCAGGATCATTCTTGTAAATATCTTTTAGATGATTGCTGGTTGCTATAAGCAATCATAAAAATCTGACATGATTGTTTTTTTCAAAAGGTTTTCCACTTTACCCGTTCTTGCTCAAGCATCTGAACTTACTGCTAATTGTAAATTAATTGCTCCTTATGCTATTAAAAACTCTTGCTTTGATGGAAGTAGTGCAATTGGCTAAATGGATCGATTGAAATTATCGCTATTGAACATTCCTTATGGTTAAAATGCATTGGATGAAAGGGATCTTTTTTAACACCGTTAGGCTTTTATTCTGTGCTTCCAAACTGTTGCAGATAGCTGTCAAAAGGCTTAAAGTTTGGAGCACAAAAGCAGAGATGGAGTTTGCTGTGGAAGTAGAAATTCTTGGACGTGTCCGACATAAAAATCTTCTGAGTTTGCGGGGTTATTGTGCAGAAGGTCAAGAGCGCCTGATCGTTTATGATTACATGCCCAACTTGAGTCTCCTTTCACACTTACATGGGCAGTTTGCGGGCGACTCACTTCTTGATTGGGAACGAAGGATGAATATAGCAATCGGCTCTGCAGAGGGTCTTGTGTAGGTTTCTCTCTCTCTCTCTCTCTCTCTCTCTCTCTCTCTCTCTCTCTCTCAACATTTGTGTAGGCACTTGTGAGCTTTTGTCTTTTCTGCTGCCTCCACCATTCACAGACGCTGCACTAAATTGTCTAGTTCAAAGTTGTGGTGAGTACCAAATGCACGTAACAATGCATTGTTCTTTGAAACCATTGGTTACAGAACGTTGATTTACACAAGAAGGAGCTACCAGTGCTGAAGCAATCTGATTAATAACAAAATTATCAAAGTACCAACATATTCATCTGATAGTGGTCTCTATCTTACGTACATAGAATATGAGACCGACCACTTGCCATGTATTGCTTGACATCAACTAACTGGTGGATTATTGTAGTCTCGATCTAGTCTGTTTGTAATACTTGTAGTGAATTTCTTGTCTCTAGAGGTATTTACATTGTTTTTAGCTTCGGGTTTAATTGAAAGAGTTTCTTGTTGAATGCAACAAAGGCTTTCTTTCCTACTCTTTGCTATTGACAGCTATTAGAATCTACTTTGCAGTTGGAAGGGAGCTCAGGTTCTGTTTTTCTTTGATTAGCTGCCTGCTTGATGAAATAAATTGTATCTCTTTTAACTACCTTATATCGATGTCTGCAGATACCTACATCATTATGCAACACCACATATCATTCATAGGGATGTCAAGGCAAGTAATGTTTTACTGGATTCCAATTTCGAGGCACAAGTGGCAGATTTTGGGTTTGCTAAGCTCATTCCAGGAGGCGCAACACATGTAACAACAAAAGTAAAAGGAACACTAGGTTATCTTGCTCCAGAGTATGCAATGTGGGGGAAGGTCTCAGAAAGCTGTGATGTTTACAGTTTTGGAATATTGTTGTTGGAATTAATTAGTGGTAAAAAGCCTATTGAAAAGCATGCTCATGCAACAAAGCGCACCATAGTGGAATGGGCTGCGCCCTTGGTATTCCAAGGCAAGTATGATGAGCTAGTTGATCCAAAATTAAAAGGAAACTTTAATGGGCATGAATTAATGAGGATTGTGCGAGTAGCCACACTGTGTGCACAGAGCGCTCCTGAAAATAGGCCCACGATGACTGCAGTTGCGCACATGTTAAAAGCTGAAGTTCTCGATAAGGTACTGACACCCATGGATGGTCACAATATGCCAGAGCTAGACATTGAGTATGATGAGCATGGAGTGGATGAAGATGCTAATTCTGATCTAGGACATGCAATAGTTGGAGCAGTTGTCAATGAATTTGAATCAGAACAGATTTCTGCTTGATGGCTTCAATCTTATGTCCCTCTTATGAAGAGGAAAATAATCATGCATCCATTTTTTCTAAAAAATTTCTGTAGAAGCCTCGATGCTCAAGGCGAGGCAAGTTGATGATGTTTCTTTCTTACCACCGTACATTTTTTTTTTCATCAATTGCCAACCAGGCTTGTGGTGTCTTCTACGTTTATCTAATATGAGAAATGAGACACAGCGGATTTGAGATTTCTTTGCAAAAGCCTCGTGTCTTTAGGAAAGCTCAAATTTAACATGGTTATCTGAGCATGAAATTGACCAATGAATGGTCAGCCCAAATTCTTAGCATAGAGCTCAACATAAGAAATGCTTTGGTAACTGAGCATATTTGTTCCTGTTTTTGATAATTGATAGTTTCAATGGGTCTTGATTCTTTGGCTTTTTAGTCTATTCAAATCAGTACTGGTTTCGAACCTTGAATCTAGTGTGGAGATTTTTTTCCTTCTTTTCGAAAATCTCTATGGTTTTTGTAAATCATTTGTTAGGAGCTTGGCTTGAGCTTCTAAAATATTTTTGAATTGATTGACATTGATTCAAATCTCTTCTTTTGGAATTGCCTTGGATGTAATGTTTTCATCATTGTCATCTTGGAACTAATCACTACTTTATGCATGCTAGAAGTTAGAAATGCATGAAGATATGATCATTAGATATGACCTAGTGCTGTCCCTATCCTTACAAAAAAACAGCTTACTGTCCTTTACACGTGTGGATGCAAGATCACAAAGAAAATTCACATTCTACACAGTATCAATAGAAATCAAGATATCTTAAGAAATACGCAAGAGATGAACATAGAATTAAAAGAGATGAATTATCCACATAGAAAGAGAATACAATGATATGTTCTCCACACATTTGCTATTAGTCCATCCTAAGTATAGACCTCCTTTCTATGGCTTTATAATAACTTTCATAATTGATATAGAGAATAGTGTCCACATTGGATGCTTCACTATTTCTTTCATTAATTTTATATGTCAAGATGTAACTAGAACATGAAGAATCAAATATAATGAAAATGCAATGATTCTTTCATGTTTCCAATATCCACACCACCACTTCAAGAAGCTTTTTGAAAGTTTCTTTCATAAAAAGTGATATCTCTTTGTATGACCACTTTCTTAGTTGAAGGAATATGTTGCTCGCCTTACTATAACCAACAAATATACCTTTCTTTGAAGATGGATTCTCCTTTGTCCTATCTATCATCAAGAGTAATGTTGATATAGAAAATGCATCCAAAAGTTTTGAAAAATTTGACACTCGGTCAACACTACAAAAGGGGTTTTTCCATCCAATACCACACTCGGCCATCTATTGCATAGATTACCACACTCGGCCAACACCTCAAAAGGGATTTTTCCATCCAATACTACACTCGGCCATCTATTGCATAAAAAATTAGCATACAACAAAGTTTGATCCCAAAAATATTTAGGAAGATTTGCACCTTGACTAGGGAACAGAATCAAAAGCTTGTTATCCTTTTGGGTTATTAGAGTAGGAGTCTGAGACTGCCGTACCATTAGAATTGCGAAGCATTAGGTGTCTTGGACAACCTTGCGATCCTCTGTTTCTGATAACCGTGTTTGTGTACAAGAGAGAGTGAGAGACAAATGCATTCAACAATAATATAGAAATTGAACAGTAGCGAATCTATATAATAGAGAGAATTGGAACACAATACAATAGTGCTGATAAGCACGTGCTCCTAATTACAAACTCAAAACAATAGCTACAGTTCTAGATCTCTCTCTCTCTCTCTCTCTCTCTCTCTCTCTCTCTCTCTCTCTCTCTCTCTCTCTCTCTCTCTCTCTCTCTCTAAATCACTAACTCTAAGGAGCTAGCTACTTAAGACCTTTTGGTCGTTTGATCAATCTGTGTATCTATAAATTGTTCAACTCAACAACACCTATCACTCTTCTTCGCTCAGATACATATTTATAGCTGTCAGAGTCTTTTGATTTATTGTAATTACAGTTTACAAGATGATTAACAACCGTTTAAACAAGATTCGTAGATCCATTATTGGAGCATCGTGAAGGAGGATAAGTACAGAGTAATATATCCTCCATATGCGTCGTAGTGCAAGGATGTAGGCCTTGATGGTCGTAGTCTATCCGCAATCGTTTGAACAACCGCTGGTTGTTCGTTCAGCTGTTGATCGTTTGCATTGTAAGTGATCGTTTGCTTCCTTCGTTGATAACCGTAAGTGATAGCTTACAGAACTAAATGATGAGATGGGTCAACAGTTGTTAGTTGAATTCATAGGAACTCACAAATCGTTGTCATTGGTCGACTTCGTTGATAACCATAAGTAGATTGCTTACGTTTTCAGACGGTTGAGGAGAGTTGACTCTGATCATGGCTTCCATCGTAGGAGATCGTAAGAAGGTCACTTGCGGTGGTCGACGGGATTTACGTTCCGTTGCCATTGAAGATTCCACAAGTGCTTGTAGATAGTAACCTTCGAGTTTTAACAACTCCCCATGGTTTGCGGTTTGTTGCGATTTTGATTTCTTGCGGTTTGCGGTTTGAATCATGCTTCTCCGTAAACGTTGATTTTAAATGGTGCCCTTCGGTCCCGTAATCTGGTTGGCGATGGCTTTGTGGTTCTGCCTGAGTCGACTTTGCATGTATTTTGCAGACTGATTCAAAGAGATAGAATTCTTGAGAGTGGAAGGAGGGCGAAGGGATGAGTAGGAGAAGATTAAACTCCAACACTCCTCCATAAGCTTGCTGCTACAAATCTGGACTCAAGTTAAGATTTAACAATTCTACAAGAGTAAAATGTTTGTCCCTTGACAATGGTTTTGTCAGAATGTCAGCCAACATACTATCTGTGTGACGATAACTTAGTGCAACGTCTTCGTTCTGAACCTTCTTTTTGAGAAAATGAAGTTGAACCTCTATATGTTTGGTCCTTGTGTGAGTTTGTCGGTTCAACGACAGAGCCATACAACTCTGATTGTCGCACTGGAGTATAGTTGGACCAAACTGTGGAAATCTCAGATCCTGCAATAGTCTTCTAAGCCATAAAATCTCCTTCACTGTTGACGTAGCTACAACATATTCTAATTCCGTAGAGGATAATGAAATGCATTTATGCTTCTTGCTATTCTATGAAATGGGTCCTCCTGCAAGAAAGCAAATGTAGACGTGGATTTTCTGGTATCTACGTCTCCTGCCCAGTTTGAATCAGAATAGGTAATCAAAGAGAGTGCATCTTTTGTATTTTCGTTGTAACTCAAGGCATAATGCTTTGAGGCTTGAATGTACTTCAGAACTCTTTGTAGAGCTTTCTTGTGTTGTAGGCCTGGATTGGACATGAATTGCGACAACATGCTTATAACATATCCTAGATCAGGTTGTGTGCAAATCATAGAGTACATGAGAGAACCTATGATAGATTGATAAGCATAATTACACATTTCTTGCTGATCTGCCTTTGTTCTGGGGCACATGTCTTTGGATAGCTTGCATCTTGGATCCATAGGAGTGTCTATGGGCTTGCAAACCTCCATGCCGTATCTTCAAAATACATAAGATTGTTGGCTTATGGTGATCCTTCTGCTCGTGCAATCTCTATGAATCTCCATTCCAAGTAGGTAATGGATTGGACCTAAATCAGTCATCTCAAACTCTGATGAGAGTAAGGACTTTCTTGCAACAACTAATTTGAATTGCTGATGATTAGGGAATCATCAACGTATAGTGCTATTAAAACATAGCTTGGCCCCTATGGTTTTAGATACACATTTGAATTTTTGTGGTGCAGAAGGTAAAGTCGTGTTGCAACAAGAAACGATTTATTCTATCATACCAGGCCCTTGGAGCTTGCTTCAGACCGTATAATGCCTTATGCAATTTGCATAGTAGATGCTCCTTGCCTTGAGGGATGTAACCTTCTGGTTGATAGATGTAGACATCTTCTTGTATTTATCCATGTAGAAATGCCGTCTGGATGTCCATCTAGTGAATATCCAGATCTTCTGTAGCAGATATAGCCAATAAAGTATGAATAGACTAATGTTTTACTACTAGACTGAAGGTCTCAGTGTAGTCTATCCCATATACTTGTTCAAAGCCTTTAACCACCAGTCTAACTTTCCATTTGGATATAGATCCATCTGGCTTAAGCTTCAGCTTAAAGATCCATTTAGAATTAATTGGCTTAGGAATGACAAGACTCCAGGTCTTGTTCTTCATTAGAGATTGATACTCAACATCCATGGCAGCTTTCCATTTGTTTGCATCAGGCATTGACAGTGCTTCTGCTACAGTGGCAAGTTCGTCATGATTGATAAAAGCTTGAGGGATGAATCGGTTAGGTTGCTTTCGTTGTCTTATAGATCTTCGAACTGCAGGTGCTTGAGTAGACGATTCTCCTTGGTGAATGACTAGGATCGTAGTATTTTTGCGGTTGAACGATCGTGGGTCTAGGCCCATCGACAATGAGTGGAGCCGTTGGGACAAACTCCATTGCTTGAATAGTCATAGGTCGTAGCCTATCGATGGAAGGTGAAGCTGCTATGGCAGTCTCTTGTATTGGTTGCTTCTGTTTGAAATTGTAATACATGTCTTCAAGGAAGACAACATCGTGACTAGCTCGTAACCACATCGTAAACACGATATGCCTTGTGTGAAGTTGACTAGCCAATAAAGATGCCTTTACAGCTTACTGGGTCCAATTTCTTCCTCAAATCAGATGGCACTTGTGCATAGCAGAGACATCCAAAAATATGCAGGTGTTTCAAACTTGGTTTGTAATCGTAGTAGGCTTCAAATGGTGTCTTGGAATCAACTGCTTTAGTGCTACGGTAATTTTGCAAATAGCAGGTCGTAGAGATAGCTTCCACCCAAAAGGTTTGAGGCAAATGCAATTTATTGTCATGGATCATGCAGCTTCCAATAGTGTGTAGTTTTTCTGCTCTGCTACTCCATTCTGTTGTGGAGTGTAGCTTGTAGTAAACTGGTGGTGCACACCACATGAAGATAGGTAGTCCTTCATCTCATTTGACAAGAACTCTCTCCCTGAATCAGACCGTAGGGCCTTGATCCTCTGAGCAGTTTGATTCTCAACGTATTGCTAGAAGTCTTTGAAGCAACGAAATGCTTCTGACTTGTTCTTAATGACCATTACACTGGAAAATCGGGAGTAATCATCAATGAATGTGATAAAATACAGAGCTTGACCTAATGAACGTGCACTCATAGGACCACACAAGTCATAGGACCACACAAGTCACTATGTATCAGTGACAAGATGGACTTTGCCCTTTTGGCTTGTCCTCTGAGAAATCTTTTCTAGGTTGTTCCCCTAGTAGACAATTTTCACAGATACTCTGATTAGCTGTGGTGACAACAATTATATTCATGTCCTTGACCATTTTGTTGTGATGCATATACAAGATTGAATGCATGTTTTAATGATCTAATCTTTGATGCCATAAATTTGCATCTAAACAACTCACAGAAAGTGCAACATCATGACTCAGTATGTACAATTTTCCTTCTCTGTAAGCAGAGAGGACTTCCTTTGAATTCTCATCTAAAATAGTACATCGATTGGCAGTGAACAAAGCTCTATAGCCCTGATCTGTGATCTTGCTAATAGATAAAGGTTGGTTGTTAATTTGGGTACACAAAGTACTCCATTAAGCTGCCTAGTGATGCCATCAGAGAACTGCAGTTGAATAGACCCTTGGCTTTCAACTTGGTGTGAACTAGAGTCACCAAAGAAAATGTACTTTGATTCTATAGCTGTGAGTGTAGAAAAGAGGTCCTTGCATGGCATCGTGTGCTGAGAAGCACCTGAATCGAGATACCAATGATGGGCATCTCTACTGGATTGATCTTGTACCATTAGTGCCTTCTCTTCATCTTGAGATCTTTTGACTATGTTAGAGTTCCCTTCTTGGTGCTGATGCATCTTCTTCTTTGCTTCATTGTGCTTGAGAATGCAACAGTCCTTGATGTCATGGTTAGTCCTTTTGCAATATCTGCAAAATAGCTTGGTCTTAGACGATGAGTGACTATACTGTTGCTGTTGTGGTTGTGATGCTGCTGGCTATTCTGCCTTTGTCTTCTTATCTTTGAAGCCTTTCTTCTTCTTGGATTGCTGCTTGTTTGAATAGAGTACCATGGATTTGGTACTCGTAGATGTGGATAAGCTTTTCTTCCTGACTTCTTCTTGCAACAAGCTTGCTGTCAATTTTTGGAGAGACAGCGCAAGAGGGTATTGCTCAGAAGCAATACTAAATTATCGTAGGATGATGAAAGACTGGCAAGAAGAGACATGGTAGAGTCTTCTTCTGAGATAGGGGAACCTATTGCAGCCAGTTGGTTCAGCAATTGTTTGAACTCGTTCAGACGGTTGCTGACTGAGGTGCTTTCACTCATTCTGAGTGTTAGTACCTTCTTCCTCAAGAAGAGGCGATTCAAGACATCTGAGGTCTCGTAGATGCTAGTGAGTATATCCCATGCTTCTTTGGAAGAGTGCCGTTGGATACATGAGCAATTTGAGTGTCTTTAAGGTTTAGGGATACAATGGCAAGAGCCTTGCCATCCTTGGCTTCCCAAGCTGGGAGCTGTTTGATCTGGCTATAGAATCGGTGACGTATCCCCATAACTTTTTTTCAATCAGGATCATTCTCATTTTGAACTTCGACATGTGGAAGTCATCTCCGTTGAATTTATTGATCAAGCGGATCTCTAAGGTGCCTTCCATAGTGATCAAAATTATACACAAACAATTTAGAATAGCTTTTGGAAAAAGATCTTGGACTTGTATCCAGCTAACTCCTGTGCACCTAGAGGTTCATCTTCATCTTCAATCAGAAACTCATAAAGGTCTTGGAGCACCAAAAGTGACTCCATCCTAACCTTCCAAATAGCATAATTTGTAAAATTCAATCTCTCACTAACTTCTAGAAGGTATGCTCCAACATATCCCATCTTACTAGTGACTTCTACAAATAAGAAATAGATCTGATTGACTTGAAACTCACAAAGGTCTCACACTTGCAGTGTTTCACTCAAATTTGATTTCTAATCCGACAAATTGACTTATAATCACAGTTCTATCACTCCCTCACAAAGTTGGAATGAAGATAAGATGAAGTGAAAACTACTTTTAAACAAATCTTGCCAAGAAATGGACTAGGTCATTCGAGTGATGAATCAAACGAAGAAAGATTCGCAAGCCAGCCTACTGCTACAACACCTATAAACCGAAACGGTTTCGAAGATAACAGTTCAGATAAAGGCAAGAGCATTGCAGTACCAGAAGGATCTCCTAGAAGATTGACAAGAGAATGAAGAGCACCAGCAAGATTTGTGCCAAGCAGCACAGCTTCTACGTCAAAAGAGTTTTGTGGATTCAGTGGAGAACCATAGACATTCGAGGAAGCAATTGAATATACAGAGAAGAACAAATGGATCCAAGCTATGAATGAGGAGATGGAATCCATGAGAAAGAATCAGGTATGGATGCTACAGCCATTACCAGATAAGCGAGAGACTGCAAAATACAAGTGGGTATACAAGCTAAAGTATGGACCAAATGGAGACATTTCAAAGTACAAAGCCAAAGTTGTAGCGAAGGGGTTTTCTCATAGATATGGCATTGACTATGTTGAGACCTTCTCTTTTGTCATGAAACATTCGTCCCTACGTTTATTTTTGCATATACAGCTGCTTATGATCTCAGGATTCACATCGTGGATGAGAAGACAATGTTCTTGCATGGTGAGCTAGACGAAGAAGTCTACATGGATCTGTTAAAATATCACTTCCAACTTATTGTATCTTGTAGATCTCAAGTTATTTGAGCTTGATAGGATCTCACACGTGTGGAGTCTGTTCCCACGTGTGAAAGAATGTACATAATTCATTTTTATTAAGTTAGATTGGTTTTAGCTTGATCTACACTAGTGTGAAATTGACCTTAGTAGAATCTTGAAAATAGTCAAATTGGTCAAACTTTTTGTAAATAGATTGGACTTCCATATGAATGAGTTATTACTCACACATGTCAAGATACCATTCACACATGTGGATAAGCTTCTAGAAGATAAGATAGGAAGATTCCATTAGATCCTATTTTATAGGAAATATTCCTATAAATGTGGAAGAGTAGCTTTTTGTTTTCTAGCCAAAGAGAATAGTCAACTTTGGAAAATGAGCACATATGACTCCCATTGGTGGATTTGAATGACTAGGCACTCTTCACATGTGTGAAGACCTACTGGACAGTACACAGCTCGTGGATGTACTTGATCTATAAAGAGATAAACCAAATCAATAACAAGTTGATGTGACATTGGCAAATTCTAGTTTTGTTGAGATTTCCACATTTGTCTTGAGTTTTGATGGATTTGAATGTTAATGTACTTTACTCTCTGTAAACAGACCGTACAGGTATTGTCCTCCACACATGTGAGGCCGCTCATCCATGTTTTTGATCATTTGATCCATTGCTCTTGCTTAAATCATAGTGTAAAGCATCTAGATCAAGATCTAACATCTAGAACTTGATAGATCTTTGGATTAAGCAATCAATAACTCTTAATGATTGATAGTAAAATCAATATTGGTCCTTTTTTCTCTGAAAATTGACATGGTATCAGAGCCAAGTCTAAGAGTGATCTAAATGATTAATATTACTTGAGAAATCATTGACAATTTGTTTGTTTTGAGTTCTAATTGAGAGGGCGAGTTCAAAGAGAGAAGTAACATCATTTTTTTTGGTCAAGATCGATTTGTGAGCTACTGAAGTACTGTCCACACATGTGAAACCGTACAACAACCTTCAAATTAACTTCCATAAGTGTCTTTGATCCAAAAAAGTGCATATTAGTCCAAAATTCAAGGTTTTTAGTGCATTGTCTAGATCTAGGTCAATCTATTGAATGATAATGATCAAATAGTGATTTGAGTCATTGAAGTAATTCATTTTGAAGCATTAGATCAGATCTTTAAGGTTGATTTATTCAAATCTTAAGTGTGTGTGGAATATCAAACCAATTTGAACTAGAATCAATTTCATTGTGGAGTGAATTGTTAGGATATTTGTACTTGATCTATTATACCATCATCCAAGTTGAACTAGGATTGATTGGGCCGAGATTAGAAGCTTCTTGAAAGCTAGAAATCTATCTTAGATCACACCTTATCAAGAGAACTTTGAGTGTCTCATAGGCTTTCATTCAAAACGACATCACATGTAGAATGCACAAGAGTATCTACGGTCTGAAGAAATTAGCATGACAATGGTATAAGAAGAAAGATCAAGCCTCGAAATCCTTAGGATTCAAGCCACTAATAGCTGATTCCAATGTTTATGTAAGAATTACAGATGGGAAGATCATCATTGTAGTTGTATATGTGGATGACACTCTGATACTCTGCAAGAGTGAGGAGCTTATCGTTGAGATGAAGTATGATATCTTGAAACATTTTGAGATTGCAGACCTGGGAGAAGCCAAATGTTATCTTGGCTTACAAATTGACAGGGACTATGAGGGAGGTAAATTGTACCTTCATCACTTATGTACCTTGCAGATAAGACACGTCCTGACATTGCTTATGCCATGTTTAGAATGAGCCAATTCAGTACGAATCTAGGCTCGACTCATTGGAAGATTGCAAAACAAATTTTTCAATACCTTCAATTAATGAAGGATTTTGGATTGTGTTATTCTCATGATGCAGGGTTCTAGATGCTTTCCTACAGTGATGCTACCTGGGCATCTCTCAAGGACGACTACAAAAGTGTCTTAGGAGAATGCACCATCGCGTCAGGAGCAACAATTCTCTAGGTCAGCAAGAAGCAAACCACTGTGGCTCAGTCATCCTGTGAAGCAGAGTACATTGCAGTAGCTAAGATGGCCAATGAAATCATTTGGCTCCAACAGTTCCTTGATGAACTAGGTGAAACGAGGAATGAACCTCTATTTTTGCAGATGGACAATACGTCTGCAATACATCTGACAAAGGATCATGTGTCTCACTCAAGGATGAAACACATCGCAATCAAGTATCATTTGATAAGGGATCTGATTGGGAAGAAGATGTTGCAGACTAATTTCATTGGAACGAAGGAGATGGTTGCTGACATTTTCACACATGCCTTAGACAAAGGCCTGTTCGAGAAACAGAGGAGCGGTCTTAGAGTCATTAAGCTATCATGCTTTGAGAGGGAGCTGAATAAACAAAACATTTCAATTGCCAAAGCTTTGCTAGCTTTCAACCCTAAATTTGACAGAAAAGACACACGAAGCAAAAATGTTTGCAAACAATTTTGTGACACACAACACGAAATTGTTCGTGACACAAAATCATTCGTGCTCCACAAAGGACCAAGAAGATCAACCAAGTAGCATGAGGTACAAATATTTCATCTGATATCATGACATCAGCAGAATTGCTTTAGGACGTGGCTAATCCGCCACTCTTGTAATCCATGATTAGTTATAGTTGTTTAATCTGTTTGATCAGGGAAGTTACTCGATGCAATACGAAAAAGTTTGTGAACAACATACATTCTGCTTGATGCACAAAAACAGATAGATGAAAAAAATATACGGAATACATGTCCGCTTGTGAGCAAGACAATTTCGTAAGAGGATCAATAGATCCAAGAACTCTGCTAGTAAGTGAGATGCTACTCGTGGGAGAATTGCATTTCTCTCACGCCAATGCACTGTTTGGATTTGTCAAACACAATGTTTGAAATTAAGAGGATCAATAGATAATATTGTAGCTGTTATGCACATATTATTCTGAATGATTGTATAATCTCGAATGAGTTTTTGTCTGCTATTGTTTGTGTATCTCATTTGATTGTTTATTTAATTCCACACACTGGTTCAATCTTGTTGAATGCTATAATAATCTATAACGTAGATCGATAGTGTCTGTCTACATTTTGGAGGATTGTAGGAATGATATACCTGACAGTGACCAGCAACCACCTCATCTTTGCTCTTTAGTAGATACACCCAGCAAAATCTACTAAAACCATCAGTAAATTTTGCATATATCTTAGACCACCATTGCTAATTGTAGTAACTCCACGAATATCTAGATGCACAAGTTGAAAAGACCTAATAAATCTAGATATAGATCTCTTATAAGGTAATCTATGTGACTTTGTTAAAGCACATTGCTCACAGACATATTTATGCTAGTTCGAGATTTTGGAAGACCAAAAACAACTTGCCCCTTTGCCATTACCTCCAATGACTTTAAGTTGAGATGTCCCAATCTCAAAGCAATCACTAGCAAAATGTCCTTTGACTTCGCAATAGAAACAATTTAGGCTAGATCTATCTCTCTTCTTGCCAACACAAGTAGAAGGGCCCATCTTGATCTTGACCTTTGGACCATTTGCCTTTTCCCTTGCCCTTAAACTTGCCTCTCGAGAAAGTAGCTTCCTCCTCTCCAACTTGAGATGTGGAAGTCGATCCTTCTCTTGATAGAAGCCTAAATTCCTCATTCACCAAGATTTCTTGCAAGTCCTTCATACTTGGAAATGTCTTTTGAATAGAAAAACTGTGAAAAAGATTAGCATGATCATCCAACAAGCCATTAAGAACTACTTGATCAAGTTCAATCTCCTTAATGCTTTCATCAATACATGCTAACTCATCATTGAATGCTTTAACTCTCAAAAGAAAAGCATGACCAGTTTCATCATTCTTTTGTAAACATTGAAATATTTTCCTCTTAGGGTCAGAATTCTTGTTGTAGACTTGGACTCATAAACCTTCTTCAAGATTTTCCAAGCCTCACTAGATGAAGTACAATTACCACCTTTCTTGGGAAGTTCATTTGTTACATTCATTTTGATCACATGAAGAGCTTTCTTTGCCCTCCTATCATACCTCAATTGTTTTTGAGTTGCCAAAGGTCTCTCCACACCTAGAACAATATCCATAAACTCATTCATCTCAAGGAAAGACTCCATTCTCACGTTCCAAGTTGAATAGTTGCTTGAGGTAAGCCTATCATTATTCTCCAACACGAAGCTTCCATTTCCAGCCATGTTGCAATGATTTGATCTTCTCTTTCAACCTATTCCAATGCACTTAGAACTCTCTTGAAAGTCAACGGATTCACATCCATTTGATGCATTTCGAGGTCTTCCACCGCTGCTAATGCAATGAGAGTCCTGATTGACTACATTTTGACATCAATACTGAAATTTTTTTGATAATCCCTGCCTTGGACATGAGTGAATCCTTTAGCCACCAACCATGCTTTCCATTTGGCAATGGAACCATTAGAAATGATCTTCTTCTTCAAGATTCTCTTGGTGTCAATTAGTCTCTTGTGAGTGGGGAAGTCAACCAGTGTCTAGGTTTGGCTCGTCGAAAGTGAGTTGTATTCACTTTCCATTGTTTTTTGCCAATTCACAACATCCTCAGAGCTAATTTCTTCGGCTAGGATCTCTGGATCTCCAAGAGAAGTCCAGAAAGATTGAGGTGTATTTCTGTCAGAAACTGTTCGAGTTCTCGAGGATCTTTGAACATCTGGTTGACCAGATTGGAATGGTGTTTCTTCTTGAATTTTTCCAGATTTGCTCGAGCTAGCTTGATCTGGTCTGGTGGCAAGTGCTATTGGATGCTCGGCTTCTGTAACTGTAGCTGTAGCTATAGGTTCTATAGAAGAAACATCACGAGTGGAAGACTCTATGTTGTGTAAGATAGGATGAGATGACACAACATCAACTGTAAATGGTTGCTTGAAGTCATAAAATGTATATTCTTTGAAGATTGCATCTCTAGAAACAAGTTCTACATTGGTGGATGGATCATAAACATTATAAGCTTTATGTTCATCATGATAGCCAATGAAGATGCATTTATTTGACCTCTTGTCTAGTTTCTTCCTAATCTGTTTAGGAACATGAACAAAACATATACAACCAGTGATTTTAAGTTGGTTGACACTAGGCTTGTGTCCATGCCATGTTTGAAAATGAGTTCTGTTATTGATGGCTTTTGTGTTGGATCTGTTCTGCACATAACAAGTTGTGGTAGTAGCTTCTGCCCAGAACTTCGAAGGTAAGTGCGCTTGATGTAGCAAAGATCTGGCTAAGTTAAGTAGTGTTCGATTCTTCCTTTCTGCAATTCCATTCTGTTGAGGTGAATATGAAGTTGTAAATTGTCTTTAAATGCCATGTTCGGCTAGATAGTCGGACATCTCATTGGAGATGTATTCACCACCACCATCAGTTCGGAGTGCTTTCACTTTTCTAGATGTTTGGGTTTCAGATATGGCCTCGAATTTCTTGAAGCATTCAAAGGCTTCAGATTTATGCTTCATGAGCATGGCTGTTGACCACGTAGAATAATCATCTATGAAAGAGATAAAATAAAGTGCACCTCCTAAGGATGGAGTTGACATTGGACCACAAAGATCACTATGTACAAGATCTAATACATGTTTTGTCTTGATGGAATGTGTTCTGAAAAATATGTTTCTTGAATGTTTACCATGAATGCAAGACTCATAGAATAATGATTTCTTATCTAATGAAAGAGAGAAATTCAATCCATCAACTAAATTATTACAATGCATGTAAGAAAGAGCTCCTGCATTAATTTGTCCAAATCGACCATGTCACAGTACAACTTGATCATTTACATTTTCATGAGTAGTAGCTAGGGCAACTGAGTCAGAAAGTATGTATAAATTCCCAACTCGACTGCAAGTGCAGATTACAGTAGAACAGATAAGCCTTGCATTCATTCTAACATATTATTGGACGCAATAAAATTGTAGTATCGATTCAATAAGTAGCATTAGATATATAGCAAGCACAAGATAATAGCGAATGCAACTGCATACTTAAAACCAGCTATGAATCTTTGATCGTCTCTGTCTGATGCACTTCCATCAATACTCTATGTATTGACTCTCTCTCTCTCTCTCTCTCTCTCTCTCTCTCTCTCTCTCTCTCTCTCTCTCTCTCTCTCTCTCTCTCTCTCTCTCTCTCTCTCTCTCTCTCTCTCTCTCTCTCTCTCTCTCTCTCTCTCTCTCTCTCTCTCTCTCTCTCTCTCTCTCTCTCTCTCTCTCTCTCTCTCTCTCTCTCTCTCTCTCTCTCGCTATTTTACCACTAGAAATGATCATCTATTTATACTAGTTAGGAATGTTGCATGGGCTTATCCAAATGATAATTAAAGATAGATGTTTGGACATTGATCACAATTGGCACTTAGCATTACACGACAATTACTTGCTAATCCTTAGGCTCTTTCAAAATAATATCATAAATTTTTCTCAGAACACATTTTTTAGGACTTAACCTCTATAAAATCTCCCTCTCAAACATGTAATCGAGATCATTCAGAACCACGCCAAATTTTCTTTCACTAGCCATAGTGAAAACAATGTCACCAGCAAAAGAAAGATGATGTGAAATAGAGTAGGAGAAGATGAGTGTCAAACATGATCTTTGTTGTCCCTTTGATCTCATTCCAACCCTCAATAGACACACAATCTATATCTCCATTTCATGACTTCCTCTTAATGATTGCCTCACAAAAGGTAAAGGACACCTCTTCTTGTCTATCTTCAACTACATAAGTAGGATTATCAAAAGAAGTGAGGAAAGAAAAGTTTGTACATTCCACAACTTCCTTATCCTTCTCATCGTAGGTGAGTCTTGATGGCTTTTCCATTTGCCTTGATGACCTTCTTGGGTTCTAACTTGGAGAGGGATCTTCATCATCAACATCCAAAAATCCACCACCACCATAAAAAATGGAACTACATCAAGATCAAGATTTAGCACATTTTCTTCATCAAAGATAACATCCATATTGATGACCACCTTTCTTGTAGAAGTATTGTAAACTTTGAAAGCTTTACTTACTTCACAATAGCCAACAATAATGCCCTTCTTAGATGAAGGATCTTCCTTAGTTCTATCATCAAGGGTTATGTTGACATAGCAAGCGGTAAGATCTTCAAATACTTGACACTTAGTCTCTTACCAAAAAGAACCTCATAAGGAGTCTTACCATCCAATGGGCCACTTGGCCACCTAATGCAAAAAAAATTAGCACATATCAAGGTTTCACCCCAAGAAGATTAAGGAAGACTAACATTCAACCTCATGGATTTGACTTTCTCACATCGGGTTCTTCCTCTCAGCCACTCCGTTTTGTTGTGGTGTCTTTGGGCTTGAAAGCTCTTCCTAAATCTCTCACAAATATTAATCATCTATGTGAACATTGTGCTTTATCTAAGTCACATAGATTACCTTATAATAGATCTACCTAAGATCTAGTAAGCCATTTCAACTTGTACATTCGGAGATACATAGTATGAGTACAATTAGCAATGGTGGTGCTAAGATGTATGTCACATTTATTGATGACTTTAGTAGATTTACTTGGGTATATCTTCTAAAGAGCAAAGATGAGGTGTTTGATGTTTTTTGTGAAGTTCAAGAATGCAAGGGAGAACCAATTCAATAGTAAGATCAAGTTCTTGAGGAGTGAAAATGGTGGTGAGTACATTTTGACAAAATTCAAGGAGTTTTGTGATGCACATGGGATTAAGAGGGAGCAATCAAGCCCAAGGACTCCACAATAAAATGGAGTGGCCGAGAAGAAGAATTGAACCTTGTGTGAAGGAGTCAAAGGTATGAGGTTAAGTGCCAATCTTCCTAAATCTTTTTGGGGTGAAGCCTTGACATGTGCAAACTATCTTTGCAATAGGTGGCCAAGTGTACCATTGAAGGATAAGACACCTTTTGAAGCTCTCTTTGGTAGGAGGCCGAGTGTCAAGAGTCTTCAAAATCTTTGGATGCACTTACTATGTCAACATTACACTTGATGATAGAACTAAAGAGGATCCTTCTTCAAGAAGGGCATTTTTGTTGGATATAGTGAGGTTCCAAAGGTTGATGTTGATGGTGGTGTTTTGGATGGATCTAACATTCTTGATGATGTTGATGGTTCTTTGGATGATGGAGAGGCATCTACAAGTCAAAACCCAAGGAGGATATCAAGGCAAAGGCAAAAACCATCAAGGCTCACATATGATGAGAAGGGTAAGCAAATTGTTGAGGGTACAAATTTTGCTTTCCTAACTTCTTTTGATAAACCTACTTGTGTAGAAGAAGCAAGGAAAAAGAAAGAGTGGATCCAAGCAATGGACCTTGAGTATCAAGCTCTTATGAAGAACAACACTTGTAGGTTGGTGGAGCTTCCACAAGACAAGAAGGCAATTCCTTTATTAATTTTCAGATTCGGACTTTGCAGGTGATCAAATGGATAGGAGCATATGCTATTTTCATAGGAAATGGAGCTATCTCATGAATGTCAAAGAAGCAACTAACTATCTCATTATCTTCGATCGAGGCCGAGTACAAAGCATTGACTACATGGACCAAAAAAATGCTATGGATCAAAATGATGCTATTGGATCTTTACTTGTTTGATTCTAAGATTACTCCAATCATATTTTGTGACAACCTTTCAGCTCAAATTTTGGCTAACAATCCGATTTTTCATGCAAGGAGCAAGCACATTGAGGTTACACATCACTTTGTGAGGGATCAAGTCTTGGAAAAGGTGGAGTTTCAACATGTTTGAATGTGTGCCTGATATCTTCATCAAATCATTGGGAAAAGACTTATTCATTAAGCATAGATCACATCTTGGTTTATGTTCTAGATTTATGCTAAACTAGTTGAAGGAGAAGTGTGAAAATTGTCAACTAGTTTTGTACTTTCCTAGTTAGTTTGGCAATTTGAGTCTATATGAGAAATATGCAGATAAGGTGTACATGGTTAGTTCACATGTGTAAAACCGGTACACATGACCATTTTTAAGTTGTTTCCAATTTCACTCGGTCATTAAAAGTTCATTTTTATCTTTAATTTGGCAATTTTGGCCAATATGACTATTTTAGGGCTAGTTGTTGATAAGCTTGGCTAAACTCATCTATTTGGAGGGGGGAGAGTCATCACTCTCTGCTATAAATAATAGGGTCTATGTGGGAAAAAGAGTTTCCAAGAAGTATTTCCATTTTGGAAGCTTCAGAGTTTTTAATATCTCTTGCATCTATCAAGTTATGATGAGTAGATCTTGATCAAACTAGCAATTCTATGTGTAGAATTGTCTATAAATGTTAGATTGTTTTTGTGCATCTTCTATTGTGCCTAGATCTATGTTTAGGATCTGTTTGGATCTTTAATTTTGACAGCTACTATGAATTTTCAAAAACTTGTCTCGAGTGGACTCTTGACAGTTTGGTTGGGTAAACGTCTCGAGTGGGCTCTTGACAGTTTGGTTGGGTAAACGTCTCAAACATTATCCAAATTAAAAATCTAATTTTTTGATTAATGATTTGTCTATGAAAATAAAAGTAGTTGTTGATAGATAGATAGTGATAGGCCGGGAAGTTGAGTTCAAATATTTAAGTTCAATTGAAACAACAATTTGAGGATCATTACAATTGCTCTTGGAAACAAAACCTGTTTGGAAAAAGCCTAAGAGATTCTTATGACATTTGTGACACTAGTGATGAGAGCTACAAATTGCTTTTGAATGGATAGTTGGTATGTGAATCTATAGTTAAAGAGAGCATGTTTTCATGGTATGATGTTAGCCTCATTGACAGCAACTATCTAAAACCGTAATTAGTTGACATATCATTCATAATTGTACATTTGAACATTGTTCCTACTTAGGATAATGGTAGTACATCTTTGGATATGTACATTGATTGCATGCTTCTAATAAATTCGCATTCCATCACAACTTTTTTTTTTATTGTTTTGTTTATCGGTATATTGTTTTGAACATTGTGGTGAATCTACATTATGGTTACTTTGTACACTTACTTCTAGCTTTCAAGTTTGATGAATGAAAATACCTAGCTGGTAGTTTGACTGGCATTTAGTGTATGGTTCCATTAAGAAAAGTTTGTCATATTGCAAAAGATGGGTTGTTAGATGTTGTTTAGTGTTACCTTTTAAATTGCATTGCACATTAGCTTAACTTACCTTTCTAGATATTTTGCATCACCAACATAGCCTAAACATTCATACTTTATGATTGTAATACCACCTTAGTAGTGACGCTTCCAAACAAACAACCTCAAAAAAAATTGTGAAAGCCATCGTTATAGTGTGCTTTAGCTCATCAACCCAAAGCCATGGGCTAATTGAACATACCAGTGGAAAAATAATCTATCATAGGGTTTTATAGGTTGTACTAGCTTCGTACGCATTGCACATCTATTTTTAGACTGATCAATTCATAAGAATGGATAGCATATGAATAGAAAACAGTCGTAAAATTATATAATGATTGTAAGATACTTTATGAATAATTCCAAGATGCACGACACTCCAATAAAACGTGAGTTGGTGTTTTAACATTAACATGACATCAAATAACTTTTAGTAAAAACTAGACTACAACATTCATACTTTGAAGGACTTCATCAAAACATCTTTAAGCATGTTATCCATACTTTAATTATTTCTTCAAAACGTTTTTTTATTTCCTCATTCTTAGTGCATCAAATAATGCAAAAAATCCATAGATTTTAATCATATAAAATTTTAGACCCCATATCTACATCTCTATAAAATCTGGGATTTAGACTCTGCACTACACAATACAGTGGAGTTTCAAATTGAGTAAGGTTTTCAATCCCCTTGCCAATTAACACATGATTTAGAATGCTATTTGAGTATCAGACTATCAAAAGATGTAAAACCATAATATATTGTGGGAAGGTCCAAGTACAAGAAAAACCAATCTTGGTAGTTACACTAATCACTATACATGATGTGGTAGATAGTCATTCTAAGAATTTCCGTATTGATTATGGTTTACATGGATAAATTAAGCATCAATGTTCCAGTATCCTATTTCCTCCAAATCTCGAGGAAGAGACAAGGGATTAACTAGCATGCCACTTAGCATGATATAAAGTTAATAAGATAGCTCCAATAATCTGTTATTCACATGCTTAAAAATGTGGATAAAAAAATTTACACTATTAAGATACTTGCTACAATATAATTAGGCTGTTCAAAGAAAAAGCTCATGCTGCACTATTGACCACATACAATGGTTATGTGGAAGCGTGTTTCCCCAACTTTTCTAATGAGAAACATGTTTTTCATAACTCTATGTTTCCCAAACGGCCCTGGGAAATGTTTTGAGCAAACGATTTGGGAATCACGTTCCATCGTTCCCCATAACATGCTGTCATTTCTTTACAGGTCAAATTTGAACTAACAATTTCTAGGCGTCTTGTTGACTTGATTTCAACATCATTTCTCTCCTTTACAAAGTGAATCACTTTCTCCCTCAAAATCTCCCTCTCTTGCACGTGCACTATTGTAACTACCTTGGACTAGTTTGCTGTTGTAATGACATGGTGCTTCCCCTTTTCCTGAATCCCATTTCTGAATTATCGCTTCCCCTTTCCCCAGGGGTACTCATTCATGGGCAGGAAAAGTTTCCCAAAACTATGCCACATTGTGCGTTCACATCGAAATTCCTCTTTACATTCAAAGAGCTCCATTTTTAAGCATGGTCAACTGAAGCCAAGGCTCGTAGTGGTATTTGCATTAGAGTAACATTCTGGTGATGTCTATGCTTTAAATTTGGTGGTCCAAGGATTTCTTTTCATTAAACTCATCCACAATGATGAATTATACACTGTCAACCTCATAATGAGCAAATGGACTCACTGTCAAAATATGCCATCAGTGATACTGATATTGCTCATACAAACAATGGCAAGACTTTCGTCAGAGATGTTGGCAGGAAAAGATGTAACGAATATGTGATGCCACTCATCACGAAACCGCACAACCAAAGAGCTTGTCATTGAGTCCTAATTTCAGAAATACAATTGTCTTATAGTGGAAAGTAGATTGCTCCAAGTTGTCATATATTTGTACAACAATGTCATCATGAGACAACATATAAAGCAAGCAGCAGGCTACTATGGAATCTCAAGTGTTACATTTAACCGGAACTTTCTCATGAGTCGCAACAGAATAAAAAAAAATAGATATGTTATAAGAAGCTTTACATGCCATTCTAAATGCAGTTTTCTCACAAAGTTAATGTTTACGAGATCAGAGCTGCTAATGTGTAGAGGCTTAATATGGCAACAGAATGGAGTCAATAAGCTCTTGTAATGGTGCAAGCTCCTTCTTCTCCACTAAACCAAACTCCTGCACCCATTTCAGTAGCTAATTAGCAATAGCATACTCAGTGTTATTTAAAACCCTGGCATTACTTAAATACACTAACACATTCCTACGTAGATTGCTTTAAAAAGTAGATTCTTCTAGTGTGATTTCAGTTCTAGCAATAGAAGCATCAAATGCTGCAAAATGATCCTAGAAATGAATCAGTACAATAAACTAAAAGGGTGCAAAGTTTCAATGCATATTTGCCCTCAGTCGAGGCCCAAAAGTTTGTTATGTGCAAAAACCAAGACATTTTAACCAGTATAGTAAGAGACGGATGCGTCCACAAGCTCAGTTAAGAACCATACTTCTCGCTCACAGAAATCGTTTCCATGACTAGCTACCTTCTCAAACTTCTACTCTATGTATGTGTAGAGTAGAGTTTGAGAAGGTAGCTAGTCATGGAAACGATTTCTGTGAGCGAGAAGTATGGTTCTTAAATGAGCTTGTGGTTGGCTATAGCTACTTAGCATATATATATATATATATATATATATATATATATATTCACTTGGCATGAATTACCAGAGATGGTGTTACAAACAATCATTCTTCAAATGCCATCAGTACTTTGCACACCGACATTTAAGACGAAATAATGTCCCCACGTAGAAAACAGCATGTCAAATTTTCACCTTTCTGGAGTTGACACCCACAAAGTCTCAAACCATTGACATTTTGCAACACCATACACTATGACTCCTAATTATTCAGATCCATACATAGCATCTTTTTGCCTATGCACAGAGATGAGTGACCCAAGTTTCTGTAACACCTCCAGAGGCATAGGGCAGATTCAGCCGCGACAAAGAATTGTCTAGATCTCGTTCATTTTCATCACTTTGGGTTTGCTCAAGAAGAAACTGGAAAACGCTATTGAAAGAGGCCGATATGAATAAACCAAGAGACAGCAACACTCCTGACTTAGAATATATATATGTTCTGGACACTTCATACAAACTACAACTATAAAATAATCAAGAAGATCATGCCTTAAAAGTGTGGCACATAAAAGACATCAAGCATGCTCAAACGCATGGGCCTTGGAGTGACACCAATGGGCTTCATGAGGAAGGATTGAACTCCAGAAATCAGGATCAAAGAAGGGACATGCAGATTCAACCAGACTTAATCTTAACCATGCAAAACTCTACTAGCCATTTTATATAAACTAATATTCAGAAACATAGAGAATGAAAAGCACACAACTTACATAAGTGAAGAGAATGAAGTGCTTGAAACAGGTATTTAGATGAGCTTCCTCCTTTAAGCTGACGATCTTCTGAAAATGTGAATGATAGATGTGGGCATACACTCGAAATAGCCTCTTAAAAATGGTTTTCACAACCTCCTTAAAATTTGGAGGAAAAGGTGCTCCTGCACAGGAAAAAAATGCACGCCCAGCATTCCAAGTATTTCAGCCAAGCAACATATTGTACCTTGAGAGAGACACCAAGATCACAGGAAAAATTTTACGCTTAAATTTTAACTGCAAGGACAGAAAAGCAAGGATGCTTCTTGTTTCAATCTTTTAAGTCACAAAATTAAGCTCAAGCAATTCTGGTTTTAACAAAAAGTTCTAAGTTTACAGCAGGTAAAAAAACCAGAAACTTGCACAACTTAGAACCAAACAGATTTAAAGGTTCAAAGGGAAAGAAAGGATCAATGCCAAGGAAACAAAAAGTTTACAAAAAAAAACTAGTTTCCTTCCAAACCAAATATCACAACCTTTTCATAAGAACATGAGACAAAGGTTATAATAAAACAATTACAGCCATCTTCCAAGGGAATTTTGAAACCGCAAAGGCATAAAAGGAAACGTGTGCACCTAAAAGGAATCGGCCTGCTCTGATACCAAATGTTACAACTCCCTAGATCTCCGATTGCCTTGAAGGTTGACACACCCCATGCCAGTGACGACGCACCGTATCCACCCATCCATAGGGTCATTGCCGACCCACCCCCGTGCACTGGAGCTATCGACATCCACATGCCTAGTCAAGCCTCCGGCGATAACCGGCTTCCCATACCACCGGCCATCACCCTTGGCTCTCCCTAGCACACATCTCCTAACCTGGAGATACATCCGGGCTACTTCATGTGCTCTCCATCCACCAAATCCCGGGTAACTTGAGTGAATGGAAAAGGGGAAGCCCCACCACTCTACAGGCATAGCATAGTGGGTCTCCAAGCACGGTCTTGCCGGCGACATGTGACCACCTAGGAGGTGACGCATGGCACTAAAATATGTCGATAACGCCAGACCTACGTCCTGCCCCTCGCGAGACCGTCACTGAAGGGCGTACCGTTATGGTACATAGCACATATATTGCTCAATTTCCAGCGGTAAAGGCTGGTAACAAGTCGGGGGCTGTAGCTTTCTGCATCGATGATTTTCCTTTTCTCCTTAATATATATCATTAGCATATGCCGAAGTCTGGCAGATGGGTACCTATGAAGGTTGATATATTTATCATGCAGGGTAACTAATGCATAGCTGTTTTTGATATTTTTCAGGGAAGAAGCAGTATTCCTCACTGCGTAACGAGCAAGTTTATTTGTTTATACAGAGCCATGAAAATAGCAGCAAATTTTAATCTCATCTCAATAAGAAAAAGTCACAGATCTTCATAAAGTTGAGTCTAGAGCAATAATTAAGAAAGCCTCTGTACAAAAAGTAAGGGGGGAGACCAAGAGAGGAAACTCCAAGCGTTGGGAGTTTGCTTCAGATACAAATGTCAAGAGATTCATGACAAAGACCATTGGAAAGTGTGCAAATTTTGCAAGCAAGAAGTTTGATTAACGGCCATGACTTGGAATTCTAGTGAGGATTGTCAGCCAGGAGAGGAGGATGAAAATTTGTTGAACAAAGATAATCTCCAGATGCTACAAGAACATCAATGTGAATAGTTTGACAGTGAAGTGTCTATGTTCATGTCCTTAAATGCATTTAATGGTTCTCATTCTTCTGGAACTTTTCGTGTTAGAGCAAAAATTAATGGAAGAGCAATTATATTTACTTGATAGCGGAAGCACTCATAATTTCTTCAATAGCTGTTCAGTTAGGAGCCGTAAGTTATAAACTATGAAGACTCCAAAGATATTACATGTCCAGATTGTTGATAGAAATTTTATTACCTACAACAAAATCATAATAGAATCCAAGATTCAGATGGTCAAATATGAGCTGAAAACTAGTTTGTATGTGGTTGATATGGGACCTATCGACATGATACTTCTTTTTGAATGGTTACAAACACTAGTGATGTTACCTTTAACTTTGAGCAAGGAACAATGCAATTCAAGCCATCAAGACAAGAATTTGAAATTTGCAGTTAGAGAAAAGAATAATCGGGTGCCTACATACGACTAATCACCAAGGCAAAAGCTCAACACATGTCTCGTAAGCATGTGGATATGTTCCTTTTGAAAGTTGAGATGAATGATGGCAAAATTAAAAAAGTTGATGCAAAACCGATGAACTCAAAAGTACGAGTATTGGACAAGTTTGAAGATTTGTTTCCAAGCCCATTACCAAAAGGGGATCCTCCAACAAGATTCATGGACCACGTCATAGAATTGAAACCAGGCTCAAAAACAATCAACATTCATCCATATAGATTGTCTCAATTGGATAGAGAAGAAGTCCAAAAAACAACTCCAAGAGTTACTTGATTAAGAGTTCATCGATTTAACCTTTCGCCTCACCCATACTCCTCCTTAGAAAGAAAGATGGTACTTTCCAGATGTGCATAGATTATCGAGCACTAAACAAGATTACCATCAAGAATAGATTTTCAATTCCTCAAGTGGATGATCTATTGGATGATCTTTAAGGAGCACAAATCTTTTCTAAGATTGACCTTCATTTAGGTTATTACCATAGCAAGGTTAGTAAACATGTTGGAAAGATGCATGCTAATCCACTCATTTTGTTGGAAAATGATTGGAAATCCATCATCATGGATGAGTCTACCAAGGATGCAACTATGACGCAAATCATGGGAGACTTATTAGACCCAAAAAGTGAAAATCAGTCTCACTATCAACTCGAGGATGGGATTCTTTGTATATGACAATAAAAAGATAGTTCTTGTGCCAAAATCAAGATTGATTCGTCAATATCTGGAATATTGAAGACCTATCAAAAGGTTAAAAATCTTTTCGAATGGCAAGGGATGGATGGATATACAATGGTTCGGGAATGTACGTCATGTCAGGTCAACAAAGTAGAGCATGTTAAATCCACCATTTGCTAAATCCACCATTTGTTCCTTCCCAGTGGTGGGAAAGCATTAGGATGGATTTCATCCCATCTCTTCCAACAACATTGGGAGTATATAATGGAAGTTATGTGGTGGACCACCTAACAATAAATATGCCTACTTCATGCCCCATAAAACTACTTATGGTGTAGCACAGGTGACACAACTAATCCTCAAGAATATTTTCAAATTGCATGGGCTACCTAAGAAAGTAGTGTGTGACAGAGATCTGAGATTGGCTAAACAGTTTTTGAAGTAGATAATGGAGACGTTAAAGACCAAGTCATGATTGAGCACCGCACTCCTTCCAGAGACTGACAGACAAACAGAAAGAGTAAATCAATGGTTGAAATGCTACTTGCAACATTTTGTAGCAGGTCAACAAACCAAAGATGCAGGCCACGATCTGGAACGCGTTTCGGATCGCGTTCTGGAACATGATCCGGGATTTCCCATTAGGGTTTCCCGGAACGCAAATTTTTTTTGTTTTTTTTTTCAAACCTGCCAATATGGGTATCATGTGAAAAAATTTCAAAAGAGCAGTTCTATTGCTTGATTTCAGATAGTTAATCCCCAATATCTGCTAGTCACTTCAATCAGATACTGAAGCAAATTGTTTTTGCAGATACGGATTTGCAGATAAACAGTGACTAATCATTTCATTTGTATCTGCTTCAGTATTTATGCTGCTATTCATTGGTCATTTATTGCAACTAGCTGTGGGAATCCCTCCACAATAAAAAAAAAATTTGCAAATTTTTTTGCGATCCGGGACAGAGTTTCTAGTCCCGGATCGCTAGCGATCCGGATCGTTTTTTCCAGCGGATCGCGATCCGCTGCAACTCAGCAACAAACAAAATGGATTGATTGGCTGCATATAGCTGAATTCAGTTACAATTCAACACCTCACATGTCTACTAGACATGCATCGTATGGATGTGAACCAGTTAAGCCGATTGACATGGAGTTAGCAAATATAAAAGTAGCAACAGTAGCAGATGAATTGCAAAATATGCAAAACATTCTCAAAGTAAATCAGGAGCATATGCGAGAGGCTCAACAAAAGATGAAATATATGCCAACAAGCTTCGGTCATTTCGAGGATTTCATGAAGGTGAATATGTGTATATAAAGTTACAACCTTGCCGTCAATTGGTATTAAAAAAAAAATTTAAGTGAGAAGTTGTCTCCTCGATTTTATAGACCATTTCAGATGATCAAACGAGTTGGAGAACTAGCATATGAACTGGATCTCCTGATCATTACGAAAATGCCCAACGCGTCCCATGTAAGTTTGTTGAGGAAGCATATTGGCAAGGATGTTCAAACATTGCTCGAACTACCACCTATAAAGGAAGAAGAAAAACCCAAAGGCAGTAGCTGGGTATCGCATCAAAGCGCTATGAAATGGACAAGAATTACAACAATACCTAATCAAATGGAAGACAATACATGGGAAGATCATTCTTATATGGAGAGGTGGCCTACAATTTTGCAACAGTTGAAGTGTAGCATGAACGACTTCTCCTAGGGCAAATGTGAGGGGTGTTGGGCCTTCTCAGCCAGATACAATTGGTAGACTAGAAGCAAACTGAATTTGCATGCTAGAGTCAGCAAATCATGTGCAACTGCCACTCCACAGAAGAGACCAACTAGAGGTCAGACAAGCACAGTCTCTGCTCATGTGGGAGAGGTCACACCATAAAGCTGCCACCAGATGGACACCTAATCTGCTTTTTCCTTGGCATACCGCTATTCTCTTTTGTGACACTCACAAAGAAGCTTAGCCCCATACAACATGCGTGGTCAATTTATGGCTACTCTATTTTCTTTAACGGGTGGATTGAGATGCGGCACAAGCCTATTATTAAATCCTAGTTTCCTGCCTTTTGGATGCTATATTCCTTTGGAACGCTTCTCAAGGTGGTGATGTAGAGTGTGCCGAGTTCATTAACAAGCACATGTGCAATAGTCATAGAGGTGGGAGTGTAGCATTCATGTAGGTGTTCACAGACTATGAGTAAGTGTGTGGGCACTCATTTTGCAGAGAGACCACCGAAAGACCCCATGTGCATCACACTGCACTGATCTTTGGATCTATGTTTCTCAACTTCTCATAATCAACCTGTTCAAAGTTGCATAATCAACCTATTCAGAGTTGAACAATCAACTTTTCAAGCAATTCAAAATCAGGCCCTCCCAAAAAGAACCGAAGAATCCGATTTAGGATTTTTAATGAATAAAAAACACTATTAATTACAAGAAAACAGTCACTCTCTAATTTACAGTCAATTTCATTAATGTATTCTAAGACAAAATAGGATTCAAGATGACATAGGTGATTTTTTATGAATCGACCTAAACCTTGAATTAGATTAACCAATTTGAATCAGATTAACCGATTTGAATCAAAATCATGGTTACTATCTCAATGAATCAAAGAATTGAAAAATATATCTTTGAATGCAAGGCACAGGAGGCCTACCTTGTGTTCACAGAACACTTCTACTGCCATCTCCGTAGTCATCTTCTACCCAGGATGAGGAGAGCCCTAGCTATGATCAAGACATACAGCCTATAAATTTAAAGGAGCCAGCATCACTTTGTTTTTCCTGCCACTTTGTTGTGCCAGAGCAGTTGCTATAGGTGCAAGGTGCATTGCGTTAAATGGCAGCTAGACCTGAGTTTGAGCCCTGAATTTGTTGAACGATGGAGCCACAACTGCAATAACATTAGACTGAGGTCTCAGAGGATAGTCTTTGGCGATAACCTTTGCTGACATGTAGCGTAGCTAATTGAGGTTCTTCAAGCAATGTATTCCATGTCAGGTGGTGGATCGAGAGGATGCACATTTAGTCTTATTTACGAGTTTCTGGATCTGATTAGGGAGGCCTTTTAGAGGCCCCTGCTCAATGAACAAAGGTACTTATCATTTCCTTTTACGTAAGCATGCAATTTGTTTTTAAAATTGGGTTTTCAACTGATTTCTCTCCATAATGATGCCAATCTCTTTTGGCGTGTGTAGGATGTCAAAGGCGTGAGACAAATGGCTCACCAAGTGCAACTTCTTCCATAGGCCGATTCATGCAATTGCTCATGTTCCTCATTCATTCTGCACATAAGGCATGACTTTTGAGGTATTTTTTATAGTGCACAACAAGGGTACACCTCGACTAGCTATCAACATACCTTAGGGTACCAATACAACATACCCTATAGCTTTCTAAGGGCTAGTAGAGTCCTTTTGCACAAACCTAAGATTGGGATTGGCAGATTTCATGAAATGCCTTGAGACAGGCGCTACTAGGACTTTTATGTGTCTGAGGTGGAGACAGGAGCACTGCATATGTAGTAACCAAATATAATATTAGATTCAAGAAAGATACTATTGCCTATTTATTGATGAGCCCTTTACTCTGAGATTTCGCTTTATATAAACTATTTAGCAATGTGTGGCTTTCTATGTTCAGGAGTTGCACCAACACTAATGGCACTTTCTAGAATACAAAATACTAGCTGGTCGCATACTCATATGCACATGACCAGTAACTTTCCCATGAGATGGTCACTACACAACAATGAATCTAGAAACGAGTCAAACAAAGACTATAGGGAGACGTATCTTAAGTGTCTTGCCACCTTGTCAAAAAGGACAAGCCAATGATTTGGGGAGACCTCTTTTACAACCTATGAATGTTACCACACAAATCTCAAGCACCAAGATATGCATAGCATACAAGAAGATGACAACACCCACCATGACATACCACAGTGTTTATATGTCAAGGACATTATGATACTCAATGGAGATGATATTGTTACTTACATAATGGGCTCAAGTGCACAACACCTTGTAATTTCCCATGCAACAACAGTCACAACAAGACATTGACATTCAGGAATGATTCAAACAAGAAGGAACCCTAAATTAATGAAAACTTCAAGTGTTGAAAAAGACAGATCACTTTGATATATAAGCAGATAAGGAAGGTATACCAAGCTTTTGTGGAAAGATTGCCTCATCATCAAGCTGACCTTCAATCCAGTTCATCAAATACTCAACATATTTTGGAGCAGATACCTCTATAGGTTTCTTAATCTGCACCCCATCTGCCCACCTGTACTCATATCTGCAGAGAAAAAGATTCAAAAATCTATCTCTCTCTCTCTCTCTCTCTCTCTCTCTCTCTCTCTCTCTCTCTCTCTCTCACACACACACACACACACACACACACAAAGCAAAGCAAACAGTAGATAAAAAGCAAACCATTTTTGGTTACAAGGGTAATTCAAATTTGGAGTTCTCAACATTTAATATCAAGTATGGAATGAGGCTGTCACATTCATGCAAAGATTGCAAGCCAAAGGACTTGTCAACCCAGTTAATTAGCTTCTTATGATTGGTTTGAAACATCTTGACACTCTTCTCGATCGGTACATGAAGACTTCATGGTAGCAACCAAACATTTCAAATGTCCAAACTTGAAACATTTCAAACATGTTCCAAATGTTCGGATTAATCAACCAAACGTTGGAGAACTTTTTTCACTTTTAGGGCTTTCAAAAAATTGAATCTCTTTTATATTTTGTAGGAAAAATTGCTCATTACTTGCTATACAATAGAAAAAAAAGGTTGAAGAGTAGGGAAGCTAGAGTAAGAGAGGACAACTTTTGAAAGCGGCATGAAATGCCTGGAGCTAGACTGCAAGAATAAATTATCCGCAAGCCAAGAAGGTAGTAAGGAGGGACGAGGGAGAAGGGCAAAAGAGGTATAGAGTCTAAGATGAATGAGACACGTAGTCATAGGCACATAGCTTGGTGAAATTGACATGCATTTTGCAATGTTTGCATTGTAAAACTTTTATGTTTTCTAGGAAATTCCCTTACATAAAGGTTCTTTCCTTGAACATTGTTCAATTAAATTGTACCATAAATATAAATGGTCATACCACATGCACTTTCTTCATTGACCACGAATCCAAGCTCACGTGCTATTTGGTTGCTTGTCACATGCTATATTATATCCATGGAATTCTAAGATATACCCAGTCATCAACTTTAAAATCTCTGGGAGATATTTTAAGGTCAGTACAGTGCTTAGCTCCGTCCTAAGCACTGCGTATAATATCACGTGCTAATTGAAACATTATATCATGCAAAAAATTGGCAGCTTTCTGGATGTTAACAAACTTAGTCTCCACATTAACCGGAGATCTAGGTTGAAAACCGTACATAAGCAGAAATGGACTATAACATGTAGCAAAATGTTTCCTACAATTGTAAGCAAACTCAATTGAACACATGTAATCATCCCACTAAGACTACCTGTGAGACACATATGTTCTCAACATATCCTCCATAGTTTATTTAGTTCTCTCAGTCTATCCATCATCTGATTCAAGATAATCAATAGAACTAAATCAATTTTCAGGTCGAGTTTTTGCACAAGATGAGAATTAATGAAACTATGAGTCCACTAAAATACTGACTTCTTGATCTTTCACTGTGCCTTTCAAATGAAATAAATCAGTTGGCAAAAAAGTAGTACTGAAGGAACATTCACACTGCGGGTTTCTTTTTGCTCTGGGCAGAATTCCATAACATGTCCAAGCTTATTGCAAATAAAACAAATATTCGTTTTCTTGGCCTTCTTGCAGGACATTTTCTTCCAGCTTTAATACCACTGAAGATCGCCTAGTGTAGATCCTTATGATCTTGCTTCTTTTGCTTGCTTTTCGATGCCATTTGATCAGGCTCGTCAACGTATTTGATTTGAGTTTTTACACGAACTCATTTCTTCCCTTTCTTTGGTCTAGACGTCGATAGACTAGCCTGAAATTGCTTCCTGGATGCCAACACAATGGAATCATTAGCTTTCGTGATTCATACAACATCATCGAAAGATTGAAGTATATTTCACATGCATTCGTTCTAATAATCTGTTGGCAAACCTAAGATGAACTGCCAGAATGCCAACTTAGAATTGAATGATGGAATCTTATTCCATAAATCCATAAACTCTTGGAGATAAGAGACCAACTCTTCATCCCCATCTTGCATTTGATGAACTTCTAATAGTAATCCGAATCATCCGCAACCACAAAAGATTTTCTGAAAATTTCCATGAATTCTCCCCACTAGTCGGTTTTGGTTGCAGATCACGCCACCATGACGAAGCCTTACCACAGGAAAACTAAACAATGCTCTCAATCGTCTTTTCTTTAGAAATTTCATGCAAACTTTTGTCAACTAGTCATCCACCACCTCAAGCTTCTCCTTTTTTTTCTCCCCTCAATATGGGTCTAGTTGAAAACCCAATTTTGGCAAGGATAGAGTCTTGACTTCATTTAGCAGAACTTCCATCTGTTGGTCCCGCAAAGTGTTTCAATTGTTCATCTCGTTGAGTGCTGCACTCAGTTGCTGGCAAATCTGAAGATAGGTCAGCATGGGAACTGTTCCTTCAAGACAAGCAGTACGTTCGACCATTATTGATCACCTAGAACAAGAAATTGCTTTATTTAGTTGAGAGATCCCAAAATCTTCAATTGTAAGTGCATCTCAAAAATTTGCCAAGTTTTGAACTCAAAATTGCCAAACTTCCGAACATAACTTTTGTTACAAAGCACCAAATTGGACACTATAAAGCACAATACAGAGGGAGAGTAGGTTAGCAAGATGTCTACCAGTCATAATGACTGAAAAACAGCAAGTACTATCCTGAAAATCAGTAACATATAGTACGTTCAATGAACCAAAACAATGAATACTAGTCAAAAAACTATCCAAAATCGAGTAAATTGCAGTAATGGCTATGGAGAACGTCCATGACACTTACATGGAGGTAAATTCCACCAATAGGAAGAAAAAGCAAGGAGCTACTATCAAAAAGCTGCAAAGAAAGTAAAAAAGCATCTCCACCTATTCAATGCAAGCCCAAAATCTGATACCACTGTAAAGATCACTAAGGGAATTCCGAAGAGCATCTTTGACGTAGGTTTCAACTTAGGAGCAGAAACCTCGGAACACAAATAGAAATAGGAACATAAACCCTTCTTTATGCACAAAAATCTTTTTTAGGAACCCCGAAAAAAATGACCTAATCATTTTCACAGTTGTGCAGTCTTCCTTAGAATGTCCAGAAGTTCCACATTTCGTACACCACATTCATGTGTTAGAAGAAGAAGCTTCTGGGCTTTTGTCTGCAACTTCAGAGATCTACACTTTCAAATCATTAAATTTTTTGTTAAGATCAGCCATATTACTCTTCCAAAGCTTTCCAACTTTAGAAGTTGACGACTTATCCTCGATAGTTTTTGTGTCGTCCTTTCGTTTGGATCGACGTTTACTTCTTCTATCTCCTTTATCAGCTTCTGATTCCGATGAATCACTGCTTTGTAGGAACCGTTCCTAGGGTACCTTAGGGTACGGTACCGACCCGGCCTGATATGGTCGGAATGGGTTTCTGAGATTACATCTTTTCCATTTTTCCCAAAATGCCTTTCAGGTTACATACTATAGATCTGCCTATACGTAAGGTGTTGACGTGCTGGAAAGTTCAAACAAATTGATTTTATGAAAATAATAGGTAATACAAATATTTATGTTGCGAACAACCAGAAATAGATTTTGACACACATTCTCGGGAGCCTCTTACTAACTTAAAATCGTATAAACAGTATAAGCACAAATTTTTACACAAGTGAAGAAAGAAATTTCAAAGCTTCTTATACTGCAGGCTGCAGAAATGACTTAAGTATTCATCCCTAGAAGTACCATATAGGATAGACATGATTTCAGCCTGCTGGCATAACATCAGCAAAAGAAAACAAAATGAGCATACTTGGGCCCTGCTGACATTGTTGGACAGTTTTCTGGTGTGCAAAATTCTGTCAAAGTTGAGTATAACAAGTTCACTTGATTGAAGAAATCCACAGCTGCACAAAACAAGAACAGATTCGAATTAACCTCAAATCAAACACAAAGCTACATGAAGGGATCTAACTGAACTCTAATCAGAGGTCTAAAAAAGTATTGAACTCATCAATCCAAAAGATCACCAAATATCTCTTAGACAGCAATTTATTTTCAAGAAACCTTCACATGGACAGACTGATGTTTCTGCAAAAATGTTCCTTATGTTCACTCAACAAAATACAAGAAGCTGAATTTTTACCCTGGCAAAATAAGCATGGACCCTTAACAATCATAATTTAAGCCACAATAGCCTTGAAAAGCTCTAAGTTGTAATAATATGCATTGATTGAGTTGTCAGCTATTTAAATGGAAGAAAGCAAAATATTCATCAAGCGCACATATTTTCCAACCATGTGTTTTCCAACACTTGTCACTTCTGATTTTTCTACAATGTAAAGCTGTGGCATCTTGTAGTATGCATGAATTATATTTCCTATGTTGTCAGAAAAAAAATCACGTTCACAACAGATCATAAAGTGAGCAAGTTCTATTTTACAGATTCTCCACCATAAAAAATAGAGAAAGTTTAACTAATATGAACAACATAGTTTTTGAAAGAATATATACCAAGGCTACTAAAAAGGGATATAATCGAAATAAACTTCACTAAAATTCACATAGCAATGAGATCATCTCTTGTAAACCATACACCCCATGGTATAGGAGTTAAGAAGTACCCACAAGACATGGAATTGGGTGTAAATGAGAGCCAAGTTCATCTTTGAGATACCATCAATCTCTAGTCCTCACGAACCAGTTCACCAAAATAACCACAACTTACATAATTTGTTTCCAAATTATAGAGCTACAACTTTGGATAAGTTTCGCACTCTTATTGCTAAGAAACAAACCAATTGAGGATCCCAATCTTGGACTTTGCTTAGTGGGTCTCACCAAATGTAAGGTAGAGAGTGCCAAGGCATATCTAGCAGATATGCAAGACATTTTGCTTATTGCCAAGGAAAACATGAAGTGAGCCCTAGATCAAGCTAAAGTCTATGCAAATCAACATAGGATCACCCCGCTTTTGTGGACCATGGTCCGTTAAATGGAAGGTCAATGAGGTTGCTTATGAGATCTCCGTTAAGACTTTTTATTTTACAAAGTTAGGAGAGATGGCTAATTATAGAGGCCTTGGCACAGCATATATACCTCCATGCCATCGACAGAAAGCACAAGCGTGTTTTAGCATTCAATTGATCATTCTGAGAGAGAGAGAGAGAGAGAGAGAGAGAGAGAGAGAGAGAGAGAGAGAGAGAGAGAGAGAGAGAGAGAAAGAAAGAAAGCTTTATTAATGTCTTTTCCATGCCAAAAGGCATATAAGACTAATGAAGTACATGTCAAGTATGTGGTATCCATGGGAGCGTGTAAAACGTCTCCAAAACTGTAATAAAGAAAACATCTAGTACAAACTAGAACTAAAATAGACACGTATGCGAGGGTGTGTGCGCATAATAATCATCTATAGGTGTCATGATGTCAAGGCTATGATGCTATGATGTTGTTGCTGCTGTAAAAAGATGTAATGCGAGCCGCAGCATGAGAGAGCACTGGAGTCTGTCGGCGTCGTCTGTGAGCATGAGCATGTGTACTAGCATGTGTAATAGTATGTCTCTGCGTAGCGGGATGGTAGGGGGTACACTGTCTCTGATCTCTATGAGCATGTGAGTTGCTATCATTTGCGTCGTCGTCAGAATCATCATCCTCGTGCACTAAATCACGCGATCTCCGCCTAGTGAAGAATGAAGTAATCAGTGGCTGTGACTGTGAGGAAGAATGCTGGGGTGTCCCGTATAAATCTCTCCGTAATATGGACATCTCGCGTACCAACAGAGCGACACATCGTGGGTCCTCATAGGCTATGAGGGAGCGTAGAGTGGTAGGCATGTCTCGAAATAGGCAATGATATCGCCTTCTGATCTCATAGTATACTGGGCATCTGAAGATAAAGTGCTCCTCAAACTCCACCTCACCTAGAGAGCATAACTGGCAAATCCGCTCCTCTCTAGGAATACCATGGAACCTCCCCGTCTCAATAGCTAACTGATGAGAAGACACCCTAAGCTGTCCCAATGTGAATCTGAAGCAATGTGATAGTCCCGACTCCAAGTAGTGTGGCATAACTGGGGTCCCAGATGCATCCAGCTCCAAGAAATGTGTCCGGTAGAAAGCTGGCTTAACCCCTATCTGGTTATACCAAGCCCGCTCTAAATATGCGCGATAGAGGAATCGTCTGATATACTGGTGGGTGCCTGAGGGAAGCTCTGTGATGGAGATACCAAATGACTCACGTAGGAGGTGGGATGCCTGAGAGAACCATGATAATCTATATCCCTGACCATGGAGATGCCGTGTGTATGTATCGTCTGTCTGTCCCTGGTAACGCCTGTATCCTCTGTGTATAGGTAATGAGCTGAAAAGCTGCCTCAATCTGGATAGGTGGAACTGCAAACTCGGCCAAAATAATCTCATGTGGAACCGAAGGCTTCGCACGGATTAACCGAGCTACATAGTGGTCTGTAGTCATGAGAGACTGGCCCAGTGTGAAGAGGGAAGACCTGCACACCATGCCTCTGCCGCATATAGAGCCGTGGGGGTGACAATGGTATCAAAAAGGTGACACTTACTGCGAGCATCCTGGATGGACTTCCGGAAACAAAATCTCTCTAGCTGAACAAGGGATGCATGTCCCTTCCCCAGTCGAGTGGTAGTGGCCTGTCTCATGCCAAAAGTACGACCTGAGAAAAGGATCCCCAGGTATGTGTAGGAAGGGACCACCTCTAGAACCTGTCCACCCAGAGTAAGCTCCTGTCGCTGCGAATGCTCGAGAAGTGTTGAAGACCATAATCTTAGTCTTCCCAATGTTCACTCCTAGGCCCCATCTAGTGCAAAACTCATGTAAACAATCCAACTGTCGCTGTAGACCCTCTCTGGTAGGTGAGACCAATACCACATCATCAGCATAAAGGAGAATAGCGATCAAGATGTCCCCAAGCCTGCAACCAGCACCACCACACTGTGTAATGACTCTCTCCAACTCATCAATATACAAGCCAAAGAAGACTGGTGAGAGAGAGCAACCCTGCTTCACCCCAATAGTGCTCCAAATGTGATCGGATATGCCATTACTGTGTCGGAAACATCCCAGAACACGCTCATAAAGTGCCATCACAGCAAGAATGATGTCCGTGAAGAAGCCAAGGTCGCGGAGTCTCTGGATAAGCAATGAGCAAGGAACAGAATCAAAGGCTTTCCTGAAGTCCACAAAACAACAGTAAACCCTCTCTCTCCTGTGCTTAGCTTCCTCAATCAAGGCCCGCAATGTGAAGATGTGATCTGTCGTAGAGTAATGGGCTCGAAAACCTACTTGACCCATAGCATGTAGTCTCCTAGTATCCGCCTCTGAGCTCACAACCGACTGAAGAATAGTACCATATAACTTTGCCAGGACATGCCCGATCATGATGGTGCGGTAGTTACTCTGAATCATGGGGTCACCATTCTTATGGATGGGGTGGATGATGTTGGTGCACCAGGATGAAGGGAAACCGGAAACAACTACGGAATTGAGAAGGGTGGCTATAGTAGGAGCGAGTAAGTCTGAGGCAAGGGAAAGGAGTTCAGATTCGAGGTCTTCAATATCTCTGGCCTTGTTGGACTTCATCTTTTTCATGGCTGCAAGTACCATATCAGATGTGAAGAAGGAGAACTCAGATGGTCGTGGAGATATAGAAATGGGTGAGTCGGTAGGGACGGTATACAAGCTAGTAGCATAATCGGTCCAGATGCGGAGGTCCTCCAGGAGGTGGTGGGGAGGGAGGAATGAACTCACGCCAAAAAGCGCCCGAAGAAGAACTAAAGAGAAGGTCAATAAGACGTCTCCCTTTAGTATCATCATAGGAACGCTTCTTACGACGGAGAACACGGTGGTAGGAGCGTCGGGAAGATCGACGCAAAAGTGGAGCATGGATACGTGAATAAGTAACTGACTGGTGAAGGGAACGACACTCGGCATCATACCAAGGAGGATGCAATGGTCGAGGTGTGCGTCGAGTCTTTTGGGAATGGGGTTTCGTGGGAAGAGTTAGCGAGGCAGCTGTGTGGAGAGAGGTGGTGAGAAAAGCAGCCTGGGTGTCAACTGGACCGTCATGAGGAAAGGAGTGTAAAAAAGTGAAGCCAAGGACTGCCGGTACAGTGTCATGTAAATGGGATCAAATGTGTACGTGGGTGCTCGGGTAATCATGGGTAGTGTAAATAAATGAGTGGGTGGGAGGTGGCCGATATCAAAGGAGAGAAATGAGTGATCAGAAAGGGTGGTGGGAGAAACGTGGAAGTCAGAGACTATGGGTACAAAGGATGGTGACCCCATGAGATAGTCAACGACACTATGTACTCCACTATGAGGATGGCATGTATAGCTGTCTGAATGAAGCCAACAGGGTAAGCCATTATACAAACACGCGACCCCACCTGAACCTCAGCCACTGGCAGATCTAGTATCTCATCGGACTACTGAGTCCCATCTATATCCAGGAAAGGAAGGAAGTCCTCGCTCTGGGCTCTCGTGTGTCTCCATGATGAATAATATATCTCTGCCTGTGATGAAGTCAACGAGGTCCCCTGCCGTGGAAGATGAATGTATGCCGGCACAATTCCACACTCCAATCCGAAGGTGGTGTGGATGGGGCCCCAGGGTGCTCTTAACCCCGGGCACCCCAAATCCCTAGCACGGGGAGCTGCTAGGAGCGCTATCAAGAAAGCGCACTCGTCCATCCCGATAAATGACTCGTTTGCCAGACTCACGGGCTGCCTGAAAGGCCTTGCGCCTCTCCTCTACCTGGATATACGTGAGGTCGTCATCCATGTAGATAGTGGTACCACGTAGCTTAGCTCTGCACCGAAAAGCATCTCAACGACTCGCAAGGGAAGTGAAGCGGATGATGAGTGTGGCTGCATCTCTGGTGGTCCTCCATGCGGTATCTAGCCCGTCCGTCCTGTGCCCGAGAGTGGTGTCAAGAAAGCGTTTGGCTTCAGCCAAGGCATCCTGTGTATCCGGAATCCCACGAACCCTAATGTTGTTCGCTTTTTGGTCTCGTGTTTTCTCTTCTGAGATGGTGGCTGCCGAAGAGATAGCGGCGCTTGGGTTGGTGCCTTTTTTCAAAACTGATGCCCACGAAAGGGCTTCTTCTTGCTGCTTTTCCATCCTTGTCTCTAGTTCCCGTATCATATTGGTGGTAGACGCTGAAACCGCAGCCTGTTTGGTCCCGATGGATTGTTCGAGTGATGCAACTTTGGACTGCAGCATGTTCTTCTCGTGAATCAAGGACGTAACCGTTCCTTTCAACTGCGAGATTTCTTGCCGCAAAGTCTGGAAATCGGCCCTGATTTGATCAATCTGCCAAGAAGAGAACAATTCAGTTGATTTGGAGGGCGTATATGGGATGCTAGCTGTAGGTTGTGAGCTAGCGATGGGCGGAGTAGGAAGAATGGGATCCAGAACTGCAGGTAGGGTTGAGGTGGTGCCAATATTGATACCAGTATCGAGAAAAACGAGGGGGAGGGAGATGCAATCAGCAAGGAGGGCGGATGTAGGGGAGGTGGCAGCAGGGGGTGGCTCAGATGCAACGAGGGAGGGGAGTGTAGGGGAGGTGACAGTACGGGGTGGCACTGCTGTAGCAGGGAGGGCGGGGGTGGGGGGGATGACAGCAGGGGAGGGCACATCTGCAGCGAGAGGGATGGAGGTAGGGGAGGCCGTAGCAGGGGGAGCAGCAACTGCTGCTATGGAGGTGGAAGTAGGGGAGGTGTCACAAAACAGATTTTAGCACGGAGCGCCTGGAATTCATGGAAAAGGTGCAATATCACCTAATAAAGGTTCGAAGAGAGGCCAACCAGAGCCCCAAATAAATAATCTCGCGAGGTGTCGTGGGACCGCCACCATTTTGATACTGTTAAAGGGTTTGCGGATATCGAGGCAACCCTAACCGTTAATAAGTGAGAGGAATTTGGCACCCTACGCGTGTAAGTCCAACCCGATGATCACATAGTTATTTGATTAGCCCACCAATTTCCAAGTTGGTTCCCTCCAAAATTCAAATTTAAATAGTTGGGGAGGTAGAAAATGGCCAATAGGATTTGAGGCCAAAGCCCTAAAATCCACTATATAGAGTGGTAATTTCGAATCATTTGTACATGTTCTCTTCATTTCAATACAAGCAGGTTGGCCCTCTTATGAAATGGATAAGGAATGTCCTTGCACTTCAACTCTCCTCCTCTAACTCTCATGCTTTCTTTGTGTTTGCTATTTGTTGAATTTGATACTTATTGGGATTGATTGGTCTTATGCCTTTTGTGAGAGAGAAAGGGAGAGAGACAAGAGTAAATTTCTATCATTGTTGTGGATTAGTGTTAATGGATCTTAGTGTTAGATGTGAATCATTTGCACATGTTGGATTATGAAATATGTTATCGCTCTCATGGGAACGAACCTTCGTGTGGCAACTAACTTCATCTCCTTGATGCTTGTATGCTTGGATCTAGGGTTGAGGATAGGATAGGAAATGCCCACTACACTGAGGGTATTATCTTCATACTTCCTTTGGAGAGTGGGGCCCAAGCCGTAGAGCCAATCTCTCCATAATACTAGGTCGGTACGGTCCAGATGCATGATTTCAAAGTTCAGGTTATCCTGATAACCCTGAATCTCCAGACCTAGACTGCTGACCATGGTTTCCCACGCTTTCTTATCCTGACCCTTAGCCAAAGAAACTATATACCTATGCTGACTAGGTTTTTTAGAGAGTTTTAGCTTCTTGACTAGGGTGTAATTGATGAAGTTATGGGTTGCCCCATCGTCCACCATTACTCCGACTGTCTGATTGCCAAACTTCCCATGCATACGTACTAGGTTGTGAGGCCCAAAGCTGGAGGGTCTCCTTAGCAAAGCAGAGGAAAACTGACAATGATGCTCAAGATCTTCATAGAACACCTCTATTTCGGTAGCTGCCGAATTAGTGGAGAAACTCATAGTCTGAACTAGGTGTACTTGCTTGTTATCTTTCTTTCTATTAAACGGTCCTTTAGGACACTGTCTGATTGTGTGATCTTTACCCATGTAGACAAAACACAACCGTTCTTGTTTAGCTTTTTCATAGTCTTCGGTTTTTAAAGGTTGAATGACTGCAAGGCGTTTGTGAGGACCGTCATTCTAATTAGATTTATCAAATTTCTTTCTTTTAAGAAGTTTTTTCTTGAATGGGGAGGTTGTCTAAGAAGGCTGCTCAAAACTAGGCTGTTTGGCCTTCCGTCTGCCCACTGAATCATCATAGATTTGGGCAAACTTAATGGCATGTTCAAGAGTAGTAAGCGAGTTTCACTGAACTTCAACCTTGTACTCATCTCGGAGCCCACGGACAAAGCCCCTGACTTTCAAATAGTCATCTACATTTTTAAGCTTAAGAATGGATTCCCTATAGTGAGAGACATACTGGGTAAGGGACTTGTCCATGACTAACCTCTCCCAAGCTTCCCAAGCCCTATCAAGTTTGTTGAGAGGCAAGAACTCTCATAGGAAAGCTTTCTCGAAAGCCTTCCATGGCTGGGGTGTGGGTTTCTAGTCTCCTGGAGGTTCAACGACCACTTGTAGGCCACGGGACCCAAGGATAGGCTAGCTTCTAAGGCTTGCAAGTGGTCGGGTGTCTGTTTCAATGCATGTATGTTTTTCCATTTGCTAAGGAAGCTCTGAAGTATATCTATGTTTCTGTCTTTTTTATTAAAAGTTGGTGGTTCCAAATCTTTAAATATACTAGGGTTTGTTCTGGTATCTCCTGAATGAGTAGGACGTGTGAGGTACAGGCAACTGAGATGCACTGGGAACTGAAGCTGGATCTGGAACTGAGGCTAAAACTGGAGCTAGAGGAGTAGGAGGTACTACGCTAGCAAACCGACTTTTAAGTTCAGCAAGTGATTCATCCTGTTTAGTTTGCATGATGTGTAAAGTATGTTTTAAATTTGTTACTTCAGTCTATAATTTCTCATACTGCTCTTTAGACACAAATTCGTCTGTGTTAAACATCTCATACTCCTCATCTACGTCCATTGCTGTCGTTTCTGCCTGGAAACAAATGGCCTCTTCTTCGAGCTCATCTATGGCTTTTCCTGGGGAATAGGAGTTTCCTCGGGAGTCATCATGTCAGAGTTTGAAGAGAAAAGCGAAAATGTAAAACAAATAGAAAGAGGAAAAGCAAGGACGTAGCTCAGCTTCAAGCCCACTTGCCGATGGAATTGCAAGAATATCCCCTCAGCCTTCAAACTGTTGTGGACCTGGAAGCTTAGCTGCAACTCCACTTATTCAATGTAGCTTGCTGGAACCAGGGCTTCACAGCAACATGCAATAGGTTTCCGCTGCTGGCTGGAACGGCGCCAACTAAAGGGTGTCAAACTGGCATGTACTAATTACTAGGTTGCATGTAGAAAAAAACTGCCTCTGACAGGATCTTAGAATGCGCTGGAAAATTTTCATTCATGCGCCCAAAAATTCAGAATGCAGGTCGCTGGAAAAGGCTTCAAACTTTGTACAAATCAATTGATTTGATCCGGGAAAACCAGTGCTGGACAGGGCTGAAATAATGTGCTCAATCAACCTTTGACAATGCTGGGATTATGTTGTGCTGGAACCTCCTGAGAAAACAAAGCAATAATGAACGTAAGCAATGATTGAGCCGAAAACAGGCGCTCAAGCTGCTGAGTTCAGAAGTCCGCAAAGGTGCTCTCGTCTAGCTGGCTGAAATGCGCCCAAACTGGTGATAAAAATGCGATGGAGCACCCTTCTTGAAAAATGTGTTGAAAGCACAAGTAGATAGTAAAACGTCCCCCAAGACTCCCAACCGAGATAGAGCTTCCTAGAACACCAAGGGAGGATTGCAGTAGACAAAACCGTCCCAACCAAACCTAGACCCAATACTGATCTAGCCCCCGAGCAATCGAGGAAATAAGCAAGCCACAGGAAGAGCGCTTCATAGTCTGACAGCATTACGGCCACAGACTCTTCAATCATCCTCATAGACACTGGTGAGGGTATATATAGAGATATAGCCAACCCCACCTGCCCATGCACCGAGTCCACATGGAAGCACTCTAACTGATCATACCAATCCCCCATGCATGTTCCACTGCATGTAGGTACCTCTAACCCATAATAGTCAAGACCCATGCATAAGCACAGTGCATGTACACCCTATCTCATACTAGGGTGCAACACACATGTCTATACCACATGCGGGTGTGACCCCATGGTCGTACTCGACTATTATCCGGATTAAGCCTGGCCCCTACATCCAAGACAGCCCCTAATGGTCCAAACCCCCATCAGGGCCGTAACATACTTCCCCCCTTATTTTAGTTCTGTCCTCAGAACTCAAAGTCCAGGATCTTCTTTAGATTACCTTCTAGTTCTCAAGAATCCTCATCATCAGAATGTCCTTTCCACCGAACCAGATGCTCAATAACATCCCGATTATGCAATCGCTTGGATCTTGTATCAAGAATCCTTTCAGGCTCTAAAGGAATCCTTTCAGATAAGTCTTCAAATGAATCTAGACTTTTACCAGAACCAAGGTAATCCCTCACATGTAAACTCATCTCTAGACGACTAACATGGAAAATGGGATGAGTCTTGATTCCCTTTGGTAACTCTAAATGGGATGAGTCTTGATTCCCTCTGGGGATGCCAATAAAGAACTGTAGTCTCCTAATTCTTCACTCTAGACATGGCACAATGTGTCCTTCCAAAGTCAAAGTTCCATCTAGAACACATCTAGACCCTAATATACTTAAGTTTTGATCTAGAATAACTTAAGATTAATTAGCCTCATTACTGAAGCCTTGAACTTTTGGTTCCACCAATTAACCAACTCCAACTCAGTTTTCCAGGATAATTTCATTTTCAAGCAAAAAATTAATTAGAACCAAAAGTTCCTCATATCTTATGTAAATCACCCATTACCTGAGTCATAAAATAACTCATAATGCCTGTGACTTGTTTATTCGTACATGGTAAACTGACTACAAAAACCATCAAGATACTATCCCACCACTCAGTAGGATTATCTAATGGATGTAACAGCCCACCAGCATTTACGCATTAATGTTGCATCAACCTTCTCCAAGTCAATTGATGACCCAACATACTAGCATAACAACTTATCCAAAGGTATTCTTCTTTGCTAATAGAAACCATTACCTCTTGGGAAACTAACTCAAATAGATCAAAAAAAGGATTCACACATGGATCAACGAATTATTCCCAATTAGTTATCCATGAATACCACGGTTAGTCTATGGAAAATTATTTGACCTTTCATGCACTATCATCCAATGAACTCAGGTAAATACTTTACCTTCCAAGGAATCACATGAACTCGGGTTGTTAGATTCAATAACAAGAAAATTTCAAATATATTTATAGAAAAAAAATAGCACTCAAGGTTCCCTATTTTGTGATTTTTGAGATATCCATAAAAGGGTCATGACCAATACCTCAAAAATCCCTACAAATAAACCCTCTTGTGACCCATAGCAATTGGCATCCTTCACGTTAAACAACTTTACTATGGTCACCACAATCCGTTAGCTTCAAACCATCTCTTTGGAATTGCCTACGTCCCATACCACAAGTTCTTCCTCCAAGATGATCCTCCACTTTCCGATCACTCATTCCAAAAATCAATTGATTTAAATGGAACACCCAAACTTCAAAGATTTACTCAGAATCTCAAGATTCGATAAATGAGTCAGGTATCTTAGAATCCCATTTATCGGTACTATGCTAAGTTTTCAGGAATTACTAAATTCCAACTTCATAGTATGAATTCCAACTTATTTCCTCTTTCCCACTTTTCTGAATCTTTTAGTCACTAGAAAGGACTTTAAGTTACGCTCAAAAATCCTTTAAGTTGACAGATTTAGAAATTGGAAAGAACAAGCGGAAAACAAGATCCATTCAAAAAAGAGTTTACGGTTCTATTGATTCTTTTTTCACCCCATTCGCTTGGACTTAAAACTTTCTAAGTTTAGGCACCTTTGACCAATACCTTGGCCAAACTTTCGTGAACTCCTGGACACTAGTCACAAATCCACGATTGCCCACTTAGCAATTGGAAAATGAATATTACTTCGGATTCAAACAACAATGCAAGCCTACCGAAATTCCACAAGGAATTCAGCCTTTTTGCATGTCTCCAAGGAAGCTCCCTCAACCACAAGAAGTTGTTCCTTCCGGAAACTGAAGTACCGAAATTCATTTCCTGTTCGGGACAACATACTAGCTCACAAATTGTAATAAAGTCACTAAATTGCACCTAGTTAATTAGTTGTTCATTACCTTAGTGGAATCTCAACGGTCCGTCTCCAACTATGGAGACACCCAACACTCGAGAGACCAAACTTCAGGCTTCTCTAGTTTGGAAATTACCACTATGTAGGGCATGAAGCGAAGATCACAAAGAAATTGCGGTTTCTTTTTTCCATGAGCCAACATGCTTATAAAAATGCCCTACTGACAAACAAAACCATGTAGCCAGAACAACTAAATAACCTGCAATTCAAACTCTATTATGTCTTTTCTACGCACACAGTCCACTCAATTGCCATTTTAAAAAAATAAAGTCCCAAGCAACTGCAAAAATCCATTTGCAAAAGAAAGAGAAAGAAAGCAAAACAATATCAAACCTTAGGCCAAAAACCATTAACAAGATCCAAAAAACCTTTAATAAGGAGAGAGGATCTGTACTATGATTGTAAACTTGAAATAGGACCACTTCCATAGTGATTTATGCTAAACTAGACCCAAGGTACAATGTCGAGTTTATCCATGGCATGAAATCGCCGGTGGGAAACCCATCCAACTTTTCCTTGCTACCTAAAACCACGCTATGAACGCCAACCACTTGGTCTCAAAAAATTACTCCAAATAAACAGTCACTCCCCCCATCCCATTCATCTTCCTCAACATCGTCCTCTCCTCGCGCCCCAATGACCATTGGCCTGCTCGTTCTCTGAAATTCAGAGAAGCAACAGCCGCTCCCCACGACAGCGTGCAAGAGAGAGAGAGAGAGAGAGAGAGAGAGAGAGAGAGAGAGAGAGAGATCCCTCCATCGCTGTCCCCCTACCTCACCTCCCAAAGGGACCAAGGAGACAGGGAAATGCACAGAATCAATCTTTGAAGACCAACCAGGATTCCAGGGTTCTACAAAGGTGATTTTCCAGGCAGCAAGAAATTCTCCAAGTTTCTACAATAGGCCGCTATCACAAAGCAAGGAGCAGGAAGCCACAGCCATCACCAAGCTTAGTCCAAAGATCGGTTCAGAAACATCTCTACTTGCAGGTTTCAAGCACAAGAGGCCGCTTTCCACCCGGCACTCCAACAGCGTGCTATGATGTTAAGGCATTCCATCTCTGTTGATCACAGCCAAACTAGCTTCAATCTCAAAGCTTGTTTACAGAATGAATGCTCTGCAAGCATTTACCATTCAAAGGCAGCATGCACGGTTCTTCTTGGCAAACAAATCTTCATCCTGCTTCCAAATAGCTGAAATCCAAGTTTCACAGAAGGTCGCCCCTCAACCAACAATCAGCAAGCAAGAACGCTAACAACATGCAATGCTATCAAAGCATTTACATACAGAGATGAAGACTCAACAAGAAGATCCCCCAGCAATTAACCCACATGGAAACTCGGCATGCCAACAATTTTCCCTCCCCTTGCTAACTTTCTGGTATTTATTAGTAACAAATTCCCTTCAAACCACAAACGGCCAACATGCCATCAGGTTGTTAAGGGAAGAAAGAATCCAGCCTGAGCATGCCATGCATAGAATCAAATAAACATTTCAGATTCTCCCATCAAGCACAACATTCAATTTGATTTGCAGCAAGCTTTCACAATGTAAGGAACTTGGCCTCTAGCAGTACACCCATCTTAATGCAGTTCGTGGCATTGTCCATCACCACCGTGACGACATGTTGTGGGCCTATGGACAGGATGGAAGACCTGATGACATCAAACATGAACTCTGCAGATATGACTCTCCCCCCCCTGCTGCAATCCACGGCCCTCAAAAACTGTGTGCCCATGCAGCTGAAGACCAATATGTTGAGGATCGGCCTCCTCCTGACATCAGTCCAGCCATCCAGTGTGGTACCGCGGATCCATACTGATCCGCAGTACCACAATATTTAATATTTTTTAATATTTAATATATTAATTTATTTTTTTACCCTAATCCCCCCTCGCTTCATCTCTCTCCCTACCCATCGCGTTGCTGTCTGCGCCCTCTTCCTGCTGTCCGCGCCCTCTCTGCTGTCCGCGCACTCCTCGCCATCACACTGTCTTCACGTTGCACTGATCGCGTCCGCCCCTGCTATTGCTACTTCGGCCTTTGCTGTGGGATTTTCCAGCCTTCCGCCTCCTATCGCACTCCCGATCATCTCTGTTTTTTTTCCCCTGCATTCCAACCTTGCCGATCTGTGGGACGAGGTGGACATTGTCAGGCGGGTTCCCGACAAGTCCAACAAGTCCGGTGCAAAGATCATGCGTAGTCGATATTGCCTGGCCGAGTTCAGTGCCACCCTCACTCGCCTTAAAGGCCACCTACTCCACGCGCCAAAATGGTGGCACACTGAATGCTGCCCCCTGTGCCAGCATGTCCGTTCCCGTCAGGCAGCGACTTCTGGACACCTACGGGCCACGTCTTGTGGCGGGGGAGAACACCATTTTGGAGGGTGTTCTTCGGTTTTGCACCGCGCCTTACGTGGGTGACCTCGAGTTGCTGCTTGCTTGGCTGGCGCGCACGAGGAGAGGGAGTGCATCCTTGTCCAGTCCCTTTGCCCCTCATCCCCCTCAGACAGTTCCGCCTCACACACCCCCATCTGCACCCATTCCGGTGGATCCCGTCCCATCGTGTCCGCCAATTGCCACAGCGGTTCCACCACCACCTACTGTTGCTCGCACTCCCCCAGTTTACGACTTTCTCATTGACTCTCCGTCGCCCGAGCAGGAGCAAGCCCCGGATGCCAGTGACGAGGCCTTCTAGGATGTTGAGGAGATCCCTTCCTCCCTCCCTTCACATCCGGATGACCTCCCTAGCCAGCAGTTTTCGTATCCCATGCCAGATGTCCCCCCTCCACCAGTGCACCCCACTTATGTTGTTGCACCCATCCCGGCCAGTGCATCCCACTCTCCCCATTCCACATCTACAGCCGATGCATCCACTAGTGCCCAGCCTGTCGCGTCATCATCCATTCCCGTCACGTTTCGCCCGTGCTGGAGGTCCGCTACTCGTCGCCCAGCTTGGAGAGTTCTTAGGCAGCAGAGCATTCGCGGCGCGCATCAACCGCACATGCACAGAGAGGCCACACAGGCCGTGGCCAGTCTGATTTATGAGCTAAACCTTCCATTTGCCATCACCGACTATGAGCCCTTCAGAAGGGCCTTCCGCCTTGCACAGTCTGTCAGCCCTAGCTGGAGAGTCCCTAGTTCAAAGGTTGTCCGCACACACATGCTGAGGGATAGGGTCGAGTCCTTGTCTAGAGAGATGGAGCCTCTACGTCGCCACTGGGCCACTTATGGTTGCAGCATCATGTCCGATGGCTGGACTGATGTCAGGAGGAGGCCGATCCTCAACATATTGGTCTCCAGCTGCATGGGTGCACAGTTTTTGAGGGCCGTGGATTGCAGCAGGGCGGGGAGAGTCATATCTGCGGAGTTCATGTTTGATGTCATCAGGTCTTCCATCCTGTCCATAGGCCCACAACATGTCGTCACGGTGGTGACGGACAATGCCACGAACTGCATTCAGAGGGTGTGCTAGAGGCCAAGTTCCCTCACATTGTTCATACCCCCTGTGCAGCGCACGGCATAGACCTTCTGATGGGGGACATAGGTGCACTTCCCTGGGTTAGAGCCATCGTCTGTGAGGCCCTCTTCTTGGTGACTTTTGTCACCAGGAAGAGGCGTGTTCTTGCCATGTTCCGGGTGTTCAGCCATCTGGACCTCCGTAAGCCAGCCCCCACACACTTTGCATTCGACTTGGTGGTCATCGACCGTTTGATCAGGTGTAGGGCGCAGCTTCTACAGATGGTTGCCAGTGATCTTTGGCGAGCCAGTACGTTTCAGCACACTGAGGATGGGGAGCACTTTTCTTCCACGGTGAGGGGAGACCAGTTTTGGAGGGATGCACAGACGTTGTTAGGACTACTTCGACCACTCTACATTGTGCTCCGCATGGTTGACAGCGAGGGGTCAACACTTGGACTGGTATATGAGCTCATGGACCGGATCGGACAGTTCCTGCAGCTGCCCATCCTGCAGCCAGAGAGGTAAGCGGTAAAATAATGTAATTGGCCTTTATCTTTTCAGTGGTTGCTAGCTTGTTTTTCTATCAATGTTACATTTTTTCGTAATGCCCAGGTTTTAACAAGCCTCTCACCTGCAGGATGACCGAGCTGAAGTTCATCTGGGAGACGCGGTGGAACTACTTCCACAGGAGTATCCACAACGTTGCACACATACTGCATTCCCTCTTCCTCTCTCCAACACAGATCGCAGACAGGGAGCTCAAGGCCGACTGGCTTCAGTACATTCACAGAGTGGGTCCACAAATAGGTTTGGATCCTATCAGGCTCATGGAGGAGCTCACTGCATTTCGTTTCGGCATGGGCACGTTCGGCCACCCTGCTGCTCAGGATCCAGAGAGGAGGCAGCTTCCCATTACCTGGTGGACCATGTTCGGTAGCACATATCCATCTATACAGCGTCTTGCACTGCGTGTCCCTTCTCAGGTATGCATCTCATTTTATCCTCCATTGTTGTGTTTCGTTGACGTTCCACCGTGCAAATGTGCTGAAGCATTTCAATGCACGTACCACAGGACTGCATTGCCTTCGTGTGTGAGCGCAATTGGAGCACATGGGCACTCATTCACACGAGGAGAGAAAACAGGCTGTCAGTGAGTCAGTTGGAGCGGTTGGTGTTCTGTAGCACCAACGCACACCTTGCCAGGAGACTTTCGACCATTACGAGCGCATTGCAGATGATTAGCTATTCTCCCAGAGCATGTTGGTTAACGACTTATACGTTGGTTTCGTTTCTTGATCCCTTCATAGCATTTCATAAGCACACATATTACACTGCATTACACCAGGCACGCGTTGCACAAAAAACACATTGAACATTAATTCAACAGTGGTATCAAAATAACAATATGTATCCCGCCACATACAGCTGGGGCTGTTCTTTACACTGTGTTAAACACTAAATGTTGCCCCATCTTATGCCGAAAACTACATAACAACAGCCAGCCACATACGGCTGGATCCTATCCATTCTAAACATTCCTACGGATCCTCCACAGACTCCTCACCCCTGTCAGGTGCATTGTTCTGTCGCTCTCGCTCTGCCTCCCGGTTAGCCCAAGTTGCCTCCTGGTTAGCCTAAGGCAGGCAGCCCTTTCCCTGACCATGATGAGCTGTCGTTGTGTGAAGTTCATTCCGATCTGCTCATCCAAATCCAGCTTGACAGCGGGAGCGGGGGAGTTGTCGAGCCTGTCACAGCATCTCTGCAATGTCTGCCTCTTGCTTCCGATGCCTTTCGTTGTGCCTTCGGACATCTTCCTCGAGCTTCCTCCTGGCTTCGCCCTCAGGCCTTGGTGGTATGCGCTCCGCCATCTCACGACACCCTGTTTCTCGAACTGGCTCTCACAGCCTCTCAATGGCTCTCATTGGCTCTCTCGCAGCCTCCCTCTCACAGCCTCTCACTGGGTCTGTGACACAGCCTCTCACAATGCCTCTCTCTCACAGCTTCTCACTGGCTCTCTCTCATAGCCTCTCACAATGCCTCTCACGGCCTCTCTCTCACAGCCTCTCACTGGCTCTCACAGCCTCGTGAGTGCCTATTTAACCCCACAGCCTGTTCCCCCATGTGCAGTTGTTGATGATCCCTCCATGTGCCCTTGTACCTGCCCCCATTTGTTGCTTCCCCACATGCTGCACTCCCATTGGCCCCATGGCCTGCTCCCCCACAGTGCCCATGTGCTACTGTACCTACCCCATGTATTGCTCCCCCACATGCTGCACTCCGATTGGGTTCGCGGTCTGCTCCCCCACAGTGCCCATGTGACGGTGTACCTGTCCGGATTTGCTGCTCCCCCACATGCTGCACTCCCATTGAACCCAAGGTCTGCTCCGCCACAGTGCCCCCTGTACAGTCCCTCTGTACAATCCCTTGTACAGTCTCCCCTTTTTTCTAAACCCTAAAAAAAAAATTTTCTAGTTTTTGTACCCTAAATTACCCTAGTAAAAGGGGTTTTATTAAAAAATAATAATAATAAAAAATATTATTATTATGGTGCCGCCCTGGTACCGCGGGTCTGAGAGCGGCACCATAACTGGTGGTACCACGGCGGTACCATAATGGTGGTACCATGGGGTACTATGATATATATATATATCAGACATGAGGGTCCGAGCCGAAGTCCCCACGTCCGCGTCCGACGCCCGGACCCGGACGCGTCCGACCCCCGAACGTGGGGTCGGACTAAAAAAAAAAAAAAAAAAAAACCACACGGGCCTGCGGACAGTCCGCAAAACCCGAGACAGAGAGAGGGCGGAAGAGGGAGAGAGAGAGAAAGTGGGAGAGGCATAGAGAGAGAGAGAGATGTTGTTTGTGTGAGTGTGTGTGTGTGTGTGAAAATTGTGTGTGTGTGTGTGACTTTTCTATTGTTGATTTGTGTGCATACAGTTGTGTGTGTGGTGATCTGTGTGTGTGAGAGAGAGAGAGAGAGAGAGAGAGAGACAGAGAGACAGAGAGTGTGAGGGACGGAGAGAGAGAGGATTTGTGTGTGTGCACAGTGTGTGTGTGTGAGTTTAGGATTTAGGTTTAAGGGTGCTTGGGTTTGGGGTTTAGGGTTTAGGGTGGGAGAGAGAGCTTGGATTTCCGTGCTTCTGTGTGTGTGTGTGCGTGAGAGAGAGAGAGAGAGAGAGAGAGATGGCTGCTCGTCCCATTTGGGATGAGGTGGAGGTGATGCCCGACAAAAAGTGGCGTTGCCCTTTTTGTCGAAAGCAGTTACAGAAACGCCTCTCCGGTCATCCCTGCAGAGAGGGCTCGCATTATCGAGACATATTCTCAGACAGTTGCTGAGCCCGGCGAGCCGTCCACAGATGCCGCGGACTCTATTTCTACTGGTGCACCCACTACCACCGCCCCTGCCACTGGTACACCCACCGCCCCCACCGTCGTATCTGCACCCGCCACTGCCGCTGAATCCGCCCCCGCCCCCGCCAGTACTCCCCATGGATCCACAGCCTCCACTGCTGCACCTACACCTCTGCCATCACCGTCAGATCTGCACGGCCCGTCCACATCCTCCGCTTCCGCACCTGCACCTATGCCACCACCTCCAGATCCGCATCCATCCGCATCCTCCCAACCATCCGCATCCTGAGGCACCAGACAGATGTCCATGCCGGGATCTTTCAGAGAGGGGCAGCACAGAGAGGCCACCAAGACCATAGCACAGATGTTCTATGACCTGAACCTCTCCTTTATCATGGCATCATCCCGCATCTTTCGAGAGGCTATCTTGAAAGTTGCAGTCTGCGGGTCCGGCTACACACCACCCACAGCCGACGCACTATGAGGCCCTTTGCTCCAGGACCGGGTTGCATCAGTCAGAGAGAGACTGGCCGCACTGCACGAGGCTTGGGATAGATACGGCTGTTCCATCATGGCTGATGGGTGGACTAATCGTCGCAGACGTTCACTCATCAACGTGATTGTTTCCAGTTGTTACGGTTCCATGTTCTTGCGCAGCATCGATGCCTCCGAGGCAGGGAGAGTGCATTCGGCCGAGTACATTTACGGCATCATTCGCGCGGCGATAGAGGAGGTCGGGCCACAGCGCGTTGTCCAAGTATAATATTCTTTCATTAGTTGCTTGCTCATTTGGTGCTTGAGGTTCATACAATAGTTCTGCGTAGTTTTCGATTGATTGCATTTCCGAGCTGTGAACTGATCGTGTGAACGTATCGCAAAAGGTTGTGACGGACAATGCGTCCAACTGCCGCGGTATGGGGGAGCTTCTTATGGCAGACTACCCCTCCATTGTCTGGACTCCATGTGCCGCACACTCACTGGACCTCCTCCTGCATTCCATCGGACGCTTGCCTTGGGTCAGTGACATTCTCACGAGGGCACTTGCGGTTGTGGACTTCGTCACACGCAAGCGCCGCATGACGGCCCTTTTCTGCACATTCAGCAGGTAAGCTGCCACTTATTTTTTGGCTCGTTCAAGATGCTCCTTTTTTTTGCTCGTTTCATGTGTGCCTCTGATTCCGTTTGTCAATGCAGGCTCGACTTGAAGAAGCCCGCTCGCACCCGCTTCGCCTACCAGTTCATCATGCTTGAGCGGCTACACAAGCTCAAGGGTGAATTGCGGCACATGGCCACTTCGGCAGAGTTCACCGCCATGGACTTGTCCACGACCCCAGAGGGCTTGGCCTTCCACGAGATCCTCTTCATGGAGCCTTTCTGGGTGGATATGCAGCAGCTGATGGACGTCATGCGCCCTATCTACTCTGTTCTGAGGCTCGTTGATCGCGAGGGGTGCACAATGGGCCTCATTTACGAGTTCATGGACCGCATAGGCAAGTCTCTCCAGCGTTCTGAGCTGGACCCTGCCAGGTATAACGTTTTTCCGTCTCACCATCCTTACTTCCATTTAGCACTCTGTTTCATCTTGCTGCCGCAACACGATGGTATGTAACTGTTGCCTCCACGTGGTTTGGTCCACAGGTTGGAGCCTATCAGGCGCTTGTGGCAGCGGCGATGGGATAAGTTTCACCGGCCCATTCACAGTGTGGCCCCATACTGCCTCCGTTGTTTCAGAGCGAGAGGCAGTACGACGATGCAGAGCTGCGTGCGGACTGGTTCGCATACATCCGCCTCCTCAGCAACGACACTGGGTTCCGTAGCAGGCTCGAGGTGCAGAGGCTCGGTTACAGGTAAACTCTTGATCTATCGTAAGCTGTCGTTCATTCAATTTCCCTGCGCGGGCTCAAGTGTACTCAAGCATATCGTTGCTCAACTGCAGGCACTCTCTGGGGCTGTTCGGCGAGGACCTTGCACGTGTTCGAGAGAACAGGCTCTTGCCTGTATCATGGTGGGAGAGCTACGGCGTCGGACAGCAAGACCTGAGGACGCTCGCGCTCCGAGTCCTTTCACAGGTATGTTGTCTGATCTCATTCATCCAACCAATTTTCGCATTTTCTCTACGAGGTCGGTACTCACTCGAGTTGTTGCCAATTAATGCAGGACTATTCTGCTTGCGTGTGCGAGCGGAACTGGTCAGCGTTCAGCCTTGTTCACACGAACAGGCGGAACCGTCTGACGACGGAGCGGTGCAATGACCTGGTGTACTGGAACACCGAAAGTCTGCCAATGAGTAGAACACAGCGAAAGAGCAGAGTGTCATTCCGCCAACGAGTGAGACACTGACGATCTCGCTCTAAAAACTAAACTGATAATACAGTCGCTCTATTTTCGTGCATCTCCCTGTCTTTGCTGTCATTTGTCTTGATTGCAAGAATAAAATGTGTCATGCGATGTGTAGTCGCATGTCAGGGATCCTGTATACAGCTTCCGCGAAAGGAGAACAAAACAAAACAAAACAGTCTCGCTTCCGTGACACCTAAGACTTTTCTTTTTCTAATTATCATCTTTAGAGTGGGCTCCTAAGTTATTTCTTTTTCTAAAAGTAAAATATTCTTTTGAAGTTTGAAGTGTGCCTTTCTATTTTTTAAGCGCGTTAATTTGTGAGAAATAGGCATTATTGCTGGAGGTCATAAAAAAGTTGAAGGGTCCCATAAAATAATTCATAAACTTTTATGAATCATGGCTTTCGTAGGTTCCTTCCTATTCGAATCAAGTGAGAGATAAAACACCTCCAATTATGCCATTTGGAAGGTTAGGATGGAGTCCATTTTGGTGCTCCAAGATGTGAGGGAGATTGTGCTAGGACTCGAGGAGGAGCCTCAAGTGCTCCAAAAGCTCCAAAAGTACAAAAAGAGGGCTAGGATGGCCCTACATTGTCAAAAATCAGTGGGAATGAGTGGAAGTTGGGAGCAAGCTTGGTGCGTGGATCGGAAGCGCCACAGTTAGCAACAAAATGTTCAAATTGAATTGATTCAACAAATGCAAATGAACTATAATAGTAGTGAGACAGATAATTGCACTCTGATTAATATCAACAATGAGTACAATGCTTGAAGTAATTACTTGAGCTTATCATTGTGTGTGATAACACTGGCAATGGAAATATCTGATTGATTACAATTTTCAGTAGTAACTGTACATCAAAATCCCTTGAAAAAGTTTTTCGATGAAGATTCTTATCTTTATATACTCAAAATATCTACAACTATTTCTTCTACAGTTATTACAACTGTCTCATAACTATAATTGTATGTACAATGTAGGCGAACTACATTTGTTTATTTGGCAAATTGAGGCCAACTTTATATTAGACTTAGAGTTTGACTTTTCAAAGTTAATTAGTATAAATTTCATTTGAATAAACACTTTTTGAAAGTGTGGGAAATGTAGAAGTTGAGTTTGAGTAGATTCTAATTTGAATGTTGAGTACATTGAATCTAGACCCAAAAATAGTAGGGTTGGCCAAATAGAGTTTGGACCTGCTATAAAAGGATGTAACTCATGGAGAAACAGATCTTCTCTCTTTCTATCTCATTTCATGCTTATACATGGTTCTCTTGGGTTCTACTATCCATTGGTGCACTATACTTGTGCTCTAAATTTGCTATTTTCAGGTTCACACGTGTGAAATACAGTAGGGTGGTACTATTGTTGTACCGACAACAACTTCTATTTATGTTTTGATTCATGTTTGATCAAGTTCTATTAGAGTTTGCATTCCATTTTGTGTGTAGACGTTGATTTTTCTACATTGGCAAGATTGGTGGAGTAGCTTGTTTTTGTAACCAAAGATCTTTAATAGATTTGGATCTGAATTGATCCCAAATCTTTCACATAATATCAGAGCTTGTGTTTCAAGTTATGAAGAAGGCAATCATATCCATCAATGATTTGGTGAGGATATCAAGACTAGAGCAAGCTAGATTGGATTCTACATCAAAATCGAGTTTCTTGCATTTGTAGATTGGATCTTTTGTAGACCAAAACCCTATATAGGTTTATAAACTTGATCAATTCCGATTGTTTCACATGTTGGATTTGGCCGATTTTTGGATCATTGGATTAGCCTAAGTGGTGGATAATAGATTGCATATCAAATTTTTAGCATTTGCATGTAGATATTGAAATATTCAATTTTTTGTGATGTGTCAAAATCCTAATTTTGATTGGATCTCTAGATAGTGATGTTGCTGGACTTCATTTGAGTGTGTTTCAATCTTAGGAAGTGGCAAGAGTCATTAGATTGAGAATAGATCATAGGTTGATCAAGATTTCATGATTCTATGTGTTGATTTGCTTGGTATAAGTGCTAGAGGAGAATTGAGTAGTTTCAAATCTTTGTGATTTCTCTTTAAAAACATTTGTTGTTGTTCGAAGGAGTGCTTTGTGCATTGAAATAGGTTGAAAGAGAAGATCAGGTCATTGCTACATGGCAACATCATGTGGAGTCATGTTGGAAGCCAATGATAGGATTACCTCAAGTAACTAATCATTGTGGAAAGTGAGGATGGAATCACTTCTTGAGATGAATGATGTTTTGGATATTGTTCTAGGTTTGGAGGAGAGACCAGCAATACAACAAGATCAAATGAGGTATGGCAAGAGTGCCAAAAGGGCTCTACACATGATCAAGATGAATGTTACCAATGAACTTCTCAAGGAGGTTGGCATATGTACTTCATCAAGTGAGGCTTGGTAAGCTTTGAAGAAGCTTTATGAGTCCAAGTCTACTTCTAGAGTGTTGACTCTAATAAGTCATATCTTCTCTTGTTTGCAAAAGAGTGAATAAAGTCCCAACACTTTTATTTTGAGGGTGAAAGCATTGAATGATGAGTTGGCTTGCATTGATGAGAGCATTAAGGAAGGAGAGCTTGTTCAAGTTATTCTTAATGGATTGTTGGATGCTCATGCTAACATTGCGCAAAGTATTGCTATTCAAAAGACTTTGCCAAGGTTGATGGATATTCAAGAGATCTTGATAAATGAAGAATATAGGCTTTAAGCAAGAGGTGGATCTACATCGACACTTCAAGAGGAGGCTACGTTCACAAAGGGCAATCAAGGGCAAAAGCAATAGTAAGTGGTCTAAAGGGCAAGATCAAGTGGATGCTTCTTGAAGTGGCAAAAAGGAGGAAGCTGCTCGAAGAGAGAGAGAGAGAGAGAGAGAGAGAGAGAGAGAGAGAGAGAGAGAGGTTTCACAACATGAGAGGTTACCTCCAGAAAATCAGGTGGAGTAACGCTCATCAGTCCTCAACAACGCCTATTCAATAGGCAATCAACACTTCCCACAGCGCGACTAGCCATAAGAAGCTTACAACTTGTCAGCTGATCTTAGATCATTCGGGGTTTTCAAAAGCACGCCAACAAGCTTGCATCGACCGGATACAGACTTCACGGCCTACCCCCATATGAATTCAGATCAAATGGCGCAAATCATCAGCTTAAATGGAGACTCAAAAGCCTACCAATGGCCCTATAGCTCGCTTCAAACAAACTCCCACTGTAGCACCAAATCAATGACTTCCATGTCCAAAGAACTGCAAACAGCCTATGCTGTCCCAATAGCCAAGAAGTCTTCCAAGAAGCATTTTTGCAGAATCATCTCTCAGCATTCACTGGGAAACTAATTTGTTTCCAGGCATATCTAAACAACTATGGCTTCATGACTGAATCAACCATCAGGTTCCAAACACTTATTGGGATCTATAGTCGTTTTTCAGAAATCCAATAGAGTTGCTATCCATCACAAGAGCAGAAGCACTCACTGGTCAAAAAACCAGAATCTTCTCTCAGTGGAAACAGGCAGAGAGTAAAGCTGAAAACATTCAACACAGTGTTCCTGATGAGAAGACTTGGGATGCATATGCGGAAGTTTTCAAAAAAGCTTTCATAGTTGCTAATGATGTGGACTACTACCTAACTGCAAGATGGGTACAAAGAGTTTAGACTCTTATATCCAGGAATTCATGGACCTATGGAATAGGGTTCCATCATTCGATGCGAAGTTGGCATTATGGCAGTTTGTCCTAGATTTGCCAGCCGACTATTAGAACAAATGCAGTGCAGGTCAATCCCGATGAGTGCATGGTTGCAGCGGCATATCATGAGCCAAAGCCAGAGGTTGATCCAGACAATGCCGCTCGGCATGCTTTGTGGGGTGATCCCGAGGATGATGTCGATGCCGATGAGACCACCCCCCTCCCTGCTGACGTTCCATTGCCCTCCTCTGATGATGAGCCCACATATGATTCAGACGAGACGGTCGACCTTGCAGGGGATGGTCCACGTGCCCCACCCAGTACTCCCGCATCACGCCCCCTTTCCGATGATGGCTGGTTAGAGTTTGCGAGGGAGACAGAGGCTGCTGCCCAGAGACAGATACCACAGAGACGACTCAAAGCATCACAGGTAAGCAGTTCTTCCCAGAGACCCCCCCGTGGCAGAGGGAGACCCCCAGGCAGGAGTGTACCACAGAGGGTTCCTTCCGGCAGACCCAGAGGCAGGCCAGCCAAGAGGGGACGCACTGATGATTTTTCTAGTCGTCTCTTGGCAGGCGTTGGCCCAGACTTAGAGGAGTCCCAGATGCCTCCAGACTCCCAGCCAGACTTTCTATTTGACACCCTTGTAGATGCATCTGGCACACAAAGGGATGATTTTTTTAGCACGGACTTGTAGATACTGATACACATTTTAGCATCATGTACAGTGGCATCAGATGAGATGTATATATTTTTTTACAGTCTATTGGTGTCATGGCTAATTTATCGTGGTTGCTTACAAATGGTTAGCTCTATGAAATTTGAATGGTTAGTCAGAAATGGTTTGCTCCGTGCAAGATGAGAGAGAGAGAGAGAGAGAGAGAGAGAGAGAGAGAGACCAGCACATCTGCATCTCATTCATAACATATGCATCATGTTCAACCATTTAACATAACGTGCTAAACCCGACACCCCAACAAATGGCACAGTTAATATAACACCCTAAACCCTAACAAATCATCCTAAACCCACAACCCCACAGCCATAACCAACCTGCGTAGAACGTATTAATGGTCCAGGAATACAATCCACTGGTTCGTGGAGCGGGTACGTACCCAAGGGACCGAGCCTGGCTCGATTCGGGCATCGTCCGGTCAAAATGGTCGTTTGACGGGCTAGAAACGCAATTAGGTCAGTCGAAATGGACTAGTTTTGCAGCTATCCGTCCGACGGTCCCATTTCTCCAAACGGGATCCGTTTCAGGTGTCGTCCGTTTTGGCCAACGGACAACCTCGATAGGAACCTGTGGGAGCAGACGGGACGAGGACCGGACGGACGGCAGGCCTAGTAAGTCCTTCCGAAGTTTAGGATCAAAACAGGGCTTCGGGGACACTTTGTCTAGATGGGACGTGAAAACATTCGGAATTGACAGAATGGTCCGGGAATACAGTCCAATGATTCGTGATCCCGATACGATCTCAAGGGACCGAGCCTGGCTCGATTCGGGTGTCGTTCGGTCAAAATGGCCGTTCGACGGGACAGAAACGCAATTAGGTCACGTGAAATGGACCAGTTTTGCCGGTCTCTGTCCGACGGCCCAGTTTCTCCAAACTGGCTTCGTTTTGGGTGTCGTCTATTTCGGCCAACCGACGACCTCGCCAGGAACCTGTAGGAGCAGACAGGACGAGGAACGGACGGACGGCCTGCAGTGAATGAAACAGTTTTGCATAAGTAATTAGTAGGCTGTTGAAGTTCATCCGGGGGGAAACCGATCACAGCATGTAAGACAAGAGTACTGTGTAGAATGCATCAATGGTCCGGGAACATAGTCCACAGGTTCGTGATCCCGATACAAACCCAAGGGATCGAGTCTGGCTCGATTCGGGTATCGTTCGGTCAAAATTACCCTTCCACTGGAGAGAAGCGCAATTAGGTCAAGCGAAATGGACTAGTTTTGCAACTCTCCGTCCGACGGTCCCGTTTCTCCAAACGGGATCCGATTCGGGTGCCGTCTATTTCGGCCTGTGGACAACCTCGATATGAACCTGTGGGAACAAACAGGACGAGGAAACGACCGAAAGTCGGCCCGCAACGTCCGTCCGACGTTAAACAGGGCTTCGAGGACACTTTGTCCGGTCGGGACCTAAAAACTGGGAGACGTTTCGGAGCCCCCGTGCTGGTACACAAAATTTCAACATCGTATTGTAGCGTGTTGAAGTAGTGCCATAACTAATTAGTAAGTTGTTGAAGTTCATCCGGGAAGAAACCGATCTCATCAACGGAGTCATAGTAGTCTATAGCTTGTCGCAGTAGTCTCTAGCTTGTCACTGCTCATTAGCCATGGTTGTTTAGTATATCTGAGTTATGAGAGGCATGGCCCAGTGGTTAGGTTTGTTGCAAATTTTTTTGGTACCGTTTTCCTATTTTTTAACAGGAGGGGGCAGGTGGGTGTCAGACACCCTCTGATAATTAATTCCGGGAGAAAAACAGGGGCCATAAATTGCCTTTATTTTGCTTTTGGGATGGGGGACAGTGTAGGCAGGTGCCTGTATTTTTTTTTTTTTTAAATTTGCAAAAAAAAGGACGCGTCCGCTTCCGCCACCCGCTTCCTTATATATATATATATATATATATATCATAGTGCCCTGTGGTACCGCTGTTATGATACCGCCGGTACCATAACAGTGGTACCGCCGGTACGATACCGCCCTGGGATCCGCGGTACCAGGGCGGCACCATAATAAAATAAAAATAAAAATAAAATTTAAATTTTTTTCCCATGTTATATTCGTAAAAAAGAAAAAAAAATTTGGTACTACGGGACCGGTACGGTACCGCGGTACCAGTGTGGTCCCGCAATACCGGGATCCGCGGTACCCAGTACCATGGGACCTAAGATATATATATATATATATATATATATATATATCATAGATCCAGCGGTACCAGGATCCGCAGATCCTGGTACCGCGGATCCAAACTGATCTATATAATTTCTTTTTTTTAATATTTTTAAAAAATAAAAATAAAAATAAATAAAATTAAGTGGGCAATATGGGTATCAGCTTGAAGCTGTTGACGAGAGCAGTCCATTTATGCAGGTTGTCGGTTCTGACGAGAGTGAACAGCCAAAGGACCAAGGGGATGCAAAACACCAAAAAGTGTGTTTTCGCTCACGGAGTCGGAAGGCCGTTGGGGGGCTCTGCCCCCCAAACCCCCTGTCGGGGGGCTAACGCCCCCCGAACCCCCCAAGACTTGCTGCTATATAGAAACTGTATTAGCCATCTCATAACCATCATGGTCTCATAGTAATGGCTTCTCCTCATAATGGAGGCCTTACAGATCTGAGCTCACGGTTAACTAGTGACTACTAAACTGAGAGGTGCATTATTTAGTTGTCTAACACATTTTGTAGCTGAAAGCACCAGCAACCTGCATAAATGCACTGCTCTCGTCAAGGGCTTCAAGCTGATACCCATATTGCCCACTAAATTTTAAAAAAAATATAATTAAATTTTTTTTAAAAAAAGATTAAAAAATGGTGCCGCCCTGGTACAGCGGATTTTTGGGCGGCACCATAATGGCGGTACCATGGGGTACCATGATATATATATATATAATAGGTCCCGCGCATAGTGTCCCTTGGTACCGTGGGTATGGTACCGCCGGTACTATATCAGTGGTACCGCCGGTACGGTACCACCCTGGGATCCGCGGTACCAGGGCGGTACCATTTTTAATTTTTTTTTTTTTAATATTTAATTTTTGCCTATTACCTACCAAAATAGGTCAAAAAAATGGAAAAAAAAGGGGTTCTGGGTGTAAAAAAAGAGGGTACAGTACATGGTGCAGGGGACTGGTGCAACAGCACATGGGCACTGTGGGTGAGCAGACCATGGGGCCAATGGGAGAGCAACACAGGGGGGGACCATCACATGGGTTTAGGGTAGATAGGCACATGGAGGGATGATGGGGATCCACATGGCCGATCAGGCTGTGGGGATAAATAAGCACTCAGAATGCCATTGTGATCGGCATTTTCAGAGGCTGTGAGAGAGCTAGTGATAGACGGTGAGAGAGCAAGCGAGAGCCGGTGACACGCTGTGAGAGGCTGTTTGAGAGCCAGGGTGCTGTGAGAGGGTGTTCGAGGAGCAGGGTGTTGTGAGGAGAAGGTCGATCGAGATGGCAGAGCGCATACCACCGAAGCCCGAGGGAGAAGCCAAGAGGAAGCTCGAGGAAGATATCCAAAGGCACAACGAAAGACATCGGAAGCAAGAGGCAGACATTGCAGAGATGCTGCGACAGACTCGGGAGAGACACCCAGAGCTGCAGATCCCCGTCCCCGCTGTGGCCCCTGGCCCCACTGTCGAGCTGGATTTGGATGAGCAGATCGGAATGAAAACTTCACAGGGCGGCAGCTCATCATGGTCAGGGAAAGGGCGGCCAGACGTCGGGCTAACCAGGAGGCAGAGCGAGAGCGACAGAACAATGCACCTGACGAGGGCGAGGAGTCGGTGGAGGATCAGTAGGCATGTTTAGAATAGATAAGGTCCAGCCGTATGTGGCGGACTGTTGCTATGTAATTTTTGGTAATTTAGGGCTGCACAGGGACACCCATCTTTGGCTTCTCTATCCCAGCCGGCCGCAGCTTGGGCCCAACCTAGCCAGCCAGGTGATCTGCATGGGGGTGATGAGGCATTGACGGCTCCCCTCGTCCGCAAGAGGCCAAGAAGGCCCAAGGGTGCACCGAACAAGAAAGGCAGGGCACAGAAACAGCCAGGGAAGAGAGGACGACCTCGCAGGGCTCCAGTTGCTGGTAGAGGTGCAGTATTACAGCCAGCTGCAGTAGGTCTTGTTGGTTTAGCCTGCTTGGGGGCTGATGCGGAGGCAGATTGGGAGGATGAGGATGACGAGTCTTCCCCCTCGGATACACAGCCCATGCCAGTTCCAGACAGGCATAGATATCAGTTGCGAGAGTCAGCTCGGGGCCCTGAGTTGTCTCCGGAGCATTCATCTGGCATTGATTGTAGCTCTGTTATTTTATTTTTAGCAGTTTAATATCATGTTCCATGTTTGGCGGCCAGATGGTCGAACACTGTATTCAGACCATTTTCCATACTATATTCAGTGTTGGACGTACTTTATTCGCTGAACATTTTGTATTTGTCGATTTGTAATTGTTATACTCTGTTTTCAATTTTATTTCGAATGGTATGTGCGTAATTACAATTAGTTTCAACTGTAGAGATTGATAGCAGATGCACAACACAGAAATACAACCCCCTATATAGCATTTCATAAACACACATATTACATTGCAATACACCAGGCACGCATTGCACAAAAAACACACCATACATTAATTCATCAGATGTATCAAAATTACAATACGTATTCCCGACATATAAGGCTGGGGCTGTTCTTTACACTATGTTAGACAATAAATGCTGCCTCATCTACCGCCAAAAATTACATAACAACATTCAGCCACATACGACTAGACCCCATCTATTCTAAACATTCCTACGGATCCTCCACTGACTCTCCTCCACAGTGCCCATGTGACGGTGTACCTGTCCGGATTTGCTGCTCCCCCACATGCTGCACTCCAATTGGGTCCGTGGTCTGCTCCCCCACAGTGCCCATGTGACGGTGTACCTGTCCGGATTTGCTGCTCCCCCACATGCTGCACTCCGATTGGGTCCATGGTCTGCTCCCCCACAATGCCCATGTGACGGTGTACCTGTCCGGATTTGCTGCACTCCCATTGACCACAAGGTCTGCTCTCCCACAGTGCCCCCAGTACAGTCCCCTTTACAGTAACATCTTTTATCTAACCCTAACCCTTTGTTTTCCTGAATTTTTTACCCTGTATTAGCCTGTTAAAAAGGTTTTTCATTAAAAAAATAATAATAATAATAATAAAAAATATTATTTTTGTGGTGCCGCCCTGGTACCGCTGGTCTGAGGGCGGCACCATAATTGCGGTACCACCATTATGGTACCGCGATACCATAATGGCGGTACCACGTGCCACTATGATATATATATATATATATATATATATATATATATATATAATCTATCATCTAGTTGAAATCTGAATCTAGTTTAGTTATTTGAATGTCTATCTAGATTCTGACATCCATCTACTAGTAAGACTTGAGTTCGAAGAACTTGTCACTATCTAGTATCTATTATCTAAAATCTAGAATCTACATTCTAATGATTACTGAATCACGATTAAAATTTAATCTAAATTCTAGATTCTATGTAGTATGATCTATCTATCATATTCTATCTAATTTTTTGAATATTTGAGGCCTCAGGCGAAAAATTAAGTTTTAACTTTTAACTAACCACAAATAATGAATCCCTTAAATTAATCACAATTTGAATGTTAAACGTTCAGAGGGTTAAAGCTTAAAGTTCATGTGAACACTGAGTACGCCAGTGGCCATAATAATATATACATATGGCCACTGGCAACTTGCAAGTGCTAAGTAGTAAGTTCTGATTGATTTAACCTTCAACGAATAAAAATAACTATCTAGATACTAATAATGTCTAGACTCTAAAGACTAACATCATACATATTAAATGCCAATGGCCACATGTTGGACCGTGGCACTATGAACTCTAATATCTACTACTCATATAATCTATGAGGATTGATCATTGATCTATCTAAAATCTAGATTCTAATAGCTAACTAGTATGATGTATTTGGCTGTTGACAAATCACAATGGATATTCGTCCATGACACGTTCTTGGATTCTAGATTCTGATAAAATGTAGTCCCCTAGTACTCAAAGTGCTAGTATTAAATCCTTCATGTCATCACCTTCAAGCACCATACCACGACCACCATCGAGAGGGAGTGGTAGACAGAAGGCCGCACTATACAGCTAGGAGGTAGGGATTATTATGTCTATAGCTTTGCTCCCAAAGTGATGGAGGAAGCAAAGATTGCAATCCAACAGTGCTTCTCGACCTGTGATCTCCCATTTCATCTTCCTAAGACCCGATAGGGAGGAAGATGATGACCACAGTGAGCATGATCGGGCAGGTTTGGCCAAGGCCGAGTATCTCAGGACGAAAGGACTTATTGCTGAGTGGTCTTTGCTAGAGTGCCTTAAGGAGGACATGGGCCAATATGCACTCTAATACTCTATGCCCATTGCCCTTTTAAGTTTGCAGTTTGCGTCTAAGTTCTAACTTTTAAGTAGTGACTAGTTACTAAACAATACTAATTTTCAACTTTGAAGTTTGCATTTCAGATTTAGAGTTTGCAATTTTTTTCATATGAACGTTTAACTTTCAAGTCTAAAGAATCATGATTAATCACTGCTACAAATTACAATGCTCATTGTCGTGTACTAGGTAAGGCTTCACCATCATATCTGATGGTTCGAGCGATGCAAGGGCGCCACATATTGGATATCTTGGCGTCTTCTTGCATGGGGACGATGTTTTTGAGATCCATCGACACCTCTGGGTAGCAATGACTAGTGAGTATATGTTTCCCCATATTCGATCTTCTATTGAGGAGGTGGGGCCACAGCACATCGTATAGAAATAATCTTTCGTATGAGGCTTGAGCTTATTATTTAGAAGTTTCTAGTTACAACTTCCTACGAACAGATTCATATCTATATGTCATGTTAGTACAACAAACATTCCATTTTGTAAAAGAATCCAACATTGATGGGTTCCTTTCCTAAAACCATAAGTTTTTGGCCCAATGTTACGAACGCTACACTTTGACACATTGCTCTAATAATTTTGGAGTCTATGATTTGAGCATATATTTTTCAAAATTTGAAAAAACCCGATGCCAGACTAATTGATTGACGAACTTCTTGACCCTTAGTTTAAGAGAGAGTTAAAAGTACCATACTTACATGGCATTCAATATGGAACATTTTCCATACATTACAAACACAAATGACCTCTAAAGGGGCAGCAATCTAAACCTTCTATTGGTCATAGCACTTAAAACCCATCTAGAATGTGGAATAAGTGGTAGCTTGAGAGGCAACTTTGGAAAATGGGAAAACTTTAGACGAGACTGGCAATGAAAGGAGGGACCAAGGAAGTGAGAGGTAATTGAAGTGGGTGAGAGAACTAGGAGCAAGGAGATTAACAAGGATATGAAAAAGGAGGGACTGACTTAGCAATGAAGGGTACCTACAAGGGAGTCAACAATGGTTGGATTGTTGTGAGGGAGGCATGGAGCTTGCAAAGGAGGAAAATTTTCCATTAACCTTTTAAATCTACCTTTCAATATTACAAAACATTACTTCAAAGTAATTGATTAGCACATGAACATGTCAAAATCATAATGCTAGGCATGTATTTGCTATAGCTTAGAAATGAATACAAGACATAAATGTGTCTTAAGAATGAAAAAGTTATAAAAATTAGACATGGATGATGCAAGGTTCGAGAAAACTTCATCAAGTATGAAAGACATGAAAAGTACTAGCTCATCAAACAAGCAATCAAAGGAGTTTATGAAAAGGAAGGAAAAAAACTTTCACATGCCAGTGTTGAGAGACAAAGGGCTCACTATTGATAGCAAGCCATTCATTCAAGTCCTCTCCTGGAGGAAGGCGTACAGCCTCTCTCAAGTTACCGCTTCCAAGAGTAGCATCGATATGTTTTCGAAGTTGAGCGCCCTACAATTAAGGGGAGGTCAATTTGATGAATAAACATTCAAAAAGTAGTATTTGTGCATTCTAAAGAGAAAACAGAAAATGAGCATTTACATTATAACATTGCAAAACTCTCTCTCTCTCTCTCTCTCTCTCTCTCTCTCTCTCTCTCTCTCTCTGCATTGCTCTCCATTGCTCTCTGTGCGGACGGATCTCTATGCGGACAGCATGGCGGATCTCTGAGCGGACTGATCCCTAAGCGGATCTCTGAGCGGACAGCGGGGCACAGATCTCTGAGCAGGGCTTGGATCTCTGAGCTCTGAGGACATCTGAGCGGACATCTGGGGAGCGGACTTTTGTGGAACGGACATCTGGGAAGGGGACTTTTGTGGAACGGATCTGAGCACAACTCTCTCTCTCTCTCTCTCTCTCTCTCTCTCTCTCTCTCTCTCTCTCTCTCTCTCGGGCAGATCTCTGTCCTGGAACGGACCTCTGTCCTGGAGCGGACCTCTCTCTTTCTCACACCTGGAGCTGTCTATCACTACTGACATTCCCCTGGAGCGAACCTCTGAGGAGCGGTTCTCCTGGAGCAGATCTCTGAGAAGCGGATCCCTGTCCTGGAGCGGACCTCTCTCTCTCACACTTGGAGCGGACCTCACACCTGGAGCGGACCTCTGACCTGGAGCTCTCTGTCTCTGACCTGGAGCGGATCTCTGTCCTGGAGCAGACCTCTGCTCTCAGCCTCTGACCTGGAGCGGACAGTTCTCACTTGAAACGGATAGAGGACCTCAGAACTGAGATCTGGACATTCTGTTTTGGAGCACGGATCTGAGCCCCCGATGCACTGCTGCCTCCTATCTGGTGCTGGCACCTGTTGACCACCAGACCTACAGGGTTCCTGCTACAACCTTCAATACTGTCCTATGGCTCCACGCAACAAACGAGGGGGAGGTAACTCCCCCCACTCTCCACCATGCCCTACTTTGGAAGGCCCGGAAAACGCCCCCCTATCCCTCACATCTGAGTTTTTGTTACCTGCTCCTGCCATCGTACCTGTTTTAAGTTTATCCATCGCATCCACTTCTGATCTGTCCACCGCATCTGCATCTGAATCCAAAACGGATGCTCGCCCTGCTGTCGAAATATTTGCAGTTAATCAATTGCCCACAATTGATTATACCCCTTCCAAACCTACTGAAGGCCGCTTTGGTTATGACATCAGCTTTATTCGACAAGAAATCATCGGACTCAAAAGACAATTACACTTCTTTGAAATTGAGAACAGCAAGCTGATTTTGGATCTCTGTGGGGTTAAAGAGCGAATGGAGCAGCTTGAACAAGAAAATGTATATCTTAAGCAACGGATTGCGGAACATATCCCTCAAAAGAATGTATTGGAGGAGATGTCGAACAAAATATCCAGCCTTGAGAAACAAGTGGAAGAAACGAAGACATGGGCAGCGCGTCTCAAAAACGTTGGTAAGGTCGAATCTTCAAGCTCGGTTCAACATGCAGTTGTGAATTCTACACTAGAAGATGTCTTCGCCGAGCAAGAAAGAAGGGCTAAAAAAGCCTTCAATATCCGGGTTAGGGGGATTCCCGACGGGGATAAGCCCATTGAAGAGGCAAAGGACCTCCTTTTAATAAGCTCACACAAACCACGGATGGATTAGAACCAAATTAAAAGGGACTTTTATTTTTATGGATGATGACCTTACACACACACAATGGCAAGCCAGGAAACAAATTATCCAGGATGCAAATGCAAGAAATCAGCGGGTGGTTTTCATTGAAGGCAAACCAAAAAATTTTGATAAAATTTCTCAATAGGGATTTGGGGCTCTCGGGCAAAGGAGCAGCCCGAGATCCCCTCAGCCTTTACATATTGGTTTTTGGAATTGTAAATAACAGAAAACGGAATCGGTAGATCTGCAAACAATTGGCATCAGAACACCATTTCAAAACTGAAATCTGATATCTATCGGAAAAGCATGTCCACCATTCAATTACGGCTTAGTTAGTATTAAATTAAAAAAAAAAAATTGGCCATCACTCCTTTTTCCATTTGCGATCCAGGTCGCGGATCGCTGACATTCCGGATCACACGATCCAAAACGTTTTTGCAGCGGATCGCGATCCGCTGCAACTAAGCTCAAAAGTGGAAACGAATGGACTACATGCTCTTGGATAGACAAGTTTCAGAACTGGATATTCTACTACGGACCAAATTTTATCTTGAGATGTATCATTGAGGAGGCTAAGCATAGGAAGCAGCGGGTTTATTGTTGCTTTGTGGATTTCCGCAAGGCTTTTGACTCTGTACGTAGACATCTTATGATTCAACGCCTAGTCTCACTTGGTTTTTCACAGGAGGTTATCACTTCTATTACCACCTTATATGAGAGGGTTCTGGCTAGACTCAGAGATGGGACAGGATGGTCACCTCCGATTCACAATACAATTGGTGTGAAGCAAGGTTGCCCCCTTTCTCCTACACTTTTTGCTCTCTACATTCATGATCTCGAGCGGCTTATCAAAGAGGAGGGTGGTGATGGCTGTCCTCTTGCAGATATTGTCATACCTATTCTCTTATATGCTGATGATATTGTCATGTTATCTACCTCAGCTAGAGGGCTTCAGAGACACCTTGACGTCTTACATGGTTTTTGTTAGAAGTGGACGGTAAATATGATTAAGGTCATGGTGTCCAACACCAATAGGCAACATATGCGGGACAATATTTTCTATTATGATGGACAACAGTTGGAGATAGTTGCCTCTTATACTTATCTCAGAGTTCTTTTTTCTGGTCCTTTGCTTACTTTTAGGCCTGCATCCACAGCTCGACTGTGTAAGGGGCATACAACCCTTGTTCAGATGGAGAGACTTTGTATTGCCCTTTATATACATGATCTTGCTACATGATGGTTGCTCTTTTCTATTATTGTCTCTCCGGTGGCTATGTATTCAGCGGAGGCTTGGTGTCTTGGGCTCTCTACGGGTACATGGAAAGAAATCACTCGACTATAGATTCTCATGCTTAGCCAGATGATCTGTGCGAAGGCATCGGTTTCTCATGACATTATACTAGCAGAGTTTGCATCTCCACCTATGGTTGTTGAGGCTATGTTCTGGATTGTCATGTTCTTACATAGGCTGGCTGATATGGATACTTCCAGGTATTTGGTTGCTGCTTACACTTCATCTCGAACTATTGCTAGTTGGACATTGGGGATGGACCTAACTTGGATAATAGCCAAATAGGACCGTGTCGACTGATAACCACTTGCATGCGGTACTAGCACGTGTGTTGCATTCATGCCTGGGTGTGAATGTGCATTCACTATGCTTTTGCATGAGTCATAGATATTATGGGAAAGGGGTATTCCCACATGCAATAGACATGCATGGGAGGTTGGCATGATCTACTAGATGGCTTCCATGTGGATTCCGTGCATGGATAGGTAGGGTGGGCTCTACACTCTATATATACACCCACCAGTGTCCATGGGAGTAATCCAATAAGATTAAGCAAGCACGTCCATATAACAAGTCACTACTAATTAGATTAAGTGATCTTAATCTAATGCTAAAGGTGTAGGAATATTCGCTGATAGCGGGCCTCAAGCCTTGCGTACACGTTATTTAACATTGTATAACTTGGATCTAAAGAGCCTATTTGATTAGTCAAAGCCATTTTGTCAAGCCATGGTATCAAACTTACTAAGGGAGACACGCCTCAGCATATAGTGTCTTCTCTTTGATTTGATAACTATTGTGTCTTGAAGATTCTCTCTCTATCTCTAACGTGGGTTTGTCTCTCTATCTCTCAATGAATGCTAAAAAACATAATGATTGTGATTAAAGAGGGACCTTCTATTGGCATCAGAGCCATGACGGCGGCAACATTGATTGACGTCTGGAATCTGTGATTGTGTGTGAGGAATAGGTCATCCTCAATAAGAGAGGAGAGATCAAAATTTTTGGAAGGAAACACTGCAGCGAAAATATAGCACTGTAGTGTCTTGATTGTGTGGAGAATCGAGGCTATCAAAAAGCATTTGATACTTGTAAATGATAAGAAGAGAGAGAGGGCTGGTTTCTGGCGCAGTAGAGTGAGAAAGCAAAGTCTACAAAACATTGAAGAAGTGTATGCGGCAACAATTCAGCTTGTGGAGGCTTGAAAGCCAGCGTAGACAGACAGTAAAGGGGCACAATGTTTATAAAAGAGGTTTTGAAGGGCTAGAAAAGGCTGAATCTCCAGCAATTTAAAGGCCGAAGGGAAGTGCGATTGTTCTGATAGACCCATCCGTCAAGAAATTGGAGAAGAGGATGGGTTGTCTACATATGACATTCCACAAAGATCCAGTTTAGATTCCTAACAAGTGCCTGGAGAGGGATGTTTTACAGAATTGGAAGCAAGTAAATTTGACAACAAAAATCTTGTGGGGAAATTCAAGATGACCAGCTTCCAAGTCATAACTGGACTATGAGATTTAGTAACCGGTCAAGACACAAGACCGGCAGATGAGGTAGGAGTTCTACCAAAAGATAATCTGAATCAAGTACAATATGACAAGAGAGCACGGAAGGCTTTCTGCGTTATCGACATGTCAGTTCATAAGAGCTTGATACTGCATATTAGTGCCGCGAAATCATCATATTTAAGCCTGGATATTTGAAGCAACATCATCAACTACACTCTTCTTGAACTAAAAATTTTATACAATGGAGAGTCAATGACAAGTTAATTAACTAGGTAGGGTCAAAGAGATCCATGATCAACTTCTCGCAGCAGTTAGAAAAAATGTTGAAGAAGTGGATATGATGACTATCACACTCAACGATCCTCCTACAATCTAACTAAGTTGATGGCAAGAGCACAACACCATCATTTGATGAGGTGTCCCAAATTCTTTCACAAAAAGAATTATAGAGGGATGGTCCAAATCAAAGTGACATAGACATATATCAAGCATTGACAGTAAGGGCATTCTCCTCAAGAGGACAAGGAGGAGAAAAGAATATTACTAATAGGCCATATATTCTTCATCAAGAATGAAAATTGTTTCACTTGTTCTTGATGTTGATGATTCAATTCTAATTGGAAATGCTATCAAACTTCAAGGTTATTGTGATGCAGATTGGGCAAGTGACACAAAGAGCCAAAGATCGATTACAGGTTATGTAGTTTTATTTTCAGTTGCTATAGTAATAAGCAACCATTGATGCTCTTGTATCAAGTGAAGCCGAATATAGAGTAGCTACCCTTACTATATGTGATGGTAATAAGGCTTAAAGCACTTATAGCTAAATGTGAAAAAACTCAGAGTTATAAATTTTATCTTCTGTGACAACCAAAGTTGTATTCAAATTTAATAAGAATCATGTATTTCATGCTCGTACAAAGCATGCTTAGGTACGCTATCACTTTATTCAAGAGCAAATACAAGCAAAGGAAGTGAACTTCACTCATTGCTCAACAAATAATCAAGTAGATGATATACTTACTAGAGGACTTAGTTAAAAAAATTAAATTACTGATGGGGTGTTGGAGAAAGTAGGCCAATCATTAAGGGGGAAATTTGTAGGAACAATGAGTAAGTGCAGGCCTCAAGCCTCGTGTACTCTTGATTTATTATTGTTTGTATAACTTGGATCCAAAAGGCCCATTTGATTAGTCCAAACTATTTTGTTAGGTTAGGCCTACTTTTCTTTAAGGCACTTACTAAGAGGCACACCCCTCTATGTTGCCTCAACGTGGACATGAGAACCAAACCATGAAACAAAAGCCCTACTACAAAGATCCCATGGCACTCTAATAGACCATATAACAATAGGAACAAAAGATGCCACTGTATCCAAGGTGGCCATGAACATGTCACAATAGCTAAGCTGCACCAAGGGATTCTTAAATGCACATAATGTTATAGCCCAATAGCAATAAATCATAGTGATAGCAATGAGATGGCACATAAAAAGATAACTACACCTTTGGGGAGTGTGCAAGCCTTAATACTACGAGCATGGATAATAATAGGGATGGTGTCCAAACATCCCCCTAGCTCCTCAAAGACCAAGAATATCGGCCAAATGCTTCTATGAACCATCAAGTCAGGAGTAAGGATCCCCTTAAATTACAACTAGAAAAGTTGTGGAGACATACATGAGATAGCCATGACAAAGGATAACACTAGCACTAGTGAAGCAAATGAGAAGTGTGCGTCAGATAAGAGAATGCGATTAATGAAGTTGCCATGAAAACATTGTTGGAACAATGTTTAGTCTATTCAACTATCACGTATGTTAAATATATACATCAATATTATATCCAAGATATTTACCCCACATAGCAAAAATGCAAAAAATTTGCATTTCCTTAGTTCAACTTGCTCAACCTAATAAGTAATATAATTGATCAGACATGCTAGTCTAAATCATAGCAGAAATGATAAGCCTGCTAGAAGGCAATGATGACATATGTAAACCAAATGAAATAAGAAGTGATCACCAGTAGTGTGCATACATATGTAAGTACCATAACTTATCCATAACTTATAAGTTGTGGGTAAAGACTGCCATAATAGTGTGATGGGTAAAAAAATGCCATGGAGAAAATATGAGCACACTAGAAAGGCTCTAAGGTCAAATGTCAATATCAAGACTCTATCTAAAGTGGCCCATAAGAATGATCTTGCAATATGTCAATATCATGTCTCTGCCATAGTGTTGTATAGGTGTTGCTCCATACTAAGAGCACTCGACTAGACTTTCCTTTGAACTCTGTAGGAAAATTTGTACATGTCGTGTAGGTTGAGAATCTAGAAAGGCCATAAAACGACGAAAAAAATACTCGGCATGGAAAAAGACAATACAAACCAATATCGAGTGTCTAAAGCATAACACAACATTGGAAGATGTGCAAGAGTGTCTCCAACGGCTACACATAACACAATGCTAGAAGATGGGCAAGAGTGCCTCAAATTGGAACTACCTGACATGCCAGCATAATGCAATGGTGACAGCTCCGCAACTCGCAGAATTCTTCATTGATCATGTATTGAGATTACGTGAATTTCCAAAATCCATTGTCTTAGACAGGGATCCCAAGTTCACAAGAACATTCTGGACAGCGATGTTCATCAAGTACATGCAAATCACTTGTACAGCGGATTCAAGAGAGGTGATATGGTCTTTTTGCTAGTGCCACCTTAATCTAAGGTGATAAGAACTGGCAAGTGTGCAAAGTTATCACCAAGGTAAAAGGGTCAGTGACATAGCTTATAAGTTACGGATGCAAAGTGCATCCAATTTTTCATGTCAATTGTTTAAAGAAATGATTGCATGGAGGTGACAACCTAGTGGGCGGCATTGTAGCCCTACAAGAACAAGATATGACATATCATGGACCTGAGCATATGTTAGAGCATGGAAAGCGACGATTGAGAAATCACCTGATTCCCAAGTTTTTGACAGCTTGGAAAGGATTACCATTCAACATTGTCCGAAGCAACATGGGAGAGTCAAGCCCAACTACAAAGGTCCTATCCTAAGTTTTGTCATTGAGGAGCGATGACATTCTTGAGGAGAGAAAGAGTGTTAGGACCCAGTGAGAGCTCCAACATATTTCGGTGAGAGTGGAAGCTCCAAAAGTCAAAGGACCAATATGAGACAGTCAATGACTCCCCATCATAGGCACCCGGGGCCAGCCGTGACCAGGTGTGTTGCAGTTGCAACGTAGTGTACTTGCACGCAATGTGCTGCTTGACAAGTTAACCTGTGAATATCGGGCAGTGACTAGGGTAAGTCGGCACGTGACCGGTGTGGTCTCATAGAGATATGTGTACGGCAAGCATGGGGGTGGCATAGCATTAAGAAACTATATTCTTGGGTCAATAGGGGTAGACTTGGTAGGCCAAGTGGATTGATCATCCACATGAGCGCCAAGTGCCCTCATACCAAAATAGCAAGCAATGGGCTTAAAGGCCTGCCAATTGATGGGAGGAGATTCATTCTACACACCGGCTAGTTTGGGGGGAGGAGCTTAGAGTTACTCGAGCGTAACAATAAACCTCTAATGTATAATATAGCAACTCTACCGCAAGAAGTTGTATAGCATGCCATGTCTAGAGTCCCTAATTCCCACAAAAAGGTAGAAGATCTTTGGTGCCATATGCAAATAAAGGGTATGCTTGAGATATTGTCCAACCACATAGGTAATTTGATTCTCAATATAGGCCTTGTCTAAAAGATATCTTTCCATAACTACCAACTAGCTATAGTGGCACGCCCAAGAGAGAGATATCACACACTTCAATGCCATATGCAAATAAAGGGTATGTTAGGGCAATAATAGAAACATAGGTTTGTAAGCAATTTGGACTAGGAACAAGGCTGGCCAGCACCAAGCCGGGGTGGTCTAGTGATCACCAAGGCATAATGGGGCAAGGTGGTGGCTATTAGTGGCCGATACACCTTTCAACAAAGTTGAAACACGGAATAATCAGTAGTTTGGCCAACCATTGGCAAATCGTGTGACCTAAGAAAAGAAAGGTAGGCAAAGCACTTATAAGGGCAACCTATAGATGGAAGGAGCTTCACTTTTCACACCGGCTAGTTTGGAGAGACAAGCTTAGAGCATCCAGCATCTAACATTTGGTATTGGCGCCAAATTTCGATCATGAGATCCATGGTTATGGGACCACACCTAGTTGGCATACACCAAGCAAGAAGGTATGCCTAAAGAATTGAACAAGAGTTCGCGCCAAATGTGACTTCTTTCCATCCTTCATGAGTGCCATAAAATTCCCCGCACAGGGTCCCTGCAAATGACATTAGTAGGAAGTACTAATTCTAAGCCACGATTGCAATGAGATGTTTGAGAGTAAGTACCCCTTGTCACGTGAACAAGGTAGATCAAGTAAGTCCTTTAAACTTACTGTGCTCTTAGAGGTCCCAATAGTAGATGGGAAGGCATCTCTATGGAATTATCTCTTGGGCTACTAGTGGGTTAAATTGGTGTTATCAAATTGACCATGAAGGCCCAACTGATTGCAGGTAGAACTAAAGTAACAATTCTATCGAAGGAATCAAAGGACTTGATATGGTAAGATTCTATGGACTCTCAAAAACCATAGTCTCAAGTATAGGTCCAAATTGGGGATATCGTCGATAGGTGTTCGCCAAGTTGGGAACACACTCATGAGTCTATAGTAGAAAGCTTCAAGAAAAAGATGGGTAAACTAAGAGGGTCAATTATGTTGACAGCGGCTCGTGTACACTAAGAAGTGTTCAATAAATTTGAATTATGGTTGTTGCTAGTTAGCCTAGCAACCATAAGGATCATGTACAAGAAAACCTCGTAAAGCTAAGTCTATGACTCGGATGCAATAGAGGGTAGCATTACCTTGGCAAGAACTCTCTAAACCTTTAATGAAGTAAAGAGTTATGCACAAGATTTGTACATACTGAAAGCTCTTATATAGGAGATATGGTCTTCAATTTTGTACCTCCTCTGACTTAGGACTTGTTACTATTAGGGAAGGAAACCAAGATATCTCCCATGTATTATGGACAATGTTGGCTCAAAAGTAAGTTAGTAACTCCAAATGGAATTAGCAAAAGGATGTATAGTACATTTGGTTCTTCCTTAGTAGAATAGCGAACTAGTCAAGAACAAGCTACACAATACTATATTTGAGACAAAAGCAATTGTGGAATCACAATCTCCAAGTGCATCTAATCATCTCAACTACTGGATCAGAGAAGGAGGCACCTTGAGAAGTTGTGTCCTCCAAAAAAATTATTAACCTTGGAGTTAGACTGGAGATAGGTGATCGAGGAATCGAGTTCTGCAAGAGTATTCAATACTACCATATAGGACTACCAGTTTCATAGAACATGACAGTGATTCAACAACATTTACAGGGAATGTTCTAAGTTTTTCATCAAGGAGCGGTGACTGTCCTAAAGAGGGAAGGAATGTTAGAGCCCGGTAACAGACCAAACATAGCCCAAGTTGGACCAATTTCCATGAGGTCAAACACGATCATAACCAGTAATTAGCTTATACATTCTACATCACAGAAATTGGGCATCACCAGATGTGACATGAAGCGGTGTACGCACATGATATCAAGTAGTGAGGCGAGGTAGTAGCTATTGCCAAGCACTAAGACTAAAGCCAACCAAACCAACCCAAGGTGGTTCGGTGATCACCGAGATGATGGGGCATAAGGTTGGTTGCTAGTGGCCACTATAACTCTCAATAAAGTCGATGCATGGGTTAGTATTGTGGGCAATCATTAATAGGCTGTCTAGGATAGGAAAGGTAGGTAGCGGGTTTTTAGGGCTACCTATAAACTTCACTTCTCACACCAGTTAGTTTGGATACATAGCTAAAAGTATCCAGCATCTAACAAGATATGCTTGAAATATTGTCCAATGACATAAATGATAAAATATTGTCATATAACAAAGGCCTTGTCATGTCATTACAAAACTGTCACTACTAATAGAGAGATGAACAATAGAGATTGCACTGATACCATGTGATATGATTCATAGTGAAACCATTATCCCCAAAATTGCACAAAAGATTTAGAAAGATCAAATGACATCAATAGTAAACTTTACATGAGGACACATAAGAATGCTGTCAATCTACATACATATAAAAGCATGTTTAAGAGCAAGTTTATACTTACATGTATGTGCACGAACTATAAGTGGCATAAAAGAAAGCAAAATATTTTTAAGGTAATACACTCCAAAAGTTGACACTAAGGCATCCATATCGGCCATAAATGCGATGTATAGCCAATAGGAACGACTTTGAATATCATGTAGTGGGAACAACAAATAGATATCCACACTTAGCCCTAAAGAGTAGAAGAACTACAAGTGAGCCCTAAGCTAGATACATGAGCCACAAATGGCCAATGAGAACAGCAATAGATTGCTTGGAAGATATATAGAGAGACTCAAAACAACACGTAGGGACAAAATTTTTCATGTACTAGTAGCTACAAGTAACTTTGTATATGTGAAATGTAGATGTGCCAAAGAAGAATACGAATAAATGGAGCTGGAGGTGCAGAGAGAGCCCGAACTATCTAGGTGCGTCATGAATGTTGTGTAGTAATTGTTGTGGCTCGTAAAGGTCAATAGAGCCCAAGCTAATCTTATGGACCATGGATGATATATAAGGGCAATAAAGCCCAACTTCACATATATCACATATGGCCAAAAAAGAAGTATTATGGGCTTCGTAAATAGAAAAATAACCAATAGTACCCATATCATATGAGAATGCACTACAACCGTCAGGTATAATGGTAGCTTTGATAGGAAGTATCATATTGTGTAGAAAGTTTTGCAGAATGCATATTGAGCGGCAAATCAAATGCAACCAAGAGAACAAAGCCATCATAGGAAGTCCCTTAAAAGCATCCATAATAGCCAAGGTCACATGTATAAAGACAAGTAGGAATGGAACTCTCATGATCTCTTTTGAGCTTTAGTAGTACTCGTCGACCACTATGAGGTATACTATGAGGTATAATAAAAGTTGACTACCAAATATAAGTCCAAGCGTGATGCAACAATGGTGACCCTAAATGCTGAATCATAATGGAATATCCCTCTCATGGTCAGAATCCATATTAGCCCACAACATATGTCAAAAGTCTAGCTCCAGTTGTCATTTTGCATGAGAAACTACTACAAAATGGCTGGAAGCACTAGTAAGAAGATGGCTTAAAAATGTTATGCATTAAGTATGAAAAATAGGACCTAAAGTGGATGTATATTAGCTTGTGTCAGGCTCTACTTGATCTTCTTATCGACCCCCATCCAAAACATGCACTAATCGCCACAAATTTCAAACCTTTTCTGATTCCTTGTAAGCACATAGCATAAAAAAAAAACCAACACAGTGGAGCTGACTGCATTGTCTCCTCCCAGCCTTCGCTGCATAGACCACGATGAGGAATGCCTCTCTCTAGGCTCACTTATCCATAACCCTCAAGCACCCCTTAACCTTGACCCTTCCTATAGTCGACACATGGACAATCGACGCTCGCCACTCAGCAGTACTCTGACATATAGGCAAGCACGTAGGTCAACATGTGTCACTCATTCATTGGACCGTGTCCCAATGAGCATATGACACATGTCCTGTTGACGGTCAACCATGATGTGTCACTCATTCGTTGGACCAAATGTCTTAGTGAGCATATGACAAGTGTCAGTTGACCAATCAACCCTCTCCTCCAGAATAGGTGGTCAGTCCAGCCACTCCTAATTAATGACCCAGTACCCTATACCAAAGCTCAGCATGTGACTCAAAGGCACAATAACACATATAACCATTTTAATTACATTTCTTTTAAAAGTGTCACCACAGGCCGGTGACTTAGCCATTTCACTTTCTTACAAAAGTACATCTGTAAGTAAAAACAATAAACAATCAGGACATGGAGTAACAGCTGTAACATCTTGACTTCCAAGATCAACATTCACCTTGTTCTATATATGGTTCTCTCTCTCTCTCTCTCTCTCTCTCTCTCTCTCTCTCTCTCTCTCTCTCTCTCTCTCTCTCTCTCTCTCTCTCTCAAAACATATACACATATATATACATCTATCGACATATAGATAGTTATATAAAAGTGTAGTCACTTTTGCTTGCTCCTATTCTTATAGGCCTGATAAAAATACTAACCTTGCTTCCAGAAGGAGCACTCTTTTTAGGCCGGAAGGTTCGTTGATTCCTACAACATGAGAAATGATTGACATTTAAGTGAGCACATACGAAATGGCTACAACAAAAACTTCAGACTAAAATAAGTAAGAAACCTGAGAAGCTAGAAAACATGATAACAAGTAAGGTTTAGGGACTAAAGAGACTAGGAAGATGATTAGCCTCATACATTATGACAAGAGAAATAGCATACGAGGTATCACCTTCAATACCACCACAATAAGTTTTCCTTTCTACGTCTCTCTCATATCCCATGGTACACACACCAGAAGGAAAAGATCAAAGGCACGTGCATTTATCTTTAAGGACTTTTAAGCTTATTCAATTACTGATTTGGATGTATAACTGACCTTTCAAACTTCTGAAATGGTCAAAAATATTACAAGCAAGAGCAACATATAGCAATTAAAAAAACGGGATCTTGGTGCCCAGTTGAGCTGGAAAAAAGTTTCACATGTCTATCTAATCAAAAAGAATTGGGCATGTACTCAAAAGGAGGTTTCTAAGCTTTTTCTAGACTGATGCAAGGATGCAATGGTTGAGATCTGTCTTGTTAGTCTCCTGGGAAATTAGAAATGTAACTGAAATGGTGTTCTTGAAGCAAACTAAAATGAATATGAATCATTGATAATCACTCAGTCTTGATTTCCAGGCAAAAGTACCATACCTACAACTAGAGTTGTGTAACCTCCTACAAAACTTCATAAATTCAATACACAATTATTACTGCCAACTTCCAAGGATCAAATAAGATCTTTGTTCCGCTTCTGTATTCATATGTTGGATAGCAAAAAGGGCCAACTATTTTTTGGTTCAAAGTTTAGCTGCCACAGTCACGTTGTCTTACTGTAGTTGCTGTACAGGGTAAGGAATTAGTTCGGTGAATGTTCAGGCCGTCAAATCCTTAAAGCCGGTTAAGTGAAGTTCAAAGATCACTGTTTTGATTTGCGTTCATTGCAGATAACCTCTTAAACCTCATAGATCTGAACAAGTATAACTATGTGCATGGAAAAGCTTTGAACTGTATCAAGCAAAAGTGCATGTATAAAGTCTCAATCGTATTAAGCAAAAGCTCATACATCACAATCTAGTACTCAATTGTGATTATGCTCACAAATACCGTGTTAATTTCACCAGAGTTCTTGGCTACTCCACTGCATGGAAATGTATAGTTTCTTGTAATACAGTCAAGTGTTACATCTGCCTTCCAGCAGACCTTTCAAATTAGTTCTACAACTTATTGCAAGGCCGCTGTCAGTATGCACTGACTTCATTACAGTTGAATGTGCCTGCTGTGACTGCCTGTGCTTGCCCAGCTTGAATTATGTAAATCTTGGTTAACCGCCTGAATTATGGAATGGATTCAAAGGAGCTGCCAGAAGGCAGCCTCTTTGAATTAATTAGACTGCGCTGCAAGAAAACTCTACATTTCCATCCACTAGAGTAGCCAAGAAAAACTCTCTGGCAATTAATTCGACATTAATGAGTATAATCACAGTTGAGTGCTACATGGTGAATTATGAGCTTTTGCTTGACAGGTTTCAAACTGATTTCAAATACATAATCATCTTCTGTTCAGAACGATGGGGTTTAAGAACTCTATGATTCTACAATTCAGTGCAAGCACAGGCAGTTAACTGAGCATTTCACTCTTCCTATCATCCCATGATACAGTCCAAGCCATAACGCTTTCAGAACTCCACATAAAACGCAGACGCAAGGGGGAAAAGCCAGAATTAGAGAGTATAGCAGGGAAGTAGATGGGAATGGGAACAACAACGACAATGATGATGATGATGATGGTGATAATCCACAACCTGCCCAGCCCGAAAAGGCTCATGGCGCGAAAGGCGGCCGTGTCGCCTGCCTGTGCTTGACCTGCTCCGCACTGGAAAAAGAAGAAGATGATGATGATGCAGTCAATCAATCCCTGTACTGTGTGGAATACATATATTTATGTATGTATATCTATCATAGGAGGAGGAGTAAGTGTTGCCTTCTTCTTTTCATCCACTGCTGCTGCTACTGCTGCGGTCGATCTTGTGCACGGACAGCCGCACCGAGCAGAGCAGATCGAATCGATCGATCGGCCTGTGCACGTCGTTGCAGGAAGCGGCAGCGACACAGAGGAGAGAGAGAGAGAGCGCGTTGACAAGGAAAAGAGAACAGAAGAGCAGAGCAGAGAGCAGAGCAAAGAAAAAGGAGTATGGTTAAGAGCTTAAGGGCCAAGGTACGATGAACAACAATCAACAAGCATACTGGGGAGCACATGGACAAGTGGCCAAGCTAAGTGGGATGAGCATATATATATATATATGGCACCAATAAGTCACAAACCTTGGTCATCCCATGTGGGAAATGAAGCTTGGTGGCATCTTAAGAGCTGATCTCAATTAGCCCAACAGAGTTGGTTGTTGGCGGCGTCATAACCACCATGGACGCCACGACTAGGTGGGGCTCGCTCTTCTTCTGCTCGTGTGGCTCAAATGTTGGGTGAATCACGCAAGGGATGTTCAATGGCTCAAGTTCTAATATTGGTTGAGGGATCAAGTTTCTTGGGTATATGAGATTGCTAACACAAGAACCAAAAATCTCCCCCAAAAGAGCGCTCATTGCCAAATAGCCATTTGCTAAGGGCTAGTTGACATGCCATTGGCACTCCCCCCAACTGAAAATTGGCGGTTTTTTATGAATGGCAAGTTGGTTGGCAACTTTGCCCTTTTCATCAAGTTTTATGCTAGGGCGATTCCATGTTAAGAACTTAGCAAATGCAACCACAACATAAATTGCCATGCATTTCATTCTAAACGTGGGACTTACCAAGCAATAGTGGCATATCCCTTTCAAATGAGCCTCATGCTTCTCTCTTGCATTCACTTGAGATTTTCTTCACATTTTGTGTCTCATCCACACCATTGGCTGAATTTGAGAATGCAATTATGATTGGGGCCCATATTAAGTTGTCATTGGCAATTCAACTTGCTTGCTATAGTTGGGAACATTGATGGCTCACTTCAACAATTTTGACTTAACTGAAATGGACTACTTCAATAGCCAAGAGTCACCTCCAATGCTATGAGGGAAGTTTCTTGTGCTTCCAATGATTACAACACTACTAAATTAGAAGTAGTAGTTCTTGAGGCCTAATTCAAAATATGGGCTAGAAGACCTCCAAATACACTTTGTATTGTTGGGCTTTGCATGATAAATCTTGGACCTAATTAATTGGGAGTGATTATTGTTACATTTGTGAAAAATACAGATCCAAAATGCACTTAATGGATCAACAAGATCTTTGGCCAATTTGGGTACACATCTAGAATTAGTTACAAGATAGAAATCATCAATTTACACATGCTTGAATTACATAAATCACTAAGATCTGAACATAAGCACTAAGATCCAATATGGTACTGTCATTGTCCGTACAACAACAGCAACGTACTGTCCTTCACACGTGTGTATGCAAGATCAATCATAAAATTGACATTCTACACCCTAGAAATCAAAATATCTTGAGAAATACACATGAGATGGACATAGAATCAAAAGAGATGAACTCTCCACATAAAATGAGAATACAAAGATATTTTTTTCACGCTGGTATTTGCTATTTATAGCTGCTAAAATGTCATTTGAAAAATTGCCCTAAATGGTAACTTCTTGGAACTTCATCAAAAAAAACTTAGAAATTCTAGTCTAGATGCAATGTATGCCAATCTAGCTAATTAGAATGGCTCCAAATCCGACCTCATCCATTTATCTACTTGCCAAAAATAGTACAAACACTATTTAGGCCTTTATTAACAAATATAAATCTATCTCTAAGTTGAAATTTCATGTTGGCCTCAAAATTGCCAAAATAAATTAACTAAACTAGTTGACTTTTTCACACTCACTCTTCAACTAGTTTTAGCATAGATTTATATAGAACTCCAAGAGATGTTCTATGTTTCATGAACAAGTCTTTTCCCAATGCTTTGGTGAAGACATCAGCCACACACTCCCTTGATGAGACATGTTGAAGCTCCACCTCCTTTGCCATGACTTGTTCTCTTACAAAATGATAAGCCACTTCAATAAGCTTGTTCCTTGCATAGCTTTAACCATACAACTTTGATCCATCTTAAGAATGATTTCCATCCTAACTATGGACCTCATTTCTATGGTTTTATAATAGCTTTCATGATTGATATAGACATTGCTTGTCACCTTGATCTCTCTTCTTCTTGTAGCACTCACTTGCAAAGTGTTCTTTGTTGCCACAATGGAAACATTTGAGCTTTGATTTATCCTTCGTTTTGCCACTTGAAGAAGCCTCCCCTTGATCTTGCCCTTTAGACCACTTGTTTTTGCTTTTGCCCTTGAATTTGCCATTTGTGAACATAGCCTCCTCTCCAACTTGAGTTGATGTAGATCCACTCCTTTTCTTGAAGCTTAAATTCTTCATTGATCAAGATCTTTTGAAGATCCATCAAACTTGGCAAAAGTTCTTTGAATAGCAAGACTTTGAATAATGTTAGCATGAGCATCAAGGATCACTTGAGCAAGCTCTCCTTCCTTAATCCTCGCATCAATGCAAGCCAACTTATCATTCAATTCTTTCACTCTCAAAACAAAAGTGTTTGGACTTTCTTCACTCTTTTGAAAACAAGAAAAGATTTGCCTTCTTAGAGTCAACACTCTAGAAGTAGACTTTGTTAGCGCATGCATCTAATTGGCCTCTATTCACTGAGACACCAACTATGTGCGCTCGGATTTTACTTTTTCAATGTTAGCGCTAAAATCTCGTTGTCTCTACTGTTCTGTTAGCGCCTATTCTTCCTCTATTTGCAGCGATTTTGGCCTTGTGTACTGCTATTCTTCTGACAGAGAGTCTTCTAAGCAAGAGATCAGCCTGATAACGGGTCTGCTATGGCCTCTAGCGACTGTTTGGCTATAGAACAATGGTAGTGTGTCCCACCTATCAAATACACACCTACAACCTGATCTCGATCCTTTATTGGCAATGGAAGCTCAACTTGGATATAGGATCTATCAAAACTCGAGTTTCTATTTCTACATATCTGTTTCAGTTCTTGTTTCATTATTACAGACTGCAGATTATTATCAATCTAATATACTGAAGAGACGGGAAATTAAACTAAATCTACTCCTATTGAAATCACAGAATCAACAACACAACATCAAAACTGAAATCTCAGACCCTACAAATGCTTCTTACAACTGTCACTCAATAATTGTAAGAAAAACTCCTCAGGGAGCCGATAACTAAGAAGCATCTGAATTGAGTAGAATGATGGATCAGCCTCCAAGCCCTGCACGTCTATCTGATACCAATCCCAAAGCAATTCTTAAAAGAGAAATCAACAAGAAACACATTCATACATCAGTATCCAAACTATATGCATGAAGATGGAGCATGGAAAGAAATGCAAGTAGTAGAATCTTCAATTAACAAAGCAACGACATTTCAATACAAAACACATGCTATGAAAGTCATGGTGGAGGCCTGTATCTATACCCACGAGCTGTAGAACTCAATTGTATCTTATTTTGGAGTCCACCTCTTGCAACTAAGTGAACCCCAATTTATAATAGGTTGAGTTCCACCTCTTACTAGATAATAGGAGGCCTCTTTATTAAAAGCATAACTCAACTTGAGAGAGTCTAAATTACTAGCTCCCACATGGATATCCATCTTTCGGGAAATACCATGGGGCTCATAGAATATTTATTTAGCCTAGCACTAATAATTCTCGTGTTCTCAAACTCGGCTCTCAACTTCATCTCTGCTGGAAACCCTTTTTGGGTGATGAGACATTGCATCAACACGTCAGGGGCATGGCATCAACTAACATTATCCTCCCCCTATAGTGTTGTAGGTCCCACTGCAATGCCTCAGCTTTGACACTTGATTCTTGGAAAGGCATGGATCAGCATTTGTCTGCGTAAAACCAAGAACTTATTGGTTGATAACGTCATGCTTCTCGGCAACACTTCAAAGTCGCAGCAGATTATCAGGATAGCCCTGCATAATTGAGAGTCTCATGCTTGTTCTTTTTAGTTTTATTTTTGTCAAGAGACTTCTCGTAGCTTATCTCCTTTCCGATGGCTTTGAATGTGATGAATCTCGTTCTTATACCCAATGGAACGGGTCCCAGATAAGGCCTAACCACTGGTATAAGCTTGTTCGTATAGCTGCTCTCAATCATTTGAACATATTGTCCTCTAAAAAATGCCTTTGAACCTTTTCTTTGGATTTCTCAAACAATTCCCTTGTAGGCCTTGCCAAATAATTATGAATTGTCTTGGCACTCTTTGTATTCTCCTTCTGCTTCAGGGTGTTTCCTCAGTTCTTCTTCCAGTCGAAGTCCTGGCCTCATCGACACTCTTGTCTAGCCGAGAAGTGGAGAACCTTCAGTTGATGAAGGTAGGAAACCATGATGAGGGGTTTGGTGGAAGGTGAAGGAATTGACAATATCACAGTTGCAGCTTCAAATCTTTGTACTGTCGAGCTTTGATCACTAATTACTTGGTATGGAGCTCACTTTATCCTGCAGGTCCATTGTCGTCTTCATCTTTTTCTTTGATCTGTTATTTGTTGAGACTCGGCCAAGATCTTTGTCTGCTTCTCGATCTTTTCTTTTGTATTGGCCTTCTCAGCTGGATCGCTTTGATTCTTTTTTTTTTATTTTGTATTATCTTTTCCCACAACTTCACCTACTTTCTTCAGTGGTAGTTGGTCTCCGCAAGACAATATAATGATCTTTTAGCTGCCTCGGTAAGACTACCAGGGTTTGAAAAGAGATGAATGGTGAGATGGTGGAATAACAGAAAGATGTGCGGTAAGGTGGTGGTGGTGGTAGTATTCTAATGATGGAAGTTGTGGTGGTAGTAATATTGGTAGATGATGTGGATGATATAACAAACATGGAAGTAGATATAGATGTTGTGGCAAGAGAATTGGATGATGGAATGCGGATGATGTGGGTAGGAGTGGTTGAAGGAGAAGACTAATTTTCCAATTCTTGTACTTCTCCCTCCTTATGGATCTTCATCTTTTCGGTGTTCGAAACCTGACGTTTATGACTAGGGTGCTTCTCCTAGTTGAATCGCGTTGGATTATCCGTCTATCTTCTTAATCTTTGTCTTCTTGAGTGGGATCAATTGTAAGTGTATCTTCTGCTTGTGTGGTTGCAGGCAGCTCCCTTTCTCCCTCCCATGAATCTGTTGCCTATGGCGGCTGTTGGAATGCTACCACGAAATCAACTGTTTGTTGGATGTGAGGGGATGATGTCAGTAGTTGGAATGTCCCGGTTGGTGATGGTGACCTGGATTTGGTAGCAGCAGGTAATTGCACTTGTGGAGATTGTGGCTGCTGAGTATCCATCAGTTGTAGCTGTTGTAAGGAAGTGGCAGGTGATGTTCGTCTGGTCCTGCTGATCTAGTCTACAATTTGCATTCGTCTTTATGAAGATTGCCTCACTGTTGTAGATTTGGTGATATAGACACATGCAGCTGGTAGCTTTGGATCATCGATAGTATCCAAGCTGGAGTTGCATTGAATGAAGGACTCATTTGGCTGGTCTGTCGGTTGATGTCGTCGGTTGAATCTTGGGTTGATTGCTTCGGCTAGAATCCCTTGGTTGAAAGATGTTGTTAAAGCTCAATCAAAAGATTCGGCAGAAGTCAAGGTGATTGTAGCACTCTGTGAGAGGACTTGGTCATGGCACTCAGGTAGATCAATTGGTGGAGGACTTAGTGTGAACATGTGGATCAATTTTTTCACAAATTCTTTGTAGTTGACTCGAAGACCAATATCTCTACTATATGCAAGAATCAACTGTGAATTGACATGGATCTCTAAGAGACTTGGATATGCACATATCCTAAACTCTCTATAAGGTGATCTGGAGATTGATACATAAACAAAAAAAACACGAAAATTTCTCAAAAAAACAAGAAAAATTTCCAAAAAGAACCCGAAAAGCCTCGAAAAGGATCGCGAAAATATTCCAAAAGAACTCAAAAAATCGCGGAAAAAAACCCAAAAAAGACAGAAAAAAAACCTCGAAAATTTCCAAACACAACACGAAAATTTTTCGAAAAAACGTGAAAAAAACACGAAAATCCCGAAAAACACAAAAAGAACTCGAAAAAAACCCAAACAAAACGCAAACAATTTCCGAAAGAACACGAAAAGAAATACGAAAAAACCCAAACCAAAAACGAAAAATTCGCGAAAGAAGACGAAAAAAACCCGACAAAAAACTTTAAAAACTCGTCCTACAAACGAAAATTCCCGAAGAACGCAAAAATTTGTCGAAAAAATTCGAAAAATTCCCAAAAGAACCCTAAACCTAACAAAACCCAAAAAAAAACGTGAAAATACCTCCAAAAACCCCAAAAAACAAAGGCGAAGATGCCCAAAAAGACGCGAAAAATGCCCAAAAGAAACGCGAGAAAACCGAGAATAAACGCGAGAAAAACGCGAAAAATCTCGAAGAAACACATCTCTAAAATGCGAAGATCTCGAAAACGAAAACGAAATTCCTATAAGATCAAATTCTAAAAATAATGAAAAACATGAAAAATCCGAAACCCTAAAACACAATATAAAAACCTGAAAAACTTGAATCCAAAAATTCTTGAAAATTGAAACTCAAAAAAATTCAGAATAAAACTCGAAAATAAACAAAAATTATGGACTTGAACCCAAAATTTTGCAAAAATTCAAAATAAAACTCGAAAATGGACGAAATTTGTCGAATTTTTTTTTTATAGCAAAACTTAAAAATTTACAAAAAACTGATTGGGAACAACTCGAAACAAGGAAAAAAAACGAGAAACAAGAAAAACGTGAAAAAAAAAAGTTGAAAGAACTTGAACAAAAGCTCGAAAATCCACGAAAATCCTCGAAGGACTCATGGGGAAAACTCGAAAAATACTCGAATAAATTCAGAAAAAGTCGAAAAAAAAATTTAAAAATTTCAGATGGACTCGAAATTTTTAAAAAAAAAATCAGACCTCAAAAAAGTCATTGGGAAAAAACTCGAAAAATTCAGAAAAAATGATAGTTGCTTACATGTAAAATGTAAATGTGAACCTAATACATTTCTTTTGCTCTTGTACTGATCGGTATGGCTTATGCCCTGCTACGACTTCGTTAAAGAGCATTGCTTAGTAATGAAGTAAATGATTGGGAAGATTGGATGTACTTTTTATAAATGCAATTTAGCTGATAAAGTAGTGAATTTTGTTTCGGACATGGATAACAACTGATGCTCAGCTATGACACATGTCTTCCTCACGCGACTAACTTGTTTGGTGTGTGGGATGGTGGCAGGTAACAGTTGGGTGTCTTAGAACTTGCTTTGCTTTTTGGTACTCTGTACTGTTATACTTTATACAACTGTATTTTTACCTGTTATGCTATAAATTGAAGGGTTCAAAGGGTTTGGTCTTGACTTATCAAGAGGGACTATGTGAAATCTTGTTTCTCTCTCTCTCTCGCTCTCTCTCTCTCTCTCTCTCTCTCTCTCTCTCTCTCTCTCTCTCTCTCTCTCTCTCTCTCTCTCTCTCTCTCTCTCTCTCTCTCTCTCTCTCTCTCTCTCTCTCTCTCTCTCTCATAAGTTGATTTGTCAAAAAACAAATGTCTCACATCCTCATCAAATATTTTGCATTTAGAGCAGACATGTGACACATCCCCTCTATAATTGTACTTGGCAGGCAGAGAGAGTTGAAGGAGTCTAAAAGGGAAGATTTTGAGCTTGCCAGTTCTGATTTTGAGATTTCTTTGGAAGCAGAAAAAATAGAAGAGTAAGAGATCTTACCGGACTTGTCAAGGGCCTTAAAAAGCCACTTATTATTGCAATCAGAAGTAGAGGAAGTGGAAAGAAGACCAAGATCACCATAAGAAAAGACATAAGAAAGAAAATTGGTTTTACGAGGAGAGAGACCAAGTTCTGCCTATAGACGAGAGATACTGGTAGAGTAAATAGAGTTCATGATGTGTTCCCATGTGACGAGACCTTTGCGAGGTGTAATTGTGACAGAGTTTGCTCTCAATCAGAGTTAATGGTAATGGCTTTAGAGAACCATAAAGATTCCAAAGGAGAAACAAACTTACCCCTAGTCCAGAAGGTAAGGTCACGCATGACAAAGAGAACTCTATGTATGGATTTGAACAAAGAAGGGAGGGAAATCAAGAAGGGAAAAGACGAATGAGTGAAATCAAGAAAGTGGGAAGGAGGATTGTTGCTAGTAGATGAGGGAAGGGGAGAAGAACAGTCATCATCCTGAGAGTCCAAGGTTGAGGCGAAGTAAAATTGGAATGGATGCGTCTGTATAGGAGAGTAAGAAAAGCAATAGAAGAATCGAGAAGGCTAAGCCTCCCCAACTTTTTAGGAGCTGAGCAAATATCCCAATTCAAAAGACTAGGACAGTTATCCAGAGAAATTTGTGAAAGGTCTTAGCAATAGTGAGAGAGTAAGAAGGAGGAAGGAACCAAATAAAAAGAAAGTGCATGAAATAGGAGGAAATAATGTGCTTCAGGATTATGAGACGAGCAGAAAAAGAGAGATCAGAGGAATTTCATAATAAGATATTGGTTCTAATTCTATCGATAATCCAATTGAAACGATCTCTATTAGAGAGGGGGTCTCCCAGTGGAAAACCAAGGTACTTGAAGATGGTGCCATGGGGAAGGACGTTGAAGCCTAAAGTTTGGCACCAATCGGGATGCGCATCATGGGAGAGAACAATGATGTCAGATTTATGATAGTTAATCAGAGAGTCAAAGAGATCACAAAAGAGCATAAGCTTATAAATGATAAGGGAGGTAAATAGGTGGTGAAGCTCAATGATACAAGCCAAATCGTTAGCAAAAAGTTGAGGGCCAAGAGGAACATCATGAAAAATGAAAGGTGAAAAGGAGGGAGAGGAATTAAGCTTGTGAAGATGGAAAATGAGAGGTCTAGCAACAATTACAAAGATAAAGGGGGAAAGAGGGCACCCTTGTTTGATATCACATGAGATCGAGAAAGAAGAAGAGAGAACACTTTGGAAAAGGTAACTTAGCAATATAGATAGGAAGACCAAATGAAGAATAGCAATCCAAAAGATAATTCTAGCTAATATGATCGAAGGCCTTATCAAAATCAATCTTTAACAGAAGGGTCGGGTAGTTGAACCAAAGGGAGGAATCAATCGTGGACCAAACGTCCAGAATATTATCCAACAAGGATCTACCTTTGACAAAGCTAGCCTGGCTTTTGGAAAGGTGGGAAGGGAGGAGAGGAGCAATCCTTTTGGCAAGAGCTTTTGTTACAATCTTATATTACATGTTGAGCATAGTTTGAAATCCTTGTTGGAGACTCGGTCTTGGGAATGAGTTTAATAAGTCCCTGAGAGAGGGAATAAGGAAAGGAACTAGAAGAAAGGGCATTATTGATAGCAAGAAGGAGATAAGGACCAACTATATTCCAATGAGCAAGAAAAAAATCAGAGGTGACTCCATCTAGACCTGGAGTTTTATCTATGCTGAGGGCTTTAAGGGCAATAAGAAGTTCATCTAGGGAGACAGGGGAAGAAATGGAGATAGAATCGAAAGGGGATAAAGGAGAATAGAAGGAGATGTAAGAGGGAAAATTCAATAAAGAATACTTAGGACGGGGGGGGGGGGAGGGTTGAACAAATAGGAGTAATGGTCGGAGAAAGAGAAACATATCACTTTAGAGCTAGGGAGGGGTGAACCATTAACAATGAGGCCGCATGAGTCTTCTCTTTTGTGTTGAGCTTTGAGTTTCCTAAAGAAGAACAATGAGGGAAGGTTTGCTTCTCTAAGCCAGGTCAGATGAGTCTTCTTGCACAGGATGGCCGCTTTGGAATGGTCAATGATTTTAAGCTTGTTAGAGGCTTTAAGAAATTCATCGACCCTGAACAAGGGGTTTGTCGAGTGAATCCTATCAAAGGTAATAGAAGAGAGGGTTTCTTTCAAGGAAGATTCAAGAAGAGAGAAGGAAGAGCTCAAGATTTTCCCTTGCTTCGTATTGAAGCATGCAAGTCCTAAAATACACCTTTTAGGTTCAGATCAAGTGTTTTGATATTTTCTTCATCTAGAAATGCAAATTATGTTTTTTTTTTACGTGATTCAATCTAAATTTAGAGGGATTTATTTGTGAGACATTTGTGTGCTCTAAAGTGCTTTTTGTTCAGTATAGGTGGATTCACCCTTCTTGTGAAGTTGAGATCAAGGAGGAGACTAGTTTTGATCAAATATATAGTAAATTGAGCTAGATTTGGATCTAGTTTGGATCTTGAAGATTGATCAAGCTCAAGATCACCTTAGATCTTGTTGAGAGATCAGAGAGTGGTTCATCTCAAGTCCCAAAGATAGTGGGATAGATAGTTGTGATCATATCTTGTACAATCTATCTTGTTTCATTGAATCTATCTCCCTATCATTGAAGATGGCATCCATAAGTGCCTATCTTTTGGATTCTAGTGATAGATTGAACTCTTCAAATTATTCAATTTGGAAGCTAAGAATGGAATCCATCCTTGTCATGATAGCCCTTATAGCTAAACGATCGGCAGCTATCCCGCACCGGCAGCTAACCACCCGTGCTTTACACCCGAATTCGAGTAGCATCTCTGTATCAATGGTTAACCCGTACAGTTCGAATATGTCGCCCCGCACCCCACAAGGTACAGACCGTGCTTTCACCTACCTAGGCAGCACTTTGCTGAAAACTTGGCTAATCTAGCACCCCCTTGCTAACCAATAACTAATCACAAGCATACCACCACAAACCAGAGCATACTCAAGATCCAAACCTTACTTATGTCCCATACCATAAGCAAGATCCAAACCCTAAGCATGCTACACATAAGAAAACACTCTATACACTAGTAGCCACACTAGAGCATAAGCATAGCCTCCATGGATCTCTCCTCCACCTGTGTCCCTAATCTTAATCACAAAGGTAGATAACAAGTGGCCTCAAGACCCAACCATATCTAGCAAGCACATGCAATCCTGCATCTGGGCTAATCTAGCGCCCCCTTTCCTAACCAATAACTAACCACAAGCATATCACCACACACCATAGCATACTCAAGATCCAAACCCTAACATACTACACACAAGAAAACACTCTATACACTAGTAGCCACACTACAGAATAAGCATAACAAACAAAAGAGATCTCTCTCTCCTCCTATGGGCGCCCTCCTCCCCTCATATAGATGGCAAATGGCACCCTCCAATATACTATGGAGTTCCATGCACAACCAATGAGAAAGAGAGAGGCCTAGGGGAGTTGAAGAACCTTCATAGGCTTATGGAAGGTCAAGAGACTTCTTCCATAACCTATGACTATTTGAATGCCTTTCTTGTGGGAGTTGGAAACTCAATGGACACCTTGGAAGTGCGCCCTCCTACTAGGTCCCATTGCCCAAGTTGTACTTGTATACTTTGGTCCAATACCAATAAAGTGATATGGTTCAAGGTTGAGGCCCAAGGTTTAGAAAAATAGCCAAAACACTCATGGTAATGACTTTCTAACACCTCACTAGGTTCCATACCTCCGACCAAAGCATAGACACCTACTTGCCCTTATCCAAGGACACCAATACCTTAATCTAAAGACACATACCCTTAGTTTTAGGATACCCCTTATCCAAGGGTAACTTGATTCCATACCTTTGATATAGTCACTTGTCTGTCCTTATCCAAAGGCACCTACCCTTAATCCTAAGAGTATCCCTTATCCAAGGGTAACTTGTCATTTAGACCCCAACACTAAATGGACATATAGCACTAGTGGACTCTTAGCCCTCCGACTTAGCTTCTTATAGCCTTTCAAGTCCTGGGTAAGAGGAAATGCCAATCGAGCAAATTGGGGTATATGTCGACAGAAAAATTCTACAAACCCTAAGAAAGACTTGATTTCCCAAATTGTGGTAAGAATAGGCCAATCTCTTTTGAAATCATTAGAATCTATGAGACTGATTTCGTAGATAAACTCACGTGGTGAAATATTGCAATACGAAAATGTTGACAGATTAGAAAAGTCCCAACGTGTAATGATTATGGGCGCAATTATGCATTAGCACAACTTGCTAGGCCTAAATGATAGAATTATGTGCCTTACATTGTATTACATAAAAGTCCAAATTTTTGCTATTTTAAACACAAAAATAATGAAAATTGCCCTAAATAACACAACACACCTTCCCTTACTTGAGCATAACATTCTACATTATGATTTACTTCCATTATAGTATTAAATAACCATATTTCATAAATGGTAATTTAGATTTTCTGGCTAGGTATTTCTGCCATACCTAATGCTAAGTAAATTGTAAGTCTATTTCATTCCTTTAGGTCTACTTAATCTAAGGATAGGATACATACTTGTGAGTACCTATAAAGCATGGATATGCTTAGGGAAATTGACATTGGTGTATAACATGTTGGGCTTGCTCAACATTCGTAAGGATTGTCATGGCATGGATTTGCTCCAATATCTACCTATATGTCCAAGCAGTACTGATTGCTATGCACTTGATGATCACCGTAAACTTAGCATACTTCTGATCATTTTTCTATTATGATTTGATATGGACCTATACCTTGGAAACCGATCAGTATGTCTTTTGCCCTGATACGGTAACATCAGTTGTGTGTAAGATCGGAATGGGAAGACTGGACTACATTGTACAAATGCTATTTATACTGATAAGTTGTGTAACAACTAATATTCAACTTTGACACATGTCTGTTGACTTGCGTGGTTTTGTGTGGTGGGATGGTGACAGGTATCAGCTGGATGTCTTGAAACAAGTTTTGCTTTACGATGCTTTTTTAGTATTGTGAGAACTTCTTAACTTTTTTGTACCTAGTTGGATTATGAATAAAGGCTTCAAAGAGTTTAGTCTTGCTTTGTCAAGAGGAACTATGTGTTGACACTAATGTTTACAGATCCCCTGATCCAGAGGATCTGTTTACTACGGTTCTTTTGATCCAATGCCAAACCAGGCAGAAGGGAATAAATTCTCATTGTAGTATATTGTTTTTTGTCCTCCTTGTCAGAGGACTACTCAAGGTCGTCTCTCTTGAACGCACTTACATTCTAACAGAGATGCAAGCCAAGAACGCTCATTCACAGATCAAAGTGCAACCCAAATGAACATTCAGCAGATTCTACAGCTACCTGCTCTTAAAAGGAATTGAATCAGATCCTAAGTATTACTAAACTGAGCTACACTTGCATAAATTGACAAAACAAGAAACAAGAACTAATCTACAGCATGTTAGAAGTCCAAGAATCAAGAAACCAACCAGTCTATTGATTCTTGGACATCCCAAGAACATCAAGAACTGGATTGTAAAGAGATATGCAAGATTCACACCACAGATCCAGCCTATTTAGTTTACCTGAATGCTGGTTCCTGCATTAATCCACAAACAAGAAAAGAAGCTAATCCACTCTACGAAAGCAGCAAATCTAATCCACTCTACAATCCACAACCACACACAAAAGGAGGGAAGGGCAAGATCATAAATGCATCACTCAAAAAACAAGAATGATCAAAGAGCTCAATGGATGCACCAAATTTGTGAAGGCTCTTCTCATTTCAGCATGGAGTTGATACAATTCACAAAAAGCTCCTCTTCACAAAGAGGGAGTCTCTTAGATTATCAAGAGAGCTCCTTAGGTGGCATCCTAGTGGAATTTCCACATTTCACAAATTACAAGTGGAATAATGCTCTCCACTAGAGGTCACCATCAAAAGGTGGCTCACTCTACTTTCTTTAAGAGGGATCTATTTGCATTTATTACATTTGCTTAGAAATACTTGTTCCTACATGGTCCTTCCATCTTCCAGGATTCACCATGAGGCTTACACAGTTCTTGCATGTCTTTCCTAGCTAGTATTTCTCGGCTCTTAGTCTTCATTAGTCTCGTCTTCTCAGAGACCTCCTCGGTCTAAGGTGAGAGGTGCTCTTGAGTTGCTCTATCCGAGTATCTTGGAGATTCGACAGAATCAGCCAACACTATGTGTTGTGTTCTCTCTCTCTCTCTCTCTCTCTCTCTACATCCTTGGGATGTAAATCCGACTATTCTTTCGTTGGAATAGTACCAAACCCTTATCTTTTATCCACTTCGTAAGCTAACATAGGTCTATTTTTATTGGTATAGCCCTCATGATGGTTTCAAGATGCTATCACATTGGGTTATGGGGAGCCCTGTTGACAGATCCCCTGCTCCAGAGGATCTGTTGGTTATCATGCTTTTGCTTACTTCTTCTTCTGCCTGTCAACAGAGGCAGTGGGCTCTTGCTTAAGTTATTCATTTTTGTTCAAAGCCCAAAATCAGGCAGAAGAGAATAGATCAACGTTGTAGCATTGTGTCTTGTCTGTCAGAGGACAACTCAGGGTCATTCACTCTTGAAAGCACTCACATTCAAACAGAGATGCAAGCCATGAACATTCATTTACAGATCAACATGCAGTCCAAATGAATATTCAATAGATTCTACAGCTACCTACTCTGAAAATGAACTGAATCATATGCTACACTTTACTAAAACTGAGCTACACTTGCATTAATCCACAAAACTGAAACAAGAATTAATCTACAACATTTTAGAGGATGTAGAGAGGAAATACAAAATCCAATGCCACATGTACATTTCCATGCTCAGTGTCTCAAAGAGCTCTTTCACTTAATTGTTGATGGAAAAAGCATCCAAGTGGAGAGAGACAACATATCACAGTGCAAGCTCGAGTGTTCAAATACATAACATGCAAAAATATTGAAAAGTTCTTGGCTTACATTTGATGCATACAACATCTCAAAGTATTGTAAATATGAATACCCTAAACTAGAAATAAATGATAAAATAAAACTCATAACACAAGCATGTCAATGTGTTGTTGGATTGCTAAAATCTCTACCTCTCAGGAGAGAGAGAGAGAGAGAGAGAGAGAGAGAGAGAGAGAGAGAGAGAGAGAGAGAGAGAGAGAGAGAGAGAGAGAGAGAGAGAGAGAGAGAGAGAGAGAATTGAGTTATTGTCTGCTACCATAGCCCAAACAAACATGAATGTTACTTATGGGAACAAAGACATGTCCTCAAATCTCAAGTTTACACATGGGAAAGAGACAATTAGACTACCATGGACTCACATAAAATGTGGATGTAGAGTGTAAAGAGCGTCTCAAATGGGTGAGGGAGTCACTTGTGTCAAAAGGCCCTTACCCTACACCCGTTGTGTTGAAACACCCCTATAAGGGAATGCCAGAGAAGCTCCAAGATGTTCCCAACTCACAAAACCTAGAATGACCACTTGAGCTCCTACTCAAACCTTGGTGAGGCAAGGCCCCTTGTATACAAAAGGTTTTGCTTGTGCGAGTGAAGGGCAAAACCCAATTGCATCATTGCTCGCCACATGAATTGGTGAGTTGCTATGGTGGTAGGCCAATTTTATTTTGAGAGCCTTGACGATTGACACGTAATGAGGCTTTTCTCTTCATTGCATAAGCAAACAAATGCTTATGCTCACAGCTCTTCCTCTCACCAAACTTATGCTCACAAATTCTCAATTCTCCTCTCACAAAGCTTGCACATGAAGAGAGCATGCCCCTTGATAAACACATTGTATTGATATCATCACGCAAGACTCTCTAGAAGTCCCATGTGCGGAGTGCTCATTTTACCCCCATAAACAAAACCCAAACCTAGAAATCAAATATACACGTGGAGTGTTCCTCCCTTTCTCGATGCCGCATGGCCATCCAACTCACATTCGGAGGCCAGACACATGCAACGACATCCCATTCAACGGGCTATAGATTATAGATATGCACATTTGAGTTTGCATATTACAATGGGTCTTAATCGAGGCCATGCACATGCAACCACCAAGAGGCCATTCAATGGGCTATATATTAGAGATATGCACACTTGAGTTTGCATATGAGTACAATGGCTCGGGAGCAACAAAATCTAGTTTCATTTTAAGAAAATGAGGCAAAAGTTATCTGAGGTGGGAACAAAACCTTGGCATGTAGAGCCAAGGGCCAATAGGCTTCGTCGAGGTGATACATTTCATTACAATTACAAATATAAATAGGAAGAAATGAAGCTGGGGTGATTTTAAGCTTTAGCTAGCTAGGGTTTAAGGAAGGAAGGTTGAAAGCGGACGCCATGGCGAGCTTGATTGGAAGCTCCTCCCCTGTGAACAACATCATCTCCGTATTAGCCGATCCTGAGGGGCGGCCGCTGGGTTCGCAACTAGATCTTCCGCAAAATGCCGGTCCTCGGGAGCTGCAAACCTTGATCAACACTCTTCTCCACAATGTAGGCCTTACTTAATTGAGCCACATCCATGCATCATCATGTTTAGTTCTCAGTTTTGGTTGTTAATTGTTCGAAGTTCTGGATGGTAATCTTTAGGCTGCGAAATATAGTTCCATAACTGAAAACGGCCAACGTTATTGAAGGTGCAGGGCACTGACTTGCAGCCCTAATCAGTTAAATTCTAGCCCATATTGACTATCGGATGTGCCTAGTTGTTAGTCCTTAATTTATCAGAGACTAGCATAGCTTAGATTTCTTTCGATTACGCTTAGCAACGTAGTAGTGGAGATGCGAGAACTCAGGGCAGATATGCCACTGTCATGATAGAACACCTGATTGATTCTACTGGAGTTTGTAAAAGAAAGGAAAAGTTTTCCATGCATTATTTTGTGATAAGTCAAGAAAAAGGAAGAGTTTTGTGTCATTGTTATGGGGAAAACAAATTCCAAACCACCCAACATTTGGCTCATATGAATCTTCTAAGGATCTTGTGTTCCTTAATAAGCATTTTCATAATCAGCAAGTGATCGTAGCATATCACCCCACTTCTAGTGGTGATCATTCAAAATATGTTTAGATGCATGTTAGTATGTACTATGCTTTGTAGAGGTAATTCCAAATTAAACAAGATTGTTTCTCTTTGTGATTTGCCTAAGAATCAGCTCCTCATGGAGATATTCTTGTGAAAAGCCTGTTGGACATGTGCAAAGTTGGCCCATTCCTTCCCCTAGTGGACAGATTTTTCTATGAACTTTATCCATGGTTTACCCTGTACTTCTCGTGGACATGATTTGATGGCAATTGATAGGTTCTCTAAGTAGGCTCATTTCATACCCATCAAAAGTACTATTTGCATCCACGGGTGCCCAAAAGACGTTAATAAAGTTTTCTTTCTCTCTCTCTCTCTCTCTCTCTCTCTCTCTCTCTCTCTCTCGCAACAGTGCGCCTTCTCCTCCCTCCCTCCTCCCTCCTGCGATGGCTCCCTGCAGTGATGGCGCCCTGCTGCTGATGCTGATCGATGCCTTTCTGCTGCTGCTCGCTGCTCTACTCCTGCTGGCCCATCGCTCCCTCCATCGCTACCGTGCCATAGCTACCCTCCCATCGCTACCTTGCCATAGCTGCCCTCCATCGCTACCCTGCCATACCTGTCCCTCCCATCTGCCATCGCTACCTGGCCCCTCCTGCCATCACTACCTGCTCCTGCCCTGTCTCCCTCGCTACCTGTCCCGCTGCCTGCCCATCTCCCTCTTCCTCCATCCTGCCATCGCTACCTGTCTTCATCGATATCCGCCCATCTCCTCGCTACCTGTACCTGTCCCTATCCCTACTCTCCCTTTTGCCTCGTGACCTGCTTCTGCTGCCCCCTCGCTACCTATCCCTGCCCTTCCTTTTGCCTGTCCTTTTGCCTTTTCTCTACCCCTTTTCCCTCATTAATCCTGTATCTAGCTGTGGTACTATGGCTGATTGGCAATCTGTGAATCGGAAGGGGAAGAAACACCACCCCCCCCCCTTTTCCCTTTGTCTTCTTAGCCATCCCTACTACAACTCCAAATCCCTTTACCTTGCTCCCTCCCTCTCCTGTTTCCTCTCCCTTGCCCCTACCCTCCACTCCCACAAGCTCCACCTCTTCTCCTACTGCCACTACCCCCTCTACTCTTTCTTCCTCCTCAACCTCTTTCACCCCTTCATCTTCATCCCCCCCATTGTCTTCGTCTTTTTCAGCTGAATTTTTATCTGGTTTCCGTCGTATCATTGATTCTCTTCATGAGGACAATGCATCCTTGCTTGTGATCATCAAGAAACAAGCATTCCAAATCTCCACTCTGGAGAACACAGTCTTAGCCCTACAGGGCAAAGTTGGCATTCTTGAGGTTGATGTTACTTACCTCAAGAATGAACTGGATGAAGAGGAAGAAGAAGGAAGCGGCGATGCAGATTCAGAAGACAAGGCAAAGCAGTTGCAAGAACGGGTTCACTCCTTGGAGCAGCAACTTCAGCAATCGAAGAGTTCTTGGGCCGACGTGCTCAAGGGTTCTAAGCAGGTTATTTATGAATCTATTCAAGAACATAAAAAACGAGATCTCAAGGCCCTCAATGTCAGGGTTAGGGGAGCTTCTTTTGCGGGTAAGGACCTCGTGGCTGAGGCAAATGACCTTTGGTCTCAAAGAGGATGTCATATCTGCTGCTGGGGTGGGTAAGCTCCAACCCACCACAGTGTTTCTGCGATTCAAGTGTGGCCAAGCAACAAAAAGGATGAATCAATAAAATATTGGAAAATATTAATCTTAAGTACATTAAAACGATAGCTCTTGCTCAAATGAAGATTGTTGCTAATAGCTGTTACCTAGGTTATGTACACTCAACGGACTCTCACCAACTTGGTTCATCTGAGCAATAGCTATTTTATAGGTGAAATAACTAGATTTCATTTTTAGATTTTGTTTTATATGAGCATTCCTATATGAGGAACTTATATAAGTAGCTATTGGTGATTGAGTGCATGAGTACTTAGTTGTTAACCTTTAGTTTTGCGTTCATTAAAGCTTTGAGAATGGAGTTCTAATGCTATTTTATCTGTAAAAATGCGATGAGAAAATTTGCTAGGCATATGAAGCTAAATATACTTGGTCTTTTATTTTTGTACATGATCTACATATTTGAATGGAGCTCAAGAAGTATGAAAATCTGTGGTTCATATTCACACAATATATAGTTATGATGAACATTCTTGTCATTCAACTTCAGGAAGAATCACTACCATATGCATTCTACATCAAAGATGAAGAACTTATTGGTCACCTTGGAGCACATCTTCTAGAAAAGAAAGGTACTATGCTTGTTTGGAACTTGGTATTAGTTGAATGCTTGTTGCCTTCTGTTCTTAAAACCTATTATATTCTGTTTGATCTAGCTTGAAAATGGTTTTGCGGCATTGACACATAGTGTGTTTGGAGTTTTTACTACTTTTTACCTTCTTAACTTTGACGCTCTCTTTCCAGATACAAGTTTAACAAAGATTGTTCACATCATTCAAGAGTATGAATGATCATAAGTTTGTCATTTGTTAGATTTTTTGAAAGAGAATTTTGCCACACTGAATAAGTTATGGGCAGTATTGGTCCATCCATGTTGATATTGTTTAGCAATGCACTCAATTTTAAAGTATTTAGTGTTTGTTCCTCTTATTTAGTAGATTAACATTTGAGATTCTTTTGGAGCTTGTCTTAACTTTCAAGTAGTTGACATCTTTGTGCATGTTGTATTTGAACTTTGAATTCAGTTGGTAAGGTAATTTTTATTTTGGAATGGGTCAAGCCCTTACCTTTATCTCATTTGAAACTTGGCATTGCTTTTCAAATTTTGTGGTTTGCCTTTGGACATAGTACATTGCTTGATTACTTTGCATCTCGCATGACTTGTATAGAGCTTGAGATGGCAACTCAAATGTTTTGCTTTGTAGTATTTTGCTATAGTATTTAACATCTTGAAACATGCCAAGCAGTGAGCTATTTGTTGGAATGTAGTGTCGGTGGAGCAGGTGTTGCAAATTGTGTATCAACCTCAAGCTGTATTCAAGATTCGACCAGTTTCACGTTGTTCAGCTACAATTGCAGGTACACATCCTTAATACTTTGTAGGGTATAGTACATAGTGGTACCTTTAGAGGGGTTCAAAATCATATGTGAAGACATTACAATTTTCCACACTTTCTTACAATCAACATTAGCTATTCATGAGAGAGAGAGAGAGAGAGAGAGAGAGAGAGAGAGAGAGAGAGAGAGAGAGAGAGAGAGAGAGAGAGATCTACCTAGGGGAAGGTGGATGGTAGTGCACATGCGCATAGCTAAGATGGTGCTAGCTAGGGACAAGAGAAGTCCGAAGGTGTTGATGGCATTATGGGACATCGTTAGGGCTGGAAGCAAGATCCTGCTTGTGATCAAATCTTGGGCCTAAAGCATGAAGGGTGAATCTGGATTGGATCCTATGGCACGGTGGATTGTGAGCATAGTTACCAGGGAACGGGAACGGGAACAAAAACGTCCTCGAGAAAGTGGGAATGGGAACGGGAACGGGATTGCCATGTCATCACAGGAATATAAACTAGGGAGCGGGAATGAAAACGTCCTTGAGAAAATGGGAATGAGAACGGGAACTTAATACTCAAAAACATGCTTGTATATATATCAATTTTAAAAAATGAAATTTATACAGAATATTAACTTTTTGAAGTTGAATCATACATCAAATTAAAACTTAATTGTTATATGCAATCAGTTATCAATCACTACAAAATAGGAGACTGAAACAATTAAATGGCCTTCCAGACTCTGAATGATATATCAAAGGTTAATGTCATACATGTTATAGTAAACATCAAAATAGGAGGCTCATAGGCCTTCACATTGCACAATGCACAATCCAAAATCTAGAAACTATGGTAAGGATTAACTAACTAGCTACTAAATAACATAATGCATGTGCCATCATAAAAGATCAACTGGTGATATCTGCAAAGATGGACTCCGAATCGTCAAAATTGAGAGCATCTGTGGTATATGACTAGGCACTTGGTCCTCTATATCTCTCTGTCCACTAGACTCGTGGGAACCGTCCTCTGAGCTTGATAGCACACCACCAACACCAAGAAATGTTTGCCCTTTGCCCTTCACATCTATGCTACTCAAGGAGTGTAGGTTTGCATGAAGATAAACCAAATCATTCGCCTTTTCCGTGCCAAGACGATTCCTCTTCTTTGATGCTATGTGGTTGAATGAGCTCCACAAGCATTCAACGGGAGAGGAACTGGCCCCTTGACTCAAAATGCGAACAGGTAACATATGTAAATCGGGATTGGCAGCTCCCCAATCCTCCCACCACAATGCAGCACCTATGAGAAATTTGTTCACACTGTGCATCTGCATATCCAAAGAGACCCATCTTTGCCCTATAATCAGCAAGTTGATTTCTGATTGTCTGCCTCTGTGGAGCATCTGGTACCAACTTTGTTAATGTCTTGTCCCAACCACACATCACCTCTTTGTCTTTCTCTTGTCCCTTGCCTTGAAATTCTGGGTCCAACAAAAAAGCTGCAGCTTGCAAGGGTGAGTGGTAGCTATCCCACTTATTTTGGCAAAATGCCCTCAACTCCTCAAACTACTCAGGAACTCTTTCTAAGTCAAATATGCGCTCCACCATTTTGTCCAACCCCTCATAAACCTTGCCAATACAAGGTTCATCACTATCCACAAGTCTCAACATGTGAATAATAGGATTGACAATATCAAGTACATGTGAAATGGATTCCCAAAAACGTTCGTCAAAACCACACCTTTTAGCTAGCATTCACAACAACAAAACAAGTAATGGGTAAAATCTTGTAGAAATGATTGTTTGATGAAGATTGAAATACAAATGAATCTACAATGTACATTGTACACACCTGCGAAGCTGCAAGATTTTGCCCAACCAATCCACTCCTCACAAACAACAAGCTGCCTCAAATAATTTTTCTCTTCTTGGAGATAATTGTAAGCAAAGTGTCTCAAAGTACTTTAGAAGGTCCTTGGAGGCAATCTTACGAAAGATAGCATAAAGAAGTAATCCGGGCTAACATGATCTCTCGTTCAACGGCCATAGTGTGAATGACCGTTTGAAGCTGTCCCATTTCTTTTCGTAGAGAGGTGGATTCGTTCTTGATTTGCTCGATGTAGGAGAAAATGTATTGCCATGAGCGATGGACAGGGCGAGATGGAGGGCAGCACTGAAAGGGCAGCACCATCAGCGATGGAGGCAGAAGCAGATGGACACCAGGGCGGGATGTAGCAGGGCAGCACCATCAGAGATGGAGGCGGCAACAGCAGGACGCGATGGTGCCCTCAGCAGCCAGGCGCGCGGGTGCCATCAGCCAGGCGCGTGCGCACGAGAGAGAGAGAGAGAGAGAGAGAGAGAGAGAGAGAGAGAGAGAGAGAGAGAGAGAGAGAGAGAGAGAGAGAGATACCCCATGTTCGTGAATCTTATCCGTCTGGTGGTTAGTGGAATGATTTCATCAATCAAAAACCTGGGTGGTAGCATGTTACGTTTTTATTGTGCATTTTGGAAGATTAAGTTCACCAATTTTTTGAGATTTATTTTCATATTTTTTGATAGGTCACTCTGAGGCAGTCTTGGCTGTTGCCTTCAGTCCAGACAGTAGCTGCTTAGCGAGTGGGTCAGGCGACACAACAGTTCGATTTTGGGACCTCAACACTCAAACTCCTTTATTTACCTGCACAGGTACTTTTCTGTAGTATTTTTTTAACCTCATTGATCCTTATTTGATGGATTGACTTCTGTATGTTGAGTTTTACGAGTTCTTATTGTTATTTAGTGACTTGATCTGAATGTCCGTGCCACATTGTGTACCTTTAAATTTCCTATACGAATGTCCTTGTTACAGATCTCATACTGTTAGGACAGGCTGCTCTTCAGAAACCTATCCCATTCATCAAGTACTTTATTGCATATCTACATAAAAGAGATACCTAAACTTGATGTTTTGGAAAATCTTTAGGAGATTAGTTTGCTTATTGGTAAGTCTGCTGCTAGCTGGGTAATTGTATTGATGGCACATAAAAGATCATTTTCCATCTCATTTTCTTGTTTTGCACTTTAAGAATATTCATTTTTCATTGCATATTCTTGTTCTAAGTTGTGAGTATTCTCATTGTGTTTGCTTGAAGATATTTTTTTGCAATTTGTTGTACCTCGTCTTTGCTGGAAATATTTTACTAGACATGAGCGGTCTGGAAGGAGATCTGGATATATCTCACTGACAAGGTCATCATGTTGTTGAAGGACATAAAAGCTGGGTCCTCTGCATTTCATGGAGCCCTGATGGTCGTCAGCTTGTAAGTGGGAGTAAAGATGGAGTTATTCAAATTTGGGATCCAGTTGGTGGAAAGGCGATTGGAAACCCTTTGATAGTAAGTTGATGTGAGGTTTGATTTTTTTGTGATTTGGAGAAGTTTTCTGTATGGCTTTATCCAGGTCAAAGTTGCAAGGGCTTAATATGAACATGCTTTGTCTTATGTGATTGGTGTAAGATTTTCTGCCCATTTGACCATGATATTGGATAGTACTCTTTGGAAATCTCTATGTTATTCTGCCTCCTTGCATTTCTGGCATGAGTAGAGAACTCGCTTCAAGTATTGGTCTCCTAGCTGTGCTTCTGTGAGATTTTTGTATTAGCGTTTTGTAGTCCGCTTCTCACTATTAGTGTCAACTAGATATCCACTTTCAACCGGAACTGAAAACAAACAATAAGCCTAGGTGGAATATTTGTCCAAGGAAAAAAAAACTCAAATCACCTATCTCATAAGCATGATAGTCATATATCTGTTATGGACTTCAGTTATGATTCATGCAATGGCAACCATACAATTTTATTTCTTTGAGGATGAACTGGTAAGTGAGCATGAAACCATTCACAAGCAATGAGTATCCTTTTGAACCAAATGAAGGATATGGCAAAACAGGTCAACCATGAACAAATTCAATGACCAGTCACATTGGTATCGATGATCGCTCATTGCAAAATGGTGAATTATCCTAGTGTCTTAGGACCTTCCTGTAGGCATCTATTTGCCTATTTATAGTGTCAGAGGTTCCAACTTGGGGTAAGTGTATAAGTGTGACCATTGATATGTCTTGCGATGATGTACCTACTACCGTGTTGTAGAACGATTTGGAAAAGCTTGATCTTTTTAAGTTATAACATGGAGCAACTGATTTGATTCTAAGGTTCAATAACCCAATGTCTGCTATTGTGTTACAAAACTATTTCAAAGAGTTCTTCAAATTTCAGCATTCTCAGTTGTAAGGCTGAGCATTGAAGCCATTGAGCACTCACCGTCTATGATCGAGGAATTAATAGTCAAGAGACAAGACCTGATTAATTATAGTGTATGCTGTACAGAGGTCTAGTTGTACCCTAAACCCTATACCAGCCCTTGTTTTACTATTAGAAAATGCCAATGATCAAGTCGATCAAAAAAAGAGACCATAAAGTGATTCAACGGTTTGAGTTGTTTCTTTCTTGATTCATGCAAATGTATCAGTTAATTTGAACCGTTGATCCAAACTGTCCTTAGATACCTTAAATTCTAGGGGAGATACTACCTCTGAAAGCAACAACTGAACTAGAATGATGATGAACACCAAACACAAAGGAATATACATCGAGCTCCTTGACTCAAGTGTTGGGGACTCCAAATTAGTGTCTGTTACATGGGCTTTGAGGCTAAAGAAAAAGGGGTGGAACAAGGAGATATAACACGTGGGACTCTAGTAGGGAATTGCAGATTGCGATATCTGTGTGACGCCCGTAGCTAATTTGTAGATACATGTATTTGTGTATAATGTATAGATGTAGGAGTAGAATCTGAGCAGTAGACTCACTTGATCTTTCCAAATATCAAGCAAACATCTCATTGAACGTTATCCCTCTCTACAAACATAGTCTCAAACCTAGCTAATCTTCAACCACTAGTCTATATCTTTGATCCACAAGTTTTTGTTGACATGTATGTGGCTGTTCTAACAATCTTTGATTGTGTTTGACATGTGAAGATCGAGCAGGACTCAAAGAGGCATCCTGAGAACTCAATTGTCTTGATTTTAGTAGGGTTTCCTGCCTTTTCAGAATTGGAAGAGTTGACCACTCAGGTGGTTCAAAATGGTTCTCTCGAAAAGAATAAAAAAGACGCGGCCTACTTAAAAAATACTGCTTTTGTTTCAGTAAAATGTTAAAATACTAGAAAACAGTGTTATTGGCATTTTATGCAACTTACTTCTTAGTGCTGTACTACACTTACATAATATGGACTAGTCACGCAGTGACAAGTGCCGACTCGTACTATGCTCTACTCACATACTAAATATTTCCAACCACAGACTAGTCAATGGGTCACTACAGTGGCAAGTGACAAATCCTGAGCAGTGAGTGTCTATCATATTTCCCAGGAATAGTACGGAATGGTTCCTAGGAACTGTTCCATACTGTTCCTAAGGTAATTTAACTTTGAAGTGGGTAAATTCATTTAGGAAAATGATTAGATCATTTTTTGGGGGGCTAAAAAAGGTTGTTGTGCATAAAAAAAAGGTTTATGTTCTTTTTCCATTTTGAGTTCCTAAGAAGATGCTCTTCGAATCAGGAACAGGAACAAAAATAGGAACGAAACGTAGGAATACGAATAGGATCCTATTGGTGTTCCTAAGTTGAAATTCAAGTTAAAGTTGCTCTTAGGAATAGGAATATGAACAAGATTAGGAACAAAACTTAGGAACTGGAGTAAGAATAGGAACAAATTTTTTAGAAAACTTGTCTTTGTAAGATCTTGGTGTCACCAATTCTCATTGTTGTCAACTTAATTCATTTAGGTTACTTTCTGTGATTGAATCTCATCCAAAATCAAGTGCTGCCGCGTTTGGAAAGATCTGCTTGTCATTATTTCATGAATCAATTGAAGCTCGCTGCTCTATCTATGGAAAGTTTTAATTATGAATCCTTACATTGATGACATCATTTCTTAGGTGGGGATACATGACTTTGTGATGAGTATAGCAAAAGACCTATACTACTTAAAACAACTTCGAGATCAGCAGGAGGAAAATGATTGGCTGTTAGTTGATCCAAAATGCAAATTGATTTTAAATAGGTTTACTCGGTTTCCTTTTAGTCCTAAGACCCCACAGTTACCAAGGTTATGGAAGTTTGAATCTGAAAAGACACATTGAAAGTGATTATTTGTTGCCTTTGCAAATGGTATCTAATGTGTGATAGAGCAGATCTTTTTTTATGATCCTTTGAACTTTTCATGGCATTCTACAAATGTTTCTGTTCAGTAGAGTGATTGTGAATCCGTTCAAGTTGTGCTCTTCTGCTTATTTTCGTAGGGCCATAAAAAATGGATCACAGCATTGGCTTGGGAGCCAGCACATCTTCAAGCACCATGCCGCCGTTTTGCAAGTTCCAGTAAAGACGGCGATATTAGAATATGGGATGTTGTTACAAGAAAATGTGTGATTTGCCTTAGTGGCCACACTCTGGCCGTTACTTCCATCAAGTGGGGTGGGGAAGGCCTAATATATTCAAGGTAAGTTATTTTGGAGTGAAGAGACTTATAAGGGCTTCCATTACGTGCTAATTTCACAATTGCGGCCAATTTGGAGGACACCAATCATGATAATGAGATATTGCACAACCTTTGAAGACTGATAATATTTGTACAGTTTATATGACATTTCAGCTGTTGACTTTAAGCTCACTTGGTTTTTTGAGGACCTAAATCGGTTGGACTGATATCTTATGTAGTTCGCAGGATTGTACCATCAAGGTGTGGGAGACAACACAAGGGAAGCTCGTTAGAGAGCTAAAGGTCTCTCTCTCTCTCTCTAAGTATTAACATTGTGACTCATTGCAGGTAGATTATAGTTAGATTCAGATGTACTTTTCTTACTATTTCAGAGTTGTTTTATGCACTCCCAGGGTTATATGCACTTGACATGTATTTTTTCTTCTTATATGCCTTTTGGCATGAAAAGACATTAATAAAGCTCTCTCTCTCTCTCTCTCTCTCTCTCTCTCTCTCTCTCTCCAGCGGGTGTTGGTGATGGCTCCTCTCCAATGATGATGGTGATGGTGAGGGCCTAGGAACCCAGCGATGGCTACTGCTGCTGCCCCCCTCTCTTAGTTTCCTCTCTCTCTCTCTCTCTCTCTCTCTCTCTCTCTCTCTAGTAGCGTGCATCAACGTCTTCCACCTACAAACCCTTCTCTGATCTGTGAGTCAGTGAGGGCAGCCCATATTCCACCAATGAGCTCTACAAATGTGTAAGGGTGGACAGTCGCAAGCATCTCCAATACGGATTTGCGCGGGCCAGATCGCATCAGTATTAATAGAGGTTCCGCTTTGATCGGGCCTCCAGTCACCAAGTTTTACCTCTAACGACTAATGCCCTCCGTCCATTTTGATCTATCAAAGGTAGCGAGCTCCTGCAGATCAGTTTAGGGCCAGAGAAGTGGCGAGACCTGAGCATCAGAGCATTGACTGAGCCTCCCTTTCTACCGAGCATGACCTTCTGAACCAGCACTAAGGTATATCCGGAAGGCAACCCACTTGAATTTTCCTTGGATTGATAGACCTATAGTTTTTGATGTGAGAGCTAGTTGCAACCCAGCTCATAACTCAACGTGAGGGTGCTCCATCTCGCTGCTCCAGGGTGCCCCCCCCCCCTCTCTCCCTCTCTCTCCCTGCGATGGCTGCTGTGACTGCCTCCCTCTCTTGATTTCCTCCATTCACCTGAACACCTGAAGTCAACGTCTATCTGTAGCAAAGTTCAGTTAGCAGTCCGCAGACTCACTGGTTGTTGGGCTCTGAGATTTTAATCACTAATCATCTCTCTCTGGAAATGGCGCCCTCACGGAAGAAGGCCAGCCCTCGCTCCACCTCTCCACGGGCTAGCCCTCCACGGCCTAATGGGCCTCCTGCTGACTTGGCGTCCTCCCCTGCTCAAATGGCGCCCTCCCTTGCCACGTCCCCTGCTGAGATGGCAGCTGATGCGGACCTTGCTGCGTCTATTGCCTGTGTGGCAGCCGTACCTGCTGTACCTACAGCTGCTGTACCGGATGTACCTGCAACTGTACCTGCGGCTGAATCTGTGGCGGTAGCTGCTCCTACGCTCCATGCCGGCTCTTTCTCTGAGCCCATCCTCCCCACACCGATCAGCTCCTCACTCCTCAAGGCACCACTACCCACAACAAACATCCCATATACGCCCTCTAAATCCACTGAACTTTTTTTCCTCCTAGCAGATTGACCAAATCAAGACAGATTTTCAGATTTTGTGGCAAGAAATCTCACAGCTGAAAGGAACGGTTGCCTCTCTGCTCAACGACAAGAATATGTTGCAATCTAAAGTTGCATCACTAGAACAATCCATCGAAACCAAGCAAGCTGCAGTTTCGGAGTCCACCACCAATATGCTAAGGGAGCTAGAAACCAAGATTGAGAAACAGCAAGAAGAGGCCCTCTCTTGGGCATCCATTTTGAAAAAGGGCACCAAACCAAGCGCGCCTATCTCCTCGGTTATCTCAGCCACCATATCGGAAGAGAAATCTCGACACCAAAAAGGCCACAACATTAGAGTTTGCGGGATTCCGGATACACAGGATGCCTTGGCTGAAGCCAAACGCTTTCTTGACACACTCCCGGGCACAGGTTAGAAGGACTAGATACCGCATGGAGGACCACTCGAGATGCAGCCACACTCATTATCCGTTTCATCTCTCTAGAGGGTCGTCGAGATGCTTTGCGATGCAGAGCTAAGTTACGTGGTACCACTATCTATATGGACGATGACCTTACATATATCCAGGTGGAGGAGAGGCGTAAGGCCTTTCAAGTAGCCTGTGAGTTTGGCAGACGAGTCATTTACCGCGATGGACGAGTGCGCTTTCTTGATAGCGCTCCTAGCAGCTCCCAGTGCTAGGTATTTGGGGTCCCCGGGTTCGGGAGTGCCCCGGGGCCCCATCCACACCATCTCCGGATTGGAGTATGGAACTGCGATGGTATACACTCATCTTCCATAGCTGGCGATTTTATTGATTTCATCACTGGCAGAGATCTATTGTTTATTATGGAGACTCACGAGAGTCATGAGAGAGGATTACCTATTTTTCCAGGATACAGATGGGATTCCGTATTCAGGCCTGAGACTAGATCCGCTAATGGTCGAGGATCCGGAGGGGTTGCATGCCTATATAGAGAGTCTCTTCACTCGAGCATCGAGTTCATCAGACATGACGAGCATGCATGCTATATCTGGATTCGTATTGTTGGACTGGACATTGGTTTGGACAGGGACCTCTTTGTGGCGGCTTGCTACTTTCCTCCAGAGTCTTCATCCTTTTTAGAGGGCACAGGTTCACCATACCTTGATTTGTCACCTGATATTATCAGATTTGCAGAGCGAGGGCATATTTTCTTCACTGGGGATTTTAATGCTCGAACCTCTTCACGACAGTCCGAGTTTTATGACATCACCGACAACGACAAGGTGGGAGTTACCAGGGTTTCAGAGGACAGCTTGGGACCTATTACCCCCTATGGTGAGCATTTGTTGCAGTTTGGAGAGGCACATGAGTTAGCCATTTACAATGGTCTAACTTGCTGGCCAGATTCCGGTAGTTGTACTTGTCATCCTCATAGTGGCAGACATAGTGTTGTGGACTGTCTCATGGGATCACCATCCTCCATACCTCTCATCTCTGATTTTCACATCTCCCCCACCACTCTCTCTGATCACTCCTTTCTCTCCTTCGCTATCGGCCGCCTCCCACTCCCTCAGTTATCCTCACGTCCCCTGCTTACCCGGGCACCCAGGTATACATTCAACTCTTTATACGCACCAGTCTATCAGGAAATTCTTACCTCCCTACTCCATTCGTTTCCGCACGACAGTACACTCGAGACTCAAGCAACTTTCCTTAGCACCTCTCTTCATGCTGCTGCTTCTCTAGCTTTTCCATCTAAGGCCCATAAAGGCAAACACACACGTCCCTCGTCGCTACGCCCTACACACCCTCCATGGTATGATACTCTAGTGTCACTCTCTTCATCATCTTGTCACCCATGCACGCAGTCATGAACCTCACCTCCTTCGCTCTGCTCGACGTTCTTACCATCACACACTCCGTCGGAAAAAGCGTGCTTATGATGACTCTGAAGGAAAATGCCTCGTTGACCTTCTCTTCAGTTCTTCTTCAGGCGCCTTTTGGCGTGAGTTTATCCCTCGTACTCCACCACCTCTCCTGGAAGACCTTCGCATATGGACCGACTACGCTATCAGTCTATATACCATACCTACGGACGCACCTATCTCTATCTCCCCTCTTCCCTCTGAGTTCACCTTCTTCACCGCTAACATGGTACTTGCGGCCATCAAGAAAATGAAATCCCATAAAGCAAGAGACATTGAAGACCTTGAGTCTGAACTCCTAATCCATGCTACCGACCTCCTTGCTCCCACACTAGCCACTCTCCTCAATTCCGCCTTTGTCTCTGGCTTCCCTTCATCCTGGTGCACCAACATCATCCATCCTATCCATAAAAATGGTGATTCCATGATTCCTGGTAACTACCGCACTATCATGATCGGACATGTCCTCACTAAGCTTTATGGTACCATACTCCAGTCTGCAGTAAGCTCAGAGGCAGAATCGAGGAGATTACATGCATTGGGACAGGCAGGTTTCCGGGCTCATTACTCTACCGCTGACATTATTCTCAAACTTAGAGCTTTGATTGAGGAAGCTAAGCACATGAAAGAAAGGGTTTACTGCTGTTTTGTGGATTTCAGGAAAGTTTTTGATTCTGTACCACGCTCCCTACTCATTTAGAGACTTCGGGATCTTGGTTTCTCCACGGATATTGTTCTGGCGGTGATGGCTCTTTATGAGAAGGTCTTGGGATGCTTCCGACATGGTAGTGGTATCTCTGATCACATTTGGAGCACCATTGGGGTGAAACAGGGATGCTCTCTTTCGCCGGTTCTTTTTGGATTGTACATTGATGAGTTAGAGCGAGCCATCTCACAGTGTGGAGGAGCTGGCAGTAGACTTGGCACCATCTTGATTGCCATTCTCTTGTATGCGGATGATGTGGTACTAGTATCCACGACCAGAGAGGGATTACAGAGGCATCTAGATTGTTTGCAGGGTTTCTGTACCAGATGGGGATTGGAGGTGAACACTGCGAAGACCAACGTTATGGTCTTCAACACTTCTCGAGCCTTCATGCATCGCCAGGAGCTCATGCTTGATGGACGGGCCTTATAGGTAGTTTCCTCGTATACATATTTGGGGATACTCTTTTCTGGTCCTACTTTCAGCATGCGACAAGCAGCCACCACTCGACTTGGGAATGGGCATTCCTCCCTTGTTCAGCTTGAGCAGTTCTGCTTCAGGAAGTCCATCAGAGATGCTCGCAGTAAGTGCCGACTTTTTGACACTATTGTCCCTCCCACAGCCTTATATGCAGCAGAGACATGGTGTACAGGTCTTCCATCTTCACACTGGGCCAGCATTTCACGATTACAGACCACCATGCTAGCTCGTATGAGTCGGGCGAAGTCCTCGGTTCCGCACGAGATTCTTCTTGCAGAGTTTGCCGTTCCACCCATTTAGATAGCTGCAGCATTCCAGCTCATCGCATATATTCAGAGAGTTCAGGATCTACCAGATGCAGACACTAGATATACACGTCATGGTTCTCACAGGCATCCCATTTCCTCCTTGATTCCTTTGGCATATCCATCGCAGAGCTCCCCTCAGGCACCCACCAGTATATCAGGCGCTTCTTATATAGAGCATTACCTCGACCATACTTGGAGGCGACAGCTAGGGGTTAAACCCGCCTATTACTGGACTCACTTCATTGAGCTTGACATAGTAGGGTTCCCAGTTTTGCCACACTATTTGGACTCGGGATTGTCACACAGCCTTAGATTTGTCAGTTTTGTTCCCTGGATGAGGTGGAGCTAGAGGAGCACTTTATCTTTAGATGCCCGGTGTATTACGAGATCAGAGGGAGATATCACTGTCTGTTTCGTGATTCGCCTGTCACCTTACGATCCCTCCTAGCCTATGAGGACTCTCGATGTGCCGCTCTCATGATACGAGAGATGTTTATTCTACGACAGGGCCTATGTCAGACAGCCCAGCGGAGTCATATTTCTCGGCCGTAGATCACTTCTTTCTTCCCCAGGAGAAGAGGACGAGATTTAGTATCCGATGAGGATGAGGACGATGGAGACTTACATGCCCACCGAGATCTGAGACAATGTTTTACTCATACTCATGTTGCTGCACGAGCTACCCGACTTATCATGAGGAGACCTCATCTTCCTAGACGACGTCATCGACCACCAGCAGTCCTTCATGCTGCATCTCGTATTACATCCTTTTATAACATCAGCGAGACAGGGTTGGATGATAGTGTCATACCGTATTCATGATAGTTAGCAGTATATATGCTCCCACATGTTTCATATATCATCGCATCCCTTTTCAGTTTCAGCTTTCAGTTTCAGATCATAGCAGTTAGATTTGTATTTCTGTTATAGTCTTGGAGACGTTTCATCCGCTCCTACGGTTACCACATACTTGACATGTACATTTACTAGTCTTATATGCCTTTTGGCATGGAAAAGACATTAATAAAGCTTTCTTTCGTTCTCTCTCTCTCTCTCTATGCACTTCCTCATGCTACAGCTCTCATTACATCCTTCTACAGCGCCAGTACAGACCTGGCATCTTGAAGTGGACACATTTGACTACCATGCACAGACATTATCATTTATGTAGTTATCTTAACTTGTACTAGATGTTTCCTTTTTTTTTCTTTATTACAGTTTTTGGAGGCGTTTATACACTCCTCTCTCTCTCTCTCACACACACACACACACACACACACAGTCTCTACCATCTTATTGTGAATTGTAAACATGAAAAGTTTGATGGACCACATGTTGTCAAAGACTTAAATCTCTTTCTATGATGACAGGGCCATGGTCATTGGGTGAATACACTAGCTTTAAGTACAGAATATGTTCTAAGGACAGGGCCATATGATCACACAGGGACTAAGTATACATCTGACGAAGAAATAAAGAAGGTAATAAGATCATTCTTTTCATCTGATATATTACATGTACTTTGGAGTTTATGCTTTTAATGCTATACATCAACTAGCTGGTGGATTATGTCTTTGCTTTGTTTTTTAAGGCTTTTTCTTGGACCTCCAACAATTTGTAGGGTGTGGTTTCAGGCAGTGAATGTACCAAGGTGATATTCCAAACGTTCACTTCAGCTTTTGGAGTACTAACACCTTGGTGATACTCCAAAAGCTGAAGTGAATGTTTTTGGCTTACTTCAACTATTGCGGTCTTTCAAATGTAAAAATATGAAAGTCATTTCTTGGACGTTATCTTGAAACTTCTCTAGAGATATTTTCCTTTTCTCATAATTATTCCTTTTAATCATGCAGGCTGCCCTGAAAAGATACAATGATAGTAAAAGAGATTTTCCAGAAAGACTGGTGTCAGGTTCTGATGATTTTACCATGTTCTTATGGGAGCCAGCGTCAAGCAAACATCCAAAAGCCCGAATGACAGGGCATCAACAGGTGAAGTTCTTCGTTTGCTTGTAAGTAAAAGAGTAGTGGATGTAAGGGGATGCTATTGCTTTATAACCTGCCCACCATCTCTCAATTGACCTTGCTTCTCCACAAGGCTGTGTTTTTTACACATGTTGGCCATCTACATAGGTGGGGAGATGGACATGTGGGCAGATTTTTGCAGATGCAGAAAGGGTGGGATGACTTTCGGCCTTCATGCAGCCATAGTGGGTGGGAAACATCTACATTGCAGGCCAGACCTCCAGCACTAGTTCCCTGTAGATTTAAATGAGTCTGTGAATGCGCTTCACCAGCCCTTCCTGTAGAATCCATGCAAGAGCACACTGATTTCAGCAAGCCCCCCCCATAACACAACAGGTTCCAATATCCAGCTGTTAATAGTGCGTCTCTCTACTCTACTCCTTAGAGAACAGAACATGTTAACCATCTTCTCCAATGATGTGTTGAAGATCATGACACCCAAGAGAATCCGGATTCTTTCGGAACCCAGTTAGCGACTTATGCTTGGGTACTGATGAGACATAAGCAATGCTGTTTGCCTAAGATATTTTGTTTATTGAATTTTATTTTATTGTTTTGACTTAGATCTTGTTTTGGTAATTCGTCTACATAATATGATCCTTTTTTTTAATTTAATTTATAATTTGATTTTTAATTGGATTTTTAAATTTTTAAATTTAAATTTTGAATTTCATTTTATTTGAATTATTATCATCATCATTATTTTTCCTTTCTTCTTACTGTTTGTCTTTTGCTTCTTAGTCAACACTAGGTCTACCCAAGAGAATCAGGATTCTTTTGAAACCCAGTTAGCAACTTATGCTTGGTTACTGATGAGACATAAGCAATGCTGTTTGGCTAAGATTTTTTGTTTGTTGAATTTTATGTTATTGTTTTGACTTAGATCCTTTGACTTTTGAGTTGCTCGTATATTGTTTCTAAGCTTTACCTTATCATTTATGACATCACTGACTTCTCTATATAATATATTCTAATTTCACAAATAGATATATCACAATACACACTACTGCACTCAAGCTATCAGATAGAGAGGGAAGAGGAAAACAGAGAATGCTTGTATCAGAAAATTGCACAGGACTGAAATGAGTGAGGTGAAGTTACAAAGAAACTTGCGTTTTCTCATTTCTGGTCCACCAGTCTTAAGTTCTTACACTATCCACTAATCAATGAACAGGGACCATGGGTCTGACTCAATATATGATCATATGAATAAAGATGGAGGGTTTGTACGAGTTTTACTCACGTGCTACCTCAGTGACAAGTGTCAACCTGCTCTGTTGGTGAAGGTTGATATACTCCAGGAAGCATCCTTAGTTTTCATTTTTATGACCACAACAGGAAATGATTGGTCAGGCAAACACTTACAGAGTCGTCAGCTAATACACTTTCAATTTTGTGATTATGTAGATTCAAGTCTCACCATTGCAGGTTATGGTTGTATTTACTTTACATGCCAGTTCTTCCTTTTTCAATTGTTCATCTATGGTTAGCAGCATAGTTGGCCGTTCCGGAACGTGGGCAAAATTTGAAAAAAAAATTACATATAAATATTTAACAAAGGGTTCGTTCCGACCCAGGTTTCAGCATATATTGGTTTAGCAGATTATGGTGGAGCATCTTCAGCTGGTAGGTGTTCAAATGTCTCACCATCATGACCTCCCATAGTGATTCTGGAACGAGCAACTATGCGTGTAACAAAGTTACAACCAATTTCCGGTTTGTACTAATCCTTAGACAGCAAGAATTTCTTAAGAATTCACATTGGTTACCACTTTAGCTATCACAGTTATGATAACTAAACAAAACTTCAAAGGTTAGCCTGTCAACGAATCTAACCAATCAATATGCTACTGCCGCAGAAAGTGTCATAAACTCAGGAGATTTGCTTAACTATACTTGAGATGCTACACCAAAATCAGACCTAGTTGGCTGTTAAAAGCCATGGAAAAGAAAGCCTATTTTCAAACCCTATTTTACAGTCTGGAAACCACACAAAGAGAGCAAATTGGTTATTCAAAAGCCTGTTAGACACAACCACTGTTTAGGAGAAAGATTCTGCCCACAAAAAAGGCTTGGAGTCGTTGGGATCCAAGCTGTACCACAGCGATTATGCTCACAAACCCTCCTGTCAGATAGATAGCGGCCAGTAAGTGTCATTTTTTTTTTAAATTTTAAAAAAACCAAGTTCCGACCCAGTATGTCTCGGAACGTGCTGTATATAACGTACAGTACGTTCCAACTCAAAGGGTCGGAACAGGTTTCTAAGGTTAGCAATGTGAGAGGTTTTCTGATGGTCTGTCAAATCTATGGTGGGATAAGGTTCAGATGATTGTCCTACTAAAGGTTTCTAATATTCGTAGCGATATGTAAAATCTATGTTAATAAGAAACTTCCACTATTTTGTAACACTTAAAAAATGAATGAATAATGGTTGGCCTAGATACGGAAGTTGATGATGATGCATGTTTGACCCAATTAAGTTTCTTTGAAACAATGAATTAGCTTACCCTTATAGATTTTAAAATAGGTTGAAAAGTTCTTATAAAAAGGCTTTGCTACTTTTGTTGAGTAGGCATACAAACAGATTCATAATTTTGAATATAGATGAAGTTGTGAATTCTGAATCTATGGTCTTTTGGTGGCAGCTGGTGAATCATGTTTATTTCTCACCAGATGGTAGATGGGTGGCAAGTGCTTCATTTGACAAATCTGTGAAATTATGGAATGGTCATACTGGGGAATTTGTGGCCACTTTCAGAGGGCATGTTGGTCCTGTATATCAGATAAGGTATCTAGGCGTCCATGTTACGCTTGTGGTTCTTATCCAGTTATTTGAGCAGAAAGAGAAGAAAAATTCACTTTTGGATGAGAGTTTTCATTTTGCTCACCTGTGACCCATGCTCTGTGATTCTGGTTGTAAATTGAGCTCAAAACTGTTCATTGCGGTATGTATGTTTTCTTGCTCAACAGCTGGTCAGCAGATAGTCGGCTCTTGTTGAGTGGGAGTAAAGATTCAACGCTCAAGGTATGGATCTCTTTTTCTTTGAATGCAATTATCTTCTGTACATTGTTTTTTGCCAATGCATGTCTTGGCTAGGAATATGCAAGTTTAGTTAGGACAATAAATCATTCATTTTTTTCTTGGGATGATTGGACAGGTCTGGGACATACGCAATCGGAAGCTACGAGAAGATCTTCCTGGCCATGCTGATGAGGTATTCTATGGGGATATGCCATGCTCAGTCTGCATAAGAATTTCTTATAATGCCTACCAGACAACCAAGATTTGTTTTTCTTTGTTTCATCTTATAACCTTGATACTAGGTTCTTCTCTTCCTCTCAAGAGGGTAACTAATTGGAGGCAGTCTCATACATATAGGTGTGGGAGTTGACATTCTGGGTTGCTCTTTGCATAAGTGTCATGCCCTTGCATGATTAGGGCATTGCAAGATTTTCAAGTTCACTACTTTAGTGCTTCGATGTTTTCCATACACTTGTGACCCCTATCACTACAAAAGGAATATGATTGGTCTCATGACTTCCATTGTGGCAAGGGTGCCATGGAACAAGTTGTTCACAATACACATCAGCATAAGTCTATCATATTTTTTAATATGATTGACTTATACGGTATATTACATTCTTACATGCAATGAGCGCATATGCCGATCATGTATTAATTTATTTACTCCGTTATATGAAATTATAAGATGCGATACTAGAAATAGTCGTGTTATGGGCCCCTCAATTTCAATGACAGTGTGCTAAATGCAATCATTCCCAGGAGATTCAAATATTTTTAAAAAAAATCTTAGAAGTTTTATTCAATCTCCTGCCAAGTGGTTCAAAAAGAATCCTAAGAAGCTGTCAAAATTTTGAGAAACATGTGGAAAAAGGCGGGATATTTTGGCTAAGTTTGACACATTAAATTCAAGATTCGAATCCAAAGCTGATTCTAATGGATTCAAAAGCCAAAAAATCGAAGTTTGTTGGATCTATGCTGGGTGCTCAGGTTCTTCCAATAATCAAGCTTCCCAGCTTTTGACATCTCCTAGTCTTATTTGATCTCCTTTAGATGAACATTTTTGCTTGTTAATTAAGACCTTTTCAAGTCCACATAGTGATGGAATGGGATGAAGCTTGGGTGCACTGTGCAAGTTCATACCTAGTAGAGGTAATTTCTCTGCGTATCCGAGTCGCTTGAATCTGTCTCGGTTTACCTCAAGTTGGGGTCTTCTTAAGTGAGTCTTGTGATATGTTAAGGGCATCCTCAGGGTACTTCATAGCATGATGTGCAATCAAGTCTCTCTTTCACGAGGATGACTACATGTTTACATGCCCGACAGTTATACAGGAGTATCTCATGACTCCAAGAAATCCATATTCACCATTAAGGTCAGTTGTTGCAAACAAATTTCCTGTATGAGAGTTCCTTACATTCAGGTGTCAGGAGATTTTTTTTTAAACCGCCTCAGTCCCTGACAATTTTGCAATAATTTCATGTGACTGAAAGAGCTCTATTTTAGTGTACGGGGCAGTGAATTCCATGAGTTTTCGAGTAGGAACTGTAGTATCCAGAGAAATTAGACCTTTAAACTTGGAAAATAAATCACATCCCATTAGAGTTGAAATAATACTCGTAAACTCAAAGGGATTGGGTTATTTGACTTGAGTGTTTACAAATGAGAATGTGAGATTGCGATTTAAAAATCAGAAAACCGAGTGCAGTAAGAAATGGCAAGCGAAGATCAGATAGACTGTTTCCTGTACTAACGGAAAATTAAACGTCAAGGATCAAAATTGAACTCAAAACTCAGGCCTAGAAAAGCTTAGAAACTCAAGAACTTCATATTGAAATTATGAAAGCCAACAGGCACTCTAGAATTGTTCATGTGAGGAAAACAAGTGTGAACTTATGAATCTTGCTGCCCAAATTTAGAGAAAACTTTTTGTGAGAAATTACATTCCTGCCCACATAGCAAAAAGGCTATCTTCAGAAGAAATTGACACCCCTTTCTCACTGTGAAAAAGAATCTAATCGTGGAAAAGAACCCAATGGTGCTGCCTTGTTCCTATAATGACTAAGTGGGAGCTCACTGCTTCTCATAGTGCAGTATGGGCACAACATTCTTCTTTCAATAGGGATCCATCTATTAGACACTGAAGTGGTGTCCAATCTCTAAGGTTGTAGGAGATTTCTCCCTTTGATAAATATTAATATTAGCTTTTCTTGACCTTGTTCCATTTTCCCAGTTCACTATTGGACATTTATTTGAGACTCCATAACAGTGGTATCAAAGTGTTCATAGGTTTGTTTAAGTTTCAATTCACATCCCCAGTTAGGACCTGAGACTCTCATCACAAAGGTATGAGAGCATGCTAGTTCTCTGAGACTTGTAACTGAGCACTCCTGAGCTTTTGAGACCTACTGTGTGTGTGTGTATTATGTATGCATATAGATATATTGACACACACACACACACACATGCACACATATATATGTGTTTTGGCTGACTTGTTGAATGTCAAAGGGGCCCTTTGATGCCTAGTGAGGAGTGGCACCAATTGAGATACTTTAGGTGAACTTGAATAAGAAATTGGGAATTTTGTGCTTGATCTTCCATTTTGGGATGACGTGCCAAAGTCGTGGTTGTGTTGAGATCTGTTTTGAGGTTGCTGAAGATTGTGGACAGAGAGGGGTCCACTACTCATATATGATGTGTTGGAGTACATGTATGGTGGAATTACCTATTGTGGGCCCTTTATTAAGGTAGGTTTGTGAAGGATTTTTGTGTGAAGTGTTTCGGTTTGTTTTGTATCCATGATTGCTGGGAATGGGGCAAACACAATGAAGTTATTGTCAGTTGGATAACTATGTTAAGAGGCTCGTAGGTCAGGATTTCAATGAGCACGGAAACATTCTAGACCAACTAGATTCATTTAGGCATGGAGAAATGGCAGTTGTGCATTTGGCATCACAGTGGGCCTCAGAAGCAAAGTGGTGGGAGTTAATGGTGCCTCTACATCTAAGCTGCAAAGCTTGCTATCACGATTCTTAGTCAATGTAGCGCTGTGAGAGGAGCTGGAACAGGTTTTCTTTATAGTATATACATATGAGGAGTGTGGGGTCAAAGCATCCGTAGTCAAGAAGCTAGTTTTCATCCTCTTTCGATTTAAGGGTGCTTCAAAAAATGAGCTGTAATTTCTAAAAGTTGGAATTAAATTTGCAAGATATGGATATTGAAAAGGATGACTATTGCTAGGACAAGTATGATGAGGATTTGGAGGATGTTGTTCAGGAGCCGGAGCACAAGCATGTGATGTTGAGGATTGACAAGGATTGAGGCTGCATGCATAGCATCCATTTACTTTACAGTTCTATAATGTTAAGTGCTTAGGGGATTGTAGTAGCCAAAAGTTAGACATTACTAACAAGTATTTATAGGATACATGTTTTGCTATCTTTTATGATTTCATTTCTATTTGTGTGCTTTTTGCAAGTCAATGTTTATGATATTTGGGAATTTTCCACTAATTGGCATGAATACTCTTAAGTTATGCTTGCATGTATGCACTGTAGCCTACCATTTATTATTATCGCATGATTGTTGATGGGCATGTATTCATACATCATAGTACAAGTTTTCAGAGTTACTAACAACTTGAATTCTGGAAGATGTAACATAACAAAAGCAAGTGACTTGTAAGTTTTAGAAAACCTACTTGTACATACGAACCATGACCTGAGGGTGACTTAAAAATGTGATTATCTCAACAGAGAGAATTTACAGTACATTGATATTTAGCAAGAGAACTGTGTAAAGGTAACAACTACAAGGTTTCATTTTTTCAGGGTGCATAAGCAAACTAGATCTTGTATGATTGTTTGAGGAAGGCTCAATCAAAGCGTCTATGTGAAGTTTTAACTCGATCATTATTGAGTAAAATCATACGACTTTTAAGTGCGAGTATAGGATAATCGCATATGTGAGTGCTTAGTGTTTTAAGTCGTAACTTAAAAGCAGCTCTTCAAAATCACTTCGAAACACAGTATTAGGTACGTTATTAGTGATAGCAAGGCCTGTTGTAATCTTGGAATTAGATCATTGGCTTCAATGCTGAGTTTTATAACTTAGGGGAGATTGAAGAGCGCTACAAAATTGGTTTGAAACATGAGGTTCCTGATATTAAGATACGCCAATGGTCACACTTATACACCAACCCCTAATTTGAGCTAGCTGACACTATAAATAGGCCATCAAACATCTTTAAAAGGCTCTTAAATATTAGGATAATCCTACGGATCATATATATGAGAGCTTTACTGCCTGCCCACGAATTCAATGAAGGCTTTATTCGAATTGATCATATTTTTGTATCACCCTAGATCAAATATAGGAGAGGTTTGTGCTTTGATTTGATGAAGATTCTATCTAAAGTTAATCAGATCGTTAGAAGAAAAACATTTTGAGCACAAAATTGAAAAAAAGAAAAAGAAACACTTTTGCCCTAAATTTTTCTCCAGTTCTAACCAAGTTGAGGTTTGAACCACAGTTCTAGAAAACATTGTGATTGGGTGAGACACACACACACACGCACACACACATCTATGGAGTACTGCTCGGCAGAAATTTTCCTGGAAGACTTTCGTACAGTTGATCTTTACAAAGCGAATTCGCTAGTTGCTAAACATAGTTTGTTCCATAGATCCAGCGGTACCAGGATCTGCGGATCCCGGTACCGCGGATCCATACTGATCCGCGGTACCATAATATATATATATATATATTTTTCATATTTTTTTTTTTAAAATAAAATAAAATCAAGTGGGCAATATGGGTATCAGCTTGAAGCTGTTGACGAGAGCAGTGCATTTATACAGGTTGCCGGTTCTGACGAGAGTGAACAGCCAAAGGACCAAGGGGATGCAAAACACCAAAAAGTGTGTTTTCGCTCAGGGAGTCAAACCCCAAATCATGAAGAGGTCGTACCCCAAACCCCCCGGACCCCGCCGTTGGGGGGTTCTACCCCCCGGACCCCGCCGTTGGGGGGCTCTGCCCCCCAAACCCCCCGCTGGGGGGCTACCGCCCCCCGGACCCCCTGTTTCTCGGGGGGCTAACGCCCCCCGAACCCCCCAAGACTTGCTGCTATATAGAAGCTGTAATCTAGCCATCTCATAACCATCATGGTCTCACAGTAGACCCTATACTAACAACCGTGCTCAGTAATGGCTTCTCCTCATAACGGGGGCCTTACAGATCTGAGCTCACGGTTAACTAGTGACTATTAAACTGAGAGGTGCATTATTTAGTTGTCTAACACAATTTGTAGCTGAAAGCACCGGCAACTTGCATAAATGCACTACTCTCGTCAAGAGCTTCAAGCTGATACCCATATTGCTCACTAAATTTAAAAAAAAAAAATTAAATTAAAAAAAAAAAATTAAAAAATGGTGCTTCCCTGGTACCGCAGATTTTTGGGCGGCACCATAATGGCGGTACCACCATTATGGTACCATGGTACCATAATGGCGGTACCACGTGCCACTATGGTTTGTTCGAATGCTAAAAGTTTGTTTCGTTTCACCACTATTTGAGTTTTTCAGCATGGTATTATTTTGGATCACTAGATGGAAATTTCTTATTATTTTCACTAGGTATCCACTTTCAAACGTAATCCTTAAATTTAGGTGCTAATGGATCTGTAGCTACTGACAGCATCACAGGAGGGGACTTTAACAGCTTGTTGTAGAGTGCTCAAGACAGTTCTTTATGTTCATATTTATATAGCAAAAGAGAGCCAGTAAATGCTAGCATCTAACTACATGAATGATGCATTTTTCATAAGTGATGGACGTTCGTCATAGCGTTTAATGCGTTATGTGATGTGCAGGTATTTGCTGTTGACTGGAGTCCCGATGGAGAGAAAGTTGCTTCTGGAGGAAGAGATCGTGTATTGAAGTTATGGATGAGTTAAATTGCATTTTTGGACTGCTTGAATTTTGGCCACAAATTACCATGTAAGTGGCATAAATGGTCTCCAACCAATTAGTCTTATATTGAATAGCCTTCTGGCTGAATGCACCCTCTTCCAAATGTAAATTGGAGAGCAGTTATCATTATTGTTGTAGATAAATTCTTTGCTTTATGATGTCAGACTTTCTTTCCTTGCTAATATTTTGGTGTCATGATAATTCATCTATATCCCCTGCTAATTCCTAAGATAATCATGGTGGATAGCAAGTTTGCTCGGAATTTACTTTGTTTTGACTTGTCAACTGCTGAGTGATTTAATTTGTGTGACTTGGAGATTGTCAGAAATAAAGTATCATCCTCAGGTGCACCTTTCCTTGATGTCTCTGTGAACAGACGAAATCAAACATGAAAGGCTCAGATACGATCAGATTCACAGTTTGATTTTGAACCCGGTTATAAATGCTTATAAAAGAATGTGCAAAGAAGTTCGGTTTTCCTGTAATGAATCTATCTTGTACATAGTTTTCATGCAATCATTTGATTAAAACCTTTTCGTTTAAAATGCAGACTTTTAGAAAAAAAATCGTTTCTCGAAAATTACTAGATTTAATTATTAGTAGTTTTTTCAAAAGTAGTGGCTTTTGTGAACGTTTCTCGTATTAATGTAAGTGAAAAATACGTGCACCATGATTGCATCAGATGTCAGATATGAGTATAGATAAAAAAAGAAAGGGATAATCTATCATTATAGATTTGTATAGTCATAGTATTGAGATAATGCAAGCTAACACACTTGGTTTAAAGTACCTTCAAACAACTCATTTTGAATCTTGAATAATCAACTAGTAATTAAGAATGCTTATTGACTTGAGAATCTTCATGACATACCGCTAGTTTATCTAGTAAATTAAACTTTTATTTTTTTGGGGGGTTTTTGGGTATTGAAGGCTAGAAATATATACAAATGTACAATTGCAACTATCTTTTATTTATCTAACGAGAAGCTTTTAAGTATCTTGAGGTTGGTTTGTCCATCTTATAAAAGGGGAAATAAATTTCTCAAAAACTAAAGAGTTTCTAGATATTCAAACAATAAAAAGAAATGATATCCTAGCAGTATGCCATACTTGTAGAAACCACTTAGTAGGGCTAGCCTAGTAACAAGAGTTTCCAAATAGAAGAGCAAGGATAGGCAATTGGTAGCAAGCACATGTACTTCTAATCCATTCCAATCAAGAGCTTTAATAATTCCAATGGGCATGCATTACCCAACCTAGATCGAACGAACCTAGCCCCCAAGCTATGGATCAATCTTAATGAGAAATGAGAAATCACTCTACAGCATGTAGCTACCAATCACGCAATCAAGCATACACTAGTGAGAGTCTAATAGGTATACTTATACCCTCCAAGGCCCATGCACCACTAGTAGTGCACTGTTGACACCTCATTGGACACCTCAGCAGCCTATCTGGGCCACGTCATCCAGTTCCCCAATGACTCACTGATAGACCCATACAAATCCACCATCATGAGTTTAGGCCTATAACCATTAATTATGACCTTATACACATAAGGGCCCCAATTCTCTTATAGTCATAACTAATTTACGGGTTGTTGGTCTGTCAATCTCTAGCGTGGACACGCTACTTGAGACCAGTCGTGGACATGACAATAACAATATGGTATTCCTTGGAAACCTCTTGAAGTCCTCTTTTTTTATGGTGTAGTCAGTTTTGAATTTTGATGTAATAATAACAAATTATAGCTGACCAAAAAAAGGATATTGATTCAGCATGCTCGAGTACATTTGCAACAATGCAAATGTATGATAAGGTCGAATTTGGACCTAATATAATTGAGTAGAGATGCATTGAATCTAGTAATGTTAGATTCAGGGTTGGGAAGAGATCTAGAACCTTCCATAAGTTGATAAGCTTATGTTAGAGCATCCAAATAGGGAAAGAGACTGTTATAAATAGGCATACAAGTGTGGGAGAATTTATCTCTCTCCTTCTTCTCTCATTCGTTCTTATGGAAGATATTACTTTGGGTTACATCCATTTTTTGCATCTTGGTGGTGATACAATAAATTTTTGTGTATAGAATTCTATTTTTCTTATATGTATGAGTTCCCACTTGTGAGTAATGCTGTAGTACAGCCATTGTACGGACAAGAATAATAAATTATCATACATAAGTGATTTTGACAAGTTCTTGTTGAGTTTACATCATCTGTGTGTAGTTGATGCATGCCTTCTACATTTGTAATTATGCAAGATGTGCTCTCCTACTAAGCCAAAGATCAAAGGGCATAATAAGGTCTCTGTGATTTGATTTTCTTCACACCTAGATCCCTTACTTCCGATAGATTGAGAGGGAGTCATTGTTTGTGTAGCCCGAAGTTGGTTCTTTGGTGAGTTTTATGTATCTATATTTCATCGCACTTGATGTTTACAAACTTAACATTGCTCATTACTGCACATTTATCTTGTATGTTTTTGGCGGTCCTCATGTGCACTTCTTTTGTGTAGGATAATGACTCGCATTCACATGACCATCAAAGAATTCAACAAAATGTTGTCATGCAATCGGCAAGATTTAGACGTGCAAGTGCACGAGTGCCACCATTTTTCCCACATGTACATGTGGACTTGCACAAAATATGTCACAAGGAGACACAATACATGAGGATATGCCATTTTTAATGCATGATCATGAGGGCGACATGGATGATATAATAGATGTCTTCTTTACAAAAACATCCAAAGCCACATTGACGAGGAAAGAAGAGATGATGTGTGGCTTGGCATCAACTCCTTTGTACGAGGGTGTCAAAGTTGCGAGCTTGCTTATTAATTTTGAATTTGCAATCTAAGTATGTTCATGGAGTTGTTTAGGTGAGCTTGCCTTTTGGAGTATAAAACTCAAATTTTGTTTTGTATTTCATGTGTTGTGAGAAACTATAACTAATTACAAGGATATCTCGTGACAGTTTGTTCTGAAAAATGTTTTCTAAAAATAACACCATGGCGGCGTCTCGACAAGAAGCCAAGAAAATGTTATTGACAATTAGCATGGATTACAAGAGTATTCATGCGTGTCCCAACAATTGCATTTTATATTGAGACAAGTTTGAGGAGGCAAGCACATGTCCACGTTACAAGAAATACCGTTACAGGCAAGATTTACTAGGAGACACCACATCCGCCAAAGTTGTAAGGCATTTTTTCATCATACCCAGGATATGCCATATGTTTAAGTGCAAGTCCATAGCGAAGCTTATGACATGGCATTTGAGCAATCGTTCATAAGATGATACTATGAGGATCTCTGATGATTGTCCAACATGGAATCATGTGGATGCAACCTAGCATGAGTTTAGAGATGAGCCTCGCCATTTGCATTTGGGGTTGGCGATGGATGGTGTGAATCCATTTGGATTGTGTTCCACATCATGATATACTTGGTCGGTTGTCCTTGTGAATTACAGCATTCCTCCTTGGCTAACTATCAAGAAGGGACACCTAATGCTTGCCCTTCTTATCCCGAGAAAATACCAGGCCAAAATATGGATGTCTACATGGCTCCCTTGATAGATGAGCTAAAGATTCTGTGGCAAGGAGTTTAAGTGATTGAGATATCAAGACCACACAGACAAGAAGATTTTGTGATGAAGGGGATCTTGATGTGAACGATGCATGATTTTTTTGGATATGGAGAATGTTCCAATAAGATATTCTTTATATTGGTTTATGGTATTAAATCTCATGTGTATTCACAAATTTTTTATCGATTCGAACATTACACTCACAATTAACTCAGTTGTTTTGTTTTTTGGAAATAGAAAAAATGGTCAATTTATGGCAAGTGAGTTTTGTGAGTTTCTTTCTTGTCATGAGTCAATAAAAAGATAGCACATGGTGTGCTATCTTTTTTACGCCACTACTTGGAGATTTATTAATAAGAATTGTGGTTTGGCACATATTTATAAATCCCATAATGAAATCCAAAAATAAGAAAATTTTGACGTTAAATTATTTTTTTAGCCTCTAAATATGGCACACCGGCATCCCAAAAAAAAAATTACTTTTGGCTGAATCAATGTAGGGATGTAGATTTGGTGAATAGCTCTTCCGCCTGTCAAAGAAGGTTAGAACACTTGGATAGGATCCTAACCTAGCTTAGATGCTACTTTTAGTTGATCTCTATTTTTTCCCTTAACTCTACTCACCTTTAACACTACCCCCACTAACTCTACTCCACTAAACTAGCACTCAACATGATTTTGGGTGAATGGGAAGAGAAGAAGAGATGAGATAGAGAGGCAAAGAGAGGAAGATAAAGAGAGTGTTTGAGTAGAGGGAGGTTAGCTCAAATGCTCAAGATGCATGTTAATGAAAAAACCATAACTACTAAAACAATAACAAGGAAATGGAAAGCAAATGGAAAACACAACAATAATAGTAGATGTGTGAATCAGAGTTCGTATGTGAACTCATTGTATCATATTATCCGATTCCTCAAAGTCGGAGATCACAAGAAAGAGGGAGAGCAATGCAAGAAGTGGAGATATAATTTAATCTGTAATCAGCATCGTGTAGAATCACATACCTCTCTCCCTTGTGAGTCTGACCTCAATGCTATGATTCGTTTTGCTAGTTTGATTTTTTGCATGCTCTTTAAATTGTCTGAACTTGATAAAAACTTCTAATTTCTGTTTAATGAAGTAAATAGCTGTTCTTCTAGAGAATTCGTCAATAAAGGTAATGAAATATTTATATCTAGCAATGAAGGAGTTTGCATAGGTCCACACATATCTGTATAAACAACATCTAACAGAACTTTTGTTGCATGCCTATGACTTGATCTACTTTCCAAGGATGTAGCTATGGAGACAGGGAGATCGACTTTACCAGAAGGATAGTTGAGATCAAGAGCCATGGATTGTCTGGACATGTTCGAAACAGATGCATAATTCAAGTGTCCCGTGATGATGCCATAGTAATGCTTTATTGACAAGAATAGAAGTTTTTAAGGCTTGACTAGAATCAGAATAACAATGTGCCAGAAACCATGAATAATCTAAATTTGCGTATTTGTCTTTGACCATAAAAGCAGCTTTGTCCATTTTGACTTGAGGAGATGCTGTAATTGTATTTGCTTGTTTATCAGGTTGCTTGGCTGCATTCTTCGCTTTGAGAATTCGACAATCCTGGATCTCATGGTTATTGCATTTGCAATACCTGCAAAACATCTTCTTCTTCGAAGAATGTGGATTTGATGATTGTTCTTGACTTTGAGTCTGTTTCTAATTCGATGCAGATTACTTGGAGCTTTTCTGCTTCTGTCGTTTCGAGTCCTTATTCACATATAGAAAAGAGCCAAAATTCCCATCAGATTTTAATATTTCCAAAACCAGTGAAAGTTAACCCTTGCACGACTGGAAGCAGCGTCAAGGTACTGTCCCAGACCTGCATAGAAGCTTGTGAGAGTTAGTTCCAAGCAGATTGCGAAAATCAGAGAAAAAATCGTAAAAATTCAAAAAACCTTTGTAAAAGTCCAAAAAAATCCAAATCTTCACCAGAACTCTTGTAGAGCCCTCTGAAGTTCTATCTCACTGACCAGGACACAAAGAAGCTTGCGAGAGTTAGTTCACTATCTAAGTGCTTGTGCGAGAGTTTCCAGTGGAAAAAGGACGGGAAAGTACCAAAGAATCCTCGCAGACACTAAAGGTTTCAGTTCTAGTAGGCAAAAACCCTCGCAGAGAATTCTGAAGTTCCATCTCATTGAAACCAGGACATAAAAGAGTCTGTGAGAGTTAGTTTGGCTCCAGTGAGCAGAAAATTGGGTTTAAGTGCTAAAAAATCACTAAAAAGTAAAGATCCGGCAAATTTCTCCAGAAAGAACTCTTGCAGACCATTCCAATCGATCCGGAACGTCAATTTTCATCAATGATGAAGCCTGCGAAAGTTAGTACAAAGATTTGGTGAAGATCAAGCCAAAATAGTGGTTTTGGACCCTCGCATACAGTGAAATTTTCACTTAGTCCAAGAGTTAACTCTCGCAGAGAATTCCAAAGTCAAATCTAATCTAGATTCGGATACTGTGATCTTTGCAAGAGTTACTTCCCAAGGATCTGAGACATATCAAGGTTTTTTATTTGCAAAACAGCTAAAGAACCCTTGCACAGCCAACCTTCGCACAAGAGAATCCTTGCAGACTAGATCAGTGGAAAGATCTGCACCAGATCCAGCTACTGTCAAAATCTCAGGTCAATCAGTGCAAGGAGTAAAAAGTTGTCAAGAAAAAACCACCGTACAAGGCCTAAATTTCACTTCCGGCCAATCAGATTGATCAGATCCTTAAGATCCAGAGCGCATCCCATTGTACAAGCAAGATCCAACTATTTTGGACCTCACCGTCGGATGAATCTAAGATCTGGACGACCAGTAGCAAGAAGGACAACAAATCAAGCACCACACCTTCCCAGATTAGCAGTTGCGCAACAAGAGATAGAACCGGAACCAACGCCAATGGATCCAATGGGCCAACCTATACCTGTCGCTCCCTTGCAGGCAGTCCGAAGAGCACCTCAGATGGAGATACCAAAATACGACGGATCATCAGATCCCATCCACTTCCTCCAGATCTACGAGCAAGCTTGTGAAATCTATGACGAACGGAGACCTGCAAAAATGTTGATGTTGTTTCTCATGTCCCTATTAGCGGTGGCTCAAAATTGGCTTTTCAACCTGTCCGAGGAAGAGAAATCCACCTAGGAAGCAGTTAAAGTGGCTCTCATAACACGCTTTAAACCAAGGAAGTTTCTAGAAGGCCCGTTTGTCCTACTCAGCAAGGTCAAGATGGGAAAAAGAGAAAGGGTCAGGGACTATATTGAACAGGTCAAACATCTACGATCCGAGTGCAGTGCAGCCCTAACTCCCGATCATGTGGTGATCATGTGGTTCCTATCAGGACTACCACAGAGCATCAGAAGAGAACTGAAACGATGGGAGCAGTATGCTACTCTGCAAGAAGCTATGGAGGATGTCATCAGAGAGGAGGATGAGGGATTTGATGACAAATATCCATCCACCCATACTCCTACTCCCTCGATAGCATTATCATCATCAAATGCTTCCGCTCTATCCACAGAACTGCTGTTGGATCAAATGACAAAACTCCACAAATAGTAGATGGAGTAGCTTACGGCACAGTTTGATAAAAAACTGAAGGCCTTACAATGAGCTGTAGCAGCAACGCTACATCTACCGAAACCAACCCAACTACAATATCCTCGATGTGAGTGCAAAAATTCATGCAAACTTCACTTTTGTAGGTAGAGCTCCATGTAAAGTCTTCCATTAAAATTTTTTCAATTTGCTATTCTGAATATATTGAATTCTTTGAAATCTTTTTTCCCATTTATCAACTGCATCGTTCATATACCATTTGGAATTCAATCTTTGAAGTGAAGGAAATATCAGATAATACCAGTTGAAATATGTTGAAGCAAGACTTCGATTGACATTCATGAATCAAGTGATTTATAAATCTTGATGTGTCACATAAGCTTTAGTGGAATCTTTATGTTTTGTAACAAATTGATATGAAAAGTTAAGAAACAGATATTTCCTTGTTATAATGAATAGAGGTCTGCCCAGAGTACGAGGCCAAAAGTTTTAATTCACCAAGTGTGCCCTTTGACTCTCGAGCAAGTATTCTAGAGCTTAAAGATTATGGAAAATCACTCCTATAGTAAGATAGAAAGTGGCATGACTCAAACATGGAAGAAAGAAACAAGACACTCTGAAGTTTTAACCTTGATAAGAAGCTAGAAGCATATGAAAATATCCATGATATTTGCCTATTTTCAAAAGCACATTTCCAAGGTTAAGATGGGGATAGCTCTCCTAGTCATTTAATGCATGGATCTTATTTTGAGGCTATAGATTCTCAACCACCCAATTTTATGGTTAGCATGCCTTTCAAGAAACTAGATAGAATTTACCTTGACTTGATCACCTTGCTCATCCAATCATGATTCATTACCATCCTCACATTTCAAGCCTCCATTAAAGTTCAAATCTTGAACTTGCCTTGGTTGAAGATCTTTTACACAATCCATATTTCTATACTTATCAAATATAACAACTCTATTGATGGTAATCTTTTTAGCAACAAGAACATACAACTTATAAGATACTCAATTGACCAGCGTATGTCTCTATCCATCATGTCCATAAGCAAATGCAACACATCCAAGAACTTGCAAATGAAAAACATTAGGCTTTACACCAATGAACGCTTTTATTGGTGCTCTATTTTTCAAATAGTTCATCGTTCTCACTGTTTTTGCCCAACAGAAATCAGCTTCTCCGCTTTCAACATGCCTCGCACACATTCCACAAGTGTGCAATTTTTCCTTTTTACAATCCCATTGGTGTACGCAATGGTAAGATGTCTTTTGATCTCGATCTCTTTCCATAAGTTGTCGAATTCAATTGAGTTGAATTCACCACCCTTATTTGTTCGGAACACTTTGATTTTCTTTCCAATTTGATTCTCAACTAGCCACTTGACTCGATGAAATAATCTATCACGTCATAAACTAAAGCCAAGTCTTTCTAGAGAAATTGTCAATAAAAGATATGAAATATACAATAAAAGATATGAAATATACAGATTGCATCTGAGATAGCCCCCACAGATCACTATAGATTAGCTCCAACAATGCCTTTGCATGATAAGTTGCTCTTGTAGAAAAATGGTTCCGATGATAATTACCCATAATACAAGTCTCGCGTACTTTTGGTTTACATTCAATCTGTGGTAAAACCTTGACCATCATTCCACCCAATTTGCCTATCAAGCAAACAATGCCAGCACCCATCTTTATTCTCATCTCCAGTCACTTGGCTTACTTGTGTTTGCAAGAAAACTCACCAATTCTTGATCCAAAATGTCATATTGACCTAAAAAATGAAAATTCACATCAAAATTAACCAATGACATATTTGATCTTATATCAAGTCGATGCACCATTTTAAAGTTATTGCAATTTAAAACTTTTTGCCATGGAAATGCTCATAAGTGTCTTAAAAGGCTAGAAAATCTATTTTTCCAACAAACTACATTTTCCAAATATTCACATATACACACAAAGTTCTCCGATTCAAAGATTTTTATATCTATGCATAGCTAAATGTTTGGAATAGCTCATGTCTAATAACTATCACAATACAATATTGTTCTCCATGCATTTTTATCACTCGTTTATTCACTTGTGTCCATTTTCCAACAAAAAACGCCAATGGGTACTGCTTGAAGGATAAAAGATGACCCTTAGATATTCAAGTTCAATTTCAACAACTTTGAAAAAATACTCACAAAAAATGAGTTTTTTCACAAACAATATTTTTTCTTTGATAGTTGCATACAAGCACACTATAAATACTTCCATGAGGGTGATGTTTCTCAATCTTGAATGTTTGCTGCACCCAAACCACTCCACCTTGTGACATATTGCTTCACAACTTTCTTGGCGTCATAGACGTCGTCTTGAAGACCTATATAATGTCAAGAAGGTTGTCAACACTTACTTTGGTCAACAAATGGCTAAGTTCATATGTGCCAAACTTTCACACCTCAAAAATTGAAAAAAATTGTAACTTTTTCTACACTTAACCAAATTTCACACTGTTTAATTTTAGATGGGCCTTCTCCTTGGCACTAGAATCAATTCTTTGTCTATAGAATGGCTAGATTGCCCCACTCATTGTGCTCAACATTGTTCTCGTACGATAATGAAGGTTGTTATTCCTCAATCACATCTACAACTAGAAATGCACAACACACAAGATATCTAAATTACAAAGAATAGAATTTAGTCTAAACCCCTAAGTCTCTTAGAAGCAGTATCCAAGTGGTCCTTATTCTACTCACGTGGCCCTCATGGGCCACCACTTAAACAATGTTTTTTAAAATAGAGAAGAACAAAGTACACTGACCAACTAGGCATTAGTGCTCCTCAAATTTCCTATAATTGGTTTGTTTTACAACATTTCACTTCTTCTTTTGTGCAAGGATTAAGCGGATTGACAAGTAAAAAGTCTTCTCCGCAATAGTGTTAGTGACCTTCGACGCTTAACAATGTTGTCATTTTCTTATAAGATCATAGCTAAGATGTTGGCTATTCAACTCACTTCCTTGCTACAACAACACTTAGATCCAAAACAATTTAAATTCATCAAAGGTAGATCTATCCTACAGAGTGTGCTTCAACACCTGGATAACTATTGAACCTGCAAAATATTATAACATGCCTTTTGGCTTTGTTGAAAGTATTTTAAAAAAAACTTTTGGTTAAGTTTCTTGGAACTTGCTAGTTGCTTTGATGTCAAATTGTTTGAAGATTTTGTTTAAGTTGTTTCCACTATTCACTTGGGTTCCACATCAATATGGGAGATAAACAGATATCTATCTCCTTCAATCAATATACAATGAGTAGGACAAGGATGCCCGTTATCCGCTCTAATATATGCAATTTGCAGTTGTTTCACTTATCAAAACAATTAAGAAAGCTCACATGCAAGTTTTATGGTTGCAAGTTCAACTACTACGTATCATTTTTATGTGGATGGCATGGAGCATTTCTTTCAATTGTGCCAAGGCAATTTCAGCATTTTGTGATGAATCAGAGCTACTTGACATGAAGACACCCTATTGGTATTCAATAATGATCCAACCTTGCCTTGGGCTGACTCATACTCACATATCTATTCTTCATCATGGTCCAATAATTCAACATCTAGAAGCTCCTATTGGTCTACATACTACATGTGAGCAAAGAATGGTAGCGACTTTTAGAATGCGTCTCTTATAAACTAGTTATCTGAGAAGACAACTTGCTCTCTTTCACTACTAGAATGATTGTTATCAAGCACATTAAGTGTCATATGCGTTGATAATACCAAGAAGCATTATCAAGCACAAATTGTCTTCTATGCCAATTGGGAGGCTCAAATAATACGTCTCATGGACGGAGCAATCAATAATCTGTGCTTGGATTATCTATTTATAGATTTCATCCGTGTATTAATTACATTGAATGTTTGTCACCTAATCAGGAAAGCCGTTGTACTTGAAGTATATGGCTTTTGTGACAACTGTACATAGTATATATACGGTCAAAAAATCAGGATCGTTGACGCGGACGAGGATGTCACAAAATCTCTCACTTTTCATTTTACGTGAAGTGGTTTTCTCTCGCTTTGCAACTTTTGGGCAGTGGTTAGGAACGTTCCTCGTTCAAAATAAACAACCTTCGGCATTTTTCTCTCCTTTCAGGTTTTTGCAAAAAAGTCGAAGGTGCCTTTAAACAATTTTTAAGGTGCCCTTAGAAAGTTTAAAGTGCCCTTAAAATTGAAGATCTCTTTAACAGTTCAACTCTCTCGCTCTTTTCGGGAAAGTCGAATTTGCCCTTAAAACAAGTTGAAGGTGCCTTTAAAAAGTTGGCGAAGGTGTCTTTAGCAGTTTAACCCTTAAAAATAGGGGACCTTTTGGAATTTTCTCTCTTCGTATTTTTTGGAACAATGTGAAAAAAGGTGAAGGTGTTGAAAAAGTTAAATTGTTGAACTGTGAACAAGTTGACCTCTTCAAAAATAATTGAACGGAAGAGGTCGAAGGTAAGTGTCGCAGTTTTTGGAAAGTGCAAAAAATGCGAACTGCGACACTTAGTCTATTTCTGCAGGCTGTTTCAAAAATGATGTAAATCTGCAGACTTGTTCTAAATGCAAGTTTGTGGAAGTCCTTGAAGATGGCCAAGTCTTCAATGACTTCAAGTTATTAAACTTAACATCTGAACTTGAAATTATGATGGGATTGGTTACCCTTTGTTGGAGATCAATCAGAAGTCCATTGTAGACGTCCTTCAAATAAATTGGCTATCTAAGTTATGATTCCAAAGAGGGAACTGTGGGCTTAATTTCCAACAATGCCTTTTCACGTAGATGTAAATATGTAGGGCATTATATTGCACATTATGGGATCTTGGCATGCTATCAAGGTGCGGATATATGTACAAGTTTCGTGAAGCTACTTTCACACTTTTTTGTAATAGAGATATCGTTTGTATGTGTGTGAGATCTTGTTTGCTTTGTGATTGATCGATTAAGCACTTGTTAATTCTGCTTTTTGTTGCAATCATCTTCCTTGCTGTGGATTATACTAACATTGGTTATGGGCCCACGTGCATAAGGGAAGAATCCAAAATCGTGTACAATCTTGAATCGAGCTGTATCGCCTGCTAATTTTGCTTTTTGTTGTCATGAGTGAACTCGTGCAATCAATCAATCTGCACAAAGAAACAATCATTCGAAGCACATACATATCAGGAAGATGGCACTAGAAGTGTCGACAGAGAGCAAGATGATTGATATGTTGGAGGCTGACAATTACAGCTCATGGAGTTGGAAGATGAAGATATTGCTGAAAGACAAGGGCCTCTGGGGTGTTGTCTCAAGCATGGAGACTCCTGAACTAGATCAAGAGGGTCGGGTGAAGAACGCACAACAAGCTGAACTGATCGCTGCAAAAGAGTCAAAAGCACATATGACGTTGTGCCTAGCTTGGGGGAGACCGCGATCTCATTGGTGAGGGATCAGGAGACAACAAAGGGGGCTTGGGATGCACTTCTTGGTAGTTTCCAAGGTAAAGGCTTCTCAAGCATTCTCATGTTGCAGAGGCAGCTGACGAACACCAAGATGAGTGAGGGTGATTCGATGAGAGACCACGTGGAGATGATAAAAAATATTGGAAGGCAACTGATTGTGGCTGGTGCGGTGGTTGACAAGCAACATCTTATCTATAATCTAATCACAAGCCTCCCATCCAGTTATGACCCGCTGGTTATGATGCTCGATGGATTTGAGGATAAATTGGACATGGAGTTTATTACTCGACGGCTCATACATGAAGAGAGTAGGCAAAAGGTCAATCCAGTGCAGGATGAAATGGCACTATAGCCTCTTCGGGTAGATCACTCCATCGGATCACCTAGTTGTAGCGTTGCTTCAATTGATTCTTCTTGTTCGTAGGTGCCCTTGGTGGATCTATCCTTAAGACTTTCGCCATAGCAGATTTTTGCGGTGGTTGAGCTGGTACTTTCTTAATTCCATAATGATCTGGTCCATGTGTTGTAGGACCTGCTCATCAGTCAGCTCAATCTCCTTATTATAAGTCAGAGCATGTTGCCAAGGAACTAAATCATCGTCCACTGGGTTCTCAATAGATTCCGCTGACAGCCATGCTACATTTATCATATTCACCCCAAATGTGATTGGTGTGTCCATGGTGTAACACTTGGGTGAAGTTGTGCTAGGTCCAGGATCTGATTCGTATTGACATGCTTGGCAGTCAATCGTTGCTAATGCATCCGTCCATCTCACGACATCCGTCTCTGAATCATAGTGACCACCCTTGGCTGGCCTTGGGTGATCAATCGTGTGATCTGTCATGAATGATCCGTCATTAGCCTTGGGTGCAATAGGTTTCATCGCCCATGTGGCTGGATCTACCTTTACAGCATGCTCTCGATTCTCAAAGGTGAGTTTTCTCGTACTCCAGTTGTGTACTACTTGCGTAGTTCTCAACCATCCAGTAAAACACGGTATGCAGTTGGAGATTCAAATATATACATTACTACAAAGGTGATCACAAACTGCATGCCTGCTATCTTTACAGGGATATCGACAACCACACCCTTTGGTTTTACACAAGATTGATCCGCTAGCTTGATGACGAATCTTGCTGGCTTCAACCCTTGTAAACCCCACTTTTCATATACATTAGTAGAAATCAAATTGACACCTGGTCCTCCATCTACTACTGCTGTCTCATCCTCGAATCTCTTGTGTTTGATTGGCAGGGTGATCTTCCGTTCCTCACTTTCCCACGTTGCCCCAATGTGGAGGACGTTACTTGTCTCTTGGTAGCCCGTATAATATATGGGCTCAGGTGCTACTGCTCCACATCTACTTTGGCCCATTAAGCCAAAAGGCTTTTAGCTTGTGGCACAATCCGTAGTAATTCTCCGAGGGTTAAACTAACACAGATTGCCAGTAAGATTGTGAAACTTTCAGTGCATGGTTTCTCGGGCTCCACCATGTGGAAAGGTGGTTCCTAACGATGCAATTGATCGTTCTGATCAGTGTGCAATGGTGAGCCCGTTTGTGGTTCCCGTGCGCTATCATCTGGAGGTTCCATAGGGTTGTCTCTTTCTTACTCTTTTTCCTCTACTTGTGTTCTCTGTACCCAGTGTTGTATTTTCTGGTACTGTTTTCTTTCTTCCCTCACATTCGGATATGGCGCTAAAGTTGAGGGTTGGTCATCAGTGACCAATAGTGGTGGTGAGGGAGCCACTTCCTTCCTCTTCTGTGTTTGCGTAATGGCTACACAGGGATATGGAAATGTTGTCCTTCCGGTGGTATCCCCACTAGAACTGTTGCTTATTGTATCACAATGAAGTTTAGTGGTGCACTCATTAGGGCCTTTTTTGAACTCAAAAAGGGCCTCTTCACTAATCCAGGTCTCAATGGACAATTCTTGTAGCAGTGTCCATAACCGCATGCTCGACAGAAGGATGTATATTAAGGATGGCCGATGTCCCTAGTTACAAATATAAGAATTTGGTTCTACCTATTGAAATCAAGCCCCCATGGCAAGCAAATTTGTATAGTAAGGACATTCTACAATTCTTTGTCCTAGCTACATGCATACGCTAGCCATGCAACCATCTACAGCTCAAACTGATCAGGATTTAGCACAGAGAGCAATCCACCATCTGTTCCCTTGTTGGTTGCTTGTATTGGCATGTTTAGATAGTATCCTATGTGTAGGACTTTATAGTTATAGTTCTATGAATGAACAAAAAGTTATAGGTTAACAAAGATGGGATATCGATTCATGTGCAAGAGTGCCATTTGACACCTTGCAAATGACTTCGGTCGAGCTGAAACGATGTCCCATTTTTTGTCAGCTATAACTTTTGATTAGTACATCAAAACTAACTGACTACACAATCAGAAAGAGGACTTCAAGAGCTTTTCAAGGAACACCATATTGTCATAGTTCTGCCAACAAACAAAAAAGTTATTATAGCTTACAAAAAATGGAAATATCTATTCAATGCGCAAGACTGCCATTTGACATCTTGCAAATGAACATGGCCGCTCTGAATAGATATCTCTTTTCTGAAAAGCTTATAATTTTCTTGTTCATTGGCAGGACTATGACAATATGGTATGTGTTCGAACACTCCTGAAATCCTCTTTTTTGGTGGTGTAGTTAGTTTTGCATTCTGATTTACGAATAAAAAGTTATAGCTAATTCAGATATGACTCATGCATGCAAAACTTGGAAAGCACCGATGCAATTTATCCATAGAAGTATATTTCATGGGCAACAAAAGGACATACGAGCATCAACTATTACTCAATCAAATGGTTTTTTGCTGCCCAGTGCAAATTTCAAGAACATAAAACTATAGACAAAAAAGACTAAAAGTTTTCAGTTCGTCAATCACTGTAACAGTTCTTGGCACATGGATGAAGGTTATTGGCCTATTTGAAAGTTTAAAAGGTGGAAAGTCAACAAAAGTGTCTTTACAACGGGCTCATTTTGAGCCCATACTTCCCCTAATGGAATTCAACTTCATCCCATAGTACAAATGAGTAGATACAAGAAAAGAAATAATGTAGATAGATTTAAGCATATGCAAAACTTGAAGACCAATTTGTACACCCTATATTGAAACATTAGATTGCTCAAATGCCATTATTCATCAATCTCTAGTCACATGACATGCCATCAAATATTGTGAAGATGTTAGGTCTAAACTTTCAAAGACGCCATTTTAAGAACAATAGAAGTCAACTGAAGAATGATCCTGGAAAACATGTTGTTTTGAAGACCTCTTCCTGGAAGATCAATACTAGGATGCCAAAACCAAGAGAAACAATGGGAACAAACGCTGGCTCAAACCTACCCAACCAATCTAGATCAAAACCGATTTAGACCCCAAGCTATGGACCAACAAGGACTCAATAAAGACAGATGTCATGTGAAAAATTCAACTAGTTTAGTTGAGTTATTTTGGCAATTTTGAGGCCAACATGAAATTTCAACTTAGAGATAGATTTTTGTATGTCAATAAATGCCGAAATATTGTTTGTACTAATTTTTGGCAAGTAGATTTGTGGATGAGTTCAGATTTAGACCCATTTTAATTGGCTAATATAGATACATTGCATTTAGTCACTAAGAAATAGGTTTTTGGTGAAGTACATAGAAGTTGCTAGTTTAGAGCAAGTGGCCAAATGGCACTACGACTGTTATAAATAGTTGTACCAGCATGGAGTACTTTTTTCTTTTGATTCTATATTCATCGCTTGCATATTTCTCAGGAGATCTTTAGCTCTAGTGTATAGAATGTGAATTTTCTTGTTGTACTTGAATCCACATGTGTGAAAGGATGTTTGTTGTTGCTGTTGTACGGACAGGGACAATGTCAGAAATTGTGAACTCCTACAACTTTGTCGTAAAGGTGACGAAGTGAAACAAAGCGAAGGTCGAAGGGCAAACATACCTCGAAGGTCGAACATACCTCGGAGACCTAAAGACACGAAACAAAACGAAATGAAGACGAAGGAAAACCATTCGCGCTGCCAACTGGCAGGTCGATGAGCGTGGTGTATTGTGCCTCACGCTCAACTGAAAGAGTTAGCGATAACAGAGAATAACTAACTAGTTGATTAGCATTGATTTGTCTTGTAATTCTCTATTTAGCTGTTTTGTAAACACAATTTTGATCAACACAAGATAGATGATAGAGAGACAAACAAAATAGGGAAAATAGCAATGCATGAAGTCTGCCAACGAGCAAAACACAATGATTGAGCTTAGCGTCAGACCGCCAACAAGCGAGACACTGACCAACTCACTCGAAACTCAAAAATAGATAATATGATTGCTCTCTTCTTCACCTCATTGTTCTCGTTGTCTTGATTGCGCGAATCTTTTATCTTCTGTGATCTGTAGTTGCTTGTTTAGGATCCTGATAATTTTCGCAAAAGAAAACCAAACGAACTCGAAAAGGATCAGTTCGTGACACATTCACGACATGGTATCAGAGCCCTTCCAGGTTATCACTGCATGATATCTGAATAGTGATTCTCTAAGCAACATAATATGGCTACAATGATCCAGACGAGAATAACAATCAGTCTTGATGGCAGAAATTACAGAGTGTGGAAATTCAGAATCAAAACTCTTTTGAAGGGTAAGGCATCTGGTCGGCGAGCCTCGAGAGGGAGACCCAAGGAGAGCTGAGTGGAACAAAAAAGATGAACGTGCAATGGCAATCATCGTTTCGTCCATCAACAAAAAAATACTCATGCAGATTGAAGGCTGTGAAAGCAGCCATGAAGCATGAAAAAGATTAAAGCAGAAGTACAAAATGAGGACTGCCACTTTAGTGATGCATCTTCACAATCAACTGCAATCTATAAGATGGGATGGCAACTAGTTGAATCATCATGTTGAGAAAATCAAAACAATCTTTGCTCAACTCGCTACATCAGGGCAGAAACACTAGGTCCCAGCACCACAACAACTAATGTACTTCATGAAATCCCTACCTGCGTCCTATCAGCTATTGAGAATGCTCATATTGAGTATACCAGATATGACATTTGAGAGAGCAATCAATCTTGTCACTGATGAGAGACCGATGAGGGACGAAGGAGAAGGAAACAGTGATCAGGAAAAAGCCCTTTTTATGATGGAAAGGAAGAAGAACAAGACGAACAAAATTTTTTTGAGTAGAGGCAACGACAACCAACAATCTTCTTCTTGTGATCACTGTCACAAATCAGGACACATAGCCAATAGATGCTGGTTCAATCCAACGATACTTTGCATGCACTGCAAGAAGAAGAGGCACTCTGCATACGATTGCAGATTCAACCCAAAAAGAAAAAACAAAGCTGACAAAGCGAATGTTGTAGAGTCTTCCAAGGATGTAGACAAAGGTGATGAAGCCTTCATGATATTTGATGAAGCTTCAAAAAACTACATTGAACAAAACTACGATGTAGTCATTGATTCAGGAGCAACCTCACACATTATCTGCAACAAAAGAATCTTGATCAACTTCAGAGAGCTAAAAAACAACAAAGCAGTGATTTTAGACGATGGGAGCTGACACAATGTCAAGAGGATCGAGACTCTACAACTACGAACACTGTTAGGTCAAGCAAAGCTGCCAGGAGCACTCTACGCACCTTCACTAAAATGAGACCTGCTATCAGTCTCCAAGATGGCAGATCTTGAAATTCAAGTTCTATTTGTCGGATGATCAAGAAAATAACAAACAAGTTGTTGAGGTTGGATGCAGAGAAGGAAATCTCTACCAAGCCAAGATAATCAGCAAATCTGATAGCATACTAAATGCATCAAAAAATGAAGATCAACTATGGCATAGAAAAATGTATCATTTGAACATGAAAGGCAAACCATGAGGCAAATATCACACCAGTTCCGATGAAAGACAACAAGGATGAATCCACCAATATTAACAAAAAGGACAAAAAGAAGGTGTTGGACTCCTTGAAGTCAATCAAGATGAACTCGGATACCACGTCATCCTCTACTCAGATGACAGAGAATCAAACGATGACCAGTCGGGCTAAGATCAATATGCTGAAGGAGGAATCTCGACGAGCACTAGTTCATGAGATGCCTGAAACCTTCAAGAACTATACCTTGGACGATGTGGTGATTACGATGCCGCAAGACCAGCGAGAACTTGATCAATGTCAGGTACCAATAGAACAAGTATTTGAAGGACCTGCGCGAACACAACTAATGAACCTTGCAGAACCAAGTGAAGAAGAAAAGATAGTGCATGTGGGAGAGCAATTAACGCCCACACAATTCAAAAGGCTACGATCATTGTTGGTGGAGTACAAGGACTGCTTTGCCTAGAGTTACAATGATCTGAAGGGCATTCCACCAACATAGTCCAGCACACCACCATACCCTTGGTGGATGGAGCAGTCCCCAAGGTGAGTCGGTACTACCGCTGCAACCCGAACTATACGGAACTGATCAAGCAGGAATTTCAGAAGTTGTTAGACGCAGATTTCATTTATGAGATCGAGCACACAGAATGGGTATCGCCAATAGTTATAGTACCCAAGAAGAATGGCAAAATGCGAATCTGTGTGAATCTGAAGGTGCTAAATGCAGTCACCAAAAAAGATAATTTTTCTTTACCCTTTACAGAAAGTGTCTTTGACAGAGTAGTTGGCGCCGAAGCCTACAGTTTTTTAGACGGCTTCAGCGGTTACAACTAGGTGAAGATAGCACCCCAAGACCGGCATAAGACAACATTTGCCACAGAATGGGGAACCTATGCCTGCCATTCAAACTTTGCAATGCCCCAAGCACTTTCCAGTGCGTCATGCAGGCGGCATTCAAAGAGTATTTGCAAAAATTTCTAAAAACGCAACCAACCTATCCACCAAGCTGCTGATGGAACAAATGACAAAGCTACACAAGCAACAGATGGAACAACTGACGGCTCAATTTGATAAAAAACTGAAGGCCTTGCAGGGAGCTGTAGCGCCAATTTCAAATCCACCAGAACAGAACCAAGCACAGAAGCCCCACCGAGAAAATGTATGGTGCTCAGTATGCACTCAGAACCATACAACTAACGAGTGTCCAGTTTTAAAGCAAAATCTAAGATTGACACAGAGATTCTGCCATCTGTGCAACACATCATCGCACGAGACGACATTTTGTCCACTTAACCCCTGGATCATACAACATAAGAAGAGTCCTTACCAGACTTTTTATCCTTATCATCAAGGGGCACCCAATGCGGCACTGAGGTATGGCACGCCGAACAATCAGCAACACGTGGCCTTACTTGCACCACCAGGGCCAGCTAACAACCAAGTGGCTCATGTGAATCTAGCAAGGCGGAACAAGAAATACCAGCACCACATCAACCAGAGCAGCAACAATGGTATGGGCCACTGACAAATCATTTATAGATCCAGCGCGACCTATGCAGCTCAACCTCAGCGTCAAAGTGGTAGAAATTATGGCTGCTACGGATGCGGCGAAGGCCACCAAATTGTAGAGTGTCCATACAAGGGGACAATATACATTCTTCTGCCGAGAATGCGGTGGACACTGCTACAAGAATTGTCCATTAAGACCTGGAACGAGGGCACTATTGAACCTAATCACCATACAACCTACAACAGTTCCAGGAGGAATGCCACCGAAAAAAAAAACACTTTCAGGCCCCCCAGTGCTAGCAGTCATGCGAGCACAAAAGCGAAAGAAAGTGGCACCCTCACCACCCCCATCAATATCTGATGATCAACCCTCAGCTGCATGACCATATTCAAATGTGAGGAAAGAAGGAAGACAATATCAGAAGATACGAGACTGGGAACAAAAGGCGCAAGAGGAGGAAAAAGCACAAGCAAAAGACATACCTACAGAACCTCCTGTTGAAGAAGAACCAATTCTACAAGCGGGCTCACCATTGCGAACTGATCAGAATGATCGGTTGTATCATCATGAATCACCATTTTATATGGTAGAGCCCCCCGCATACTAAAGTGCTCAGAATTTACTAGCAAGCCGTGTCAACTTATATCTTGGAGAGTTACTGCAGATTGTGCCTCAAGCCAAGAGCCTTTTGGCTGAATGGACCAAAGCTGAAGTGGAACCAGTAACACCCGAGCCCATATACTGTGCGGGCTATGAAGAAACGAGCAACGTCCTCCACATTGGGGCAACATGGGAAAGTGAAGAACACAACATCTACCCTTCCAATCAAGCACAAGAGATTCGAGGATGAGACAACAATTGTAGACAACAATGGTAGATGGAGGATGAGACAACAATGGTAGACGAAGGATTAGGTGTAAACATGATCTCCGCTACTTTGTACCAAAAATGGGATTTGCAAGGATTGAAGCCAGCGAGATTTGCCGTCAAATTAATAGATCAATCTTGTGTTAAACCAAAAGGTGTAGTTGATGACATCCCTGTAAAAATAGCGGAAATGTAGTTTGTGATCACTTTTGTGGTGATGGATATACCAGAATCCCCTTCTATCTACCGTATTTTACTAGAAAGACCATGGTTGAGGACTGCGGAAGTGGTTCACAACTGGGGAACTCACCTTAGAAATTAGAGAGTAGGCTGTAAAGGTCGATCCAACCACATGGGCGGTGAAACCAATTACACCAAAAGTTGATGACGGATTGTCCACCATTGATCATACAATCGATCACCCAAGGCAAGCCAGGGGAGGTCATTATGGTTCTGAAATGGATATCATTAGATGGACAAACGCATTAGCAACTATTGACTGTATAGTTGGGCATGTTTGTCAACACAATTCAGATCCGGAACCTAGCACATCTTCACCCAAGTGCTATACATTGGAACCCCAAATCACTTTTGGGGTGAATATGATCAATGTTGCATGATTGTTAGCAAAAGCTATTGAGAACCTTGTAGATGATGATTTAGTCCCTTGGCAACATGCTTTTACGTACAATAAGGAGACTGAGCTTACTGATGAGTAGGTCCTGCAACATATGGACCCAGACCGCTATGAAACTAAGAAGGTGCTAGCTCAACTGCCATAAAAATCCGCAATGGCTAAAGTTTTCAAGATAGATTCACCCAAGGCACCTGCAACCAAGAAGAATCAGCTGAGACAATGCCATAATCAGGTGATCCGATGGAGCGATCTGCCAGAGGAGGCAATAGCTGCGGTGGATGCTGATATTCGCAATCATGAGGCGAATGTCACACCAGTTCCAAAGAGAGACAACAAGGATGAATCCAACTATGTGAGCAGAAAAAGAAAAAAAGAAGGTGTTGGATTCCTTGAAGTCAGTCTGAATGGACCCAGTTGCAGCGTCATCTTCCTCACAGATGTCCAAAGAGTACGAGTCGGGCTAAGATCAATATGCTGAAGGAGGAACCCCGCCGTGCCTGAGGCCTTCAAGAATTATACCTTAGACGACATAGCAATTATGATGGATAGAATGGGTGTCGCCAATAGTCATAATACCCAAGAAAAACGACAAAATGCGAATATGTGTGAACTTGAAAGCGTTATATGCAGTCACCAAGAAGGATCATTTTTCCTTACCATTTACAAAAAGTGTTCTAGACAGAGTAGCAAGAGCAGAAGCCTATAGTTTCCTGGATGACTTATGTGGCTACAATCAGATGAAAATAGTGCAGCAAGATCAACACAAGACAACATTTGCCACGGAATGGAGAACCTATGCCTACAAGGTGATGCCATTTGGACTTTGCAATGCCCCAAGTACCTTTCAATGAGTTAAGCAGGCGACATTCAAAGAGTATTTGCAAATTTTTTTGGAGATCTTCTTGGATGATCTGTGCGTGCATGGACCTAACTTTGAGCACTTATCCAATCTGGAAAAAGTGCTAAAGAAATGCCGTGAGTATCAGATATCCTTGAACCCAAAAAAGTGCCAGTTTTGGATGACACATGGCCTAATTCTTGGCTATATAGTATCCAAACACGGGATCACCACGGACCTGTCAAAGATAAAGATCATTGTCGATCTGCCACCACTAGGTACGATCCGTAGAGTCTACATGCTAACTACTACCGTATATTCATTTTAGATTTTGCAGAGTTAGCATGACCAATTTACAAACTCACAACGAAACCACGTTGGATTGAGGAAGCCCTGCAGGCTTTCCAGAATCTTAAAGATGCATTGGTCTCAGCACCAATATTATGTCCACCCAATTGGCCCGTAGAGTTTCATGTGCATACGGATGCATCGAAGTATGCAGTGGGAGCTGTCTTAAACTAGCCAGGAGAACACAAAAAGGATTTTCCAATACGATTTGCAAGTCATCTGCTCAGTGATTCAGTAAGTAAATTATTCGACAATAGAATGAGAGGCACTGGCCATGATTTATGCAATTAAGAAGTTTCGACATTATTTGATGGCCACACATTTTGCATTTTATATGGACCATCAACCCTTGCTTTATCTTGTTAATAAAACTTGCAACACAAGGAGAATCACTCGTCGGTTAATTTTGTTGTTGGACTTTGACTTCCGGATAGTGGTTTGCAAGGGAAAGCAGCATTATATGGCGGATCACGTGTCGCGAATCAAGGGAAAAGAAACTGCAACCCTGCCTGATGATGAGCTACTTGATGTTGCCTTGATCTACATTGATACTATACTAGAATGCGCCGTAGATATAGTTGAATATTAAATGCGGGGCCAACCGGATAAATCTTTATCCAAGGTGGAACTACAAAAATTGATTCTAAAATCTAGACCTTATCTGCCGGCCAATTGTATCCAAGAGGACCAGATGGTATTCTTCAACACGAGGCCACCCAGATTATTTCAATTTCGCATGAAGCATGGGTGGTGATCATTTTGCATCCGACATTACAGTTCGCAAAATCCTGCAGTCAAGATGCTGGTGGCCAACGACTCACAAAGATATAGAAGAATACTTGAAGAAATGCGATGTGTGCCAAAGAGCTAGGAGGCCGACAAGGCTAAACTATGATCTTTTACATCCAGTTCTAGTTCAAGCACCATTTGAGAAGTGGGGATTAAACTACAACGGTCCAAATTCATTCGGTCGCAAGAAGTTCACAAGCCCGATATGGTATCATGGCAACAGACTACCTCACCAAGCGGGTCGAAGCCAAGGCAGTGCTAACAACTGCTGACGCTCGAACAACTGCCAAGTTCCTATATGAAAATATCATTGTGTGCTTTGGATGTCCGGTGGAGATAGTCAATGATTGTGGAAGCCATTTCGCCAATGAGACCATCAAGGTCCTATTGAAGGAATTCTTTGTGATCCATAGATTCAACATGCCTTATTATCCTTGGGGTAATGGGTAGGCATAATCATCCAATAAGATCCTGTGTAGCATATTCACGAAAACAGTTGAAGACAAGTTGTAGATAGAATAAAGGACTTGGGCCTTTTTGTAAATAAAATAGAACTTGAGGCCACAATGTCAAGTTAATAAACTGTGTAAAACTTTCTAAGTTGGGTCCAATTTGAGACTCACATGAATCATGTGAATTTCAACGTACTTTTTTAGGACCCTTGGATTAGATCGGGTCCAAGATGAATGGCTAAGATTAGTGCACATATTGTTAGAAGTAGCCAATAGGATTTTGGGGCAAGGGCCCTCTCCATTGATAAAAAGGCACCTCTTGTACCATATTTCCATGCTTAATAAGAAGGAGGAGACTCAAAGCATTCTCAATTTCTAAGAACTCATGCTAATCATTTGATCTGATTTATTGTATATATACAAGATTATGAAGATTGTGGCTAAATAATGTGTTTAGGCACGATGTCATGTTTACAAGACAAGCTTAAACAATTTCGTGTAAGGATAACGGTCATAAATTGAAAGCAGGTACTGCATGGTAGTAAGTTTGAATAATGACATAAATTGGATTCAGCAGATAATCATTTGAATTTCATGTTGAGTTGAGTATTGAGTGTTGAGTGTTGAGTTGATGCTAATTGTCATGTGGATGTCAACCATAGAGTTGTGTGTGTGTGTGTGAGAGAGAGAGAGAGAGAGAGAGAGAGAGAGAGAGAGAGAGAGAGAGAGAGAGAGAGAGAGAGAGAGAGAGAGAGAGAGAGAGAGAGAGAGAGAGAGAGAGAGAGAGAGAGAGAGAGAGAGAGAGAGAGAGAGAGAGAGAGAGAGAGAGAGAGAGAGAGAGAGAGAGAGAGAGAGAGAGAGAGAGAGAGAGAGAGAGAGAGAAGTTGAGTCGACTTTTTCTTTGTCTCGAGTATCCGTGTATTTATACAAACTATTCGACTATGTGTGTAAAACTATAGACTGTTACAAAGAATGGATATTTACATAGTTTAGGAGTACTCAAAATATGAATTCAGATGGAGAGTAAGATTGAACTCCAACACTCTCCATTAAGCTTAACTGCTAGGATCCTAAATAAAATTTAACATATTTGTTGAGGCAACATGCTTTTCCCTTGACATTGGCTTTGTCAAAATGTTAGCCAACATATTGTCGATATGACAGTAACTTAATTCAACATCTTTGTTTTGAACTTTCTCTCTAAGAAAATGAAATTGAATTTCAATATGCTTCTATAGTGAGTTTGTGAGTTCAGAGATAGGGCGATACAACTCTGATTGTCGTAATAGAGTATAGTTCGACTGATATGAAGGAACTCCAGATCCTAGAGTAATATTTTGGGCCAAATGATTTTCTTCACTCTAGAGGTAGCTGTGATATATTCAAATTTAGTGGAGGGCAAAGAAATGCATTTCGACTGCTTCATGAAATGAGTTCTCTTGCTAGAAAAAATAGATAGCTAGAGGTGGATTTTTGAGTGCCCATGTCTCCAGCCCAATCCAGCCCAGTCCAAATCAGAATAGATTTCAAAATTAGTGAGTAATTTGTGTTTTCATTATAGCACAAAGCATAGTGGTTTTTGATTTGTATGTATTTAAGGCTCTTTGTAGAGCTTTCCAATGAGGTAGGCCCGGATTCGACATATAGTACAACAATGTGCTGACTGTGTGGCATACATGATCGATCTAACTATCGGTTGATAGAAGTATTTGCACATCTCCTTCTGCTCCGCTTTAGCTCTTGGGCACAAGTCCTTTGACATCTTGAATATTGGATCCATGGGCAAGTTTATCGACTTGTAGTCTTCTATGCCATACCTATGGAGTGCACTGGATTGAGGAATGTATCAATCAAGTTCATGTCAGATTTAAGTAGATTTTTGAACAATTGTCAAAGATGGCTCTCCTTGCTACATGATAAGAGTATCTTCAATTGTTTTCAAAACAGTCATAGGTTTAGGCCTGTTGATGGTGATCGGAGTCGTTGGAACGAACTTCTGCATTTGCTGCTTCTACTTGAGGTCATAGAATTTGTCTTTGAGGAAGATGACATCTCGACTAATGAAGATGTTTGTCGATTCTGCCATAGGACAGAATCAGAGCGTTTATCACAACCACTATTTATTGATTCTTCACACACCCATTGGCATCCTCATTGTAGTAGTATAGTGGTCAAGCCTAGCACATAGATCAGACACAGAATCGAACCCAAACCTTGCAATGAAACCTCCACACAAAGATCTTCAAGAGTCATCCAGAAACCAAACTACCGTAGACACAAGCATGCAACCCAACCCAAAATTCATCAAGAGACACATTCAAGCCATGGTTCCAGCAGAAGACAAGAAACAAAGAACACCGTAAGAACACATCAAAAGCTTAAGATCAAAAGGGAAATACTAAACATGCCAAACACTGAATATTGTATCCATTAGCTTGAAATAGAGCTATTTACATTATGCACATTGAATATACAAAATGGAATTGAATTAATGGAGAGAATGAAATGAAAACAAGTGAAAGACGAATCTTGATCTCTAACCCTTACAATAGCAAAACATCATCCATATCTATTCTAAATCAGCCATCTACATTGAGAGAGAGAGAGAGAGAGAGAGAGAGAGAGAGAGAGAGAGAGAGAGAGAGAGAGAGAGAGAGAGAGAGAGAGAGAGAGAGAGAGAGAGAGAGAGAGAGAGAGAGAGAGAGAGAGAGAGAGAGAGAGAGCTTGGATCTTCCAAGAAGATGAGAGAGAGAGAGATCAAGAACGAAGAAGTAGAGGAGGGGAAGAGAGATGGAGAAGAGGGGAGGAGTGGAGACACGAGAGAGGAGAGGCACCAAAGTTGAGTAGAGTTTCCTCTATTCCAAATAGTATTCATTTTTAATGGTGTACAATAGGTGTCTTTTTATCTTTGGGGTGGCCCTTGCCCCTTGCCTCCTATTGGCTACTTGCAAGGAGGTGGGATTGAAATCCACACCCTTCACAAGAAACACAAACTAATCTACGGTGTACAAAGAAGCAACCCCACCTACCACCAAAAACTTAGGAACGTAAGTTTAACTTAAACTTTGGCCCAAAGTCTAGTTTATTCCAAAATAGATTATTTACAAGTGCTCATTGGGCCATGGTCTTATGCATGCAGGATGCCATGACCCTCACAACTTATTGTTAGTGTTGGCCTCAAGGAATCTACCAACAGATTCAACCTAATTCCTCATCATAGATTCGATAGACTTTGTGCAAGGTCGAATACCCAATAAAAATATTTGCAGTAACATAGAGAGAAATGATAAAAAATCATTCGACAATACATGTGTACATAAAAAAAATAGAGAATCAACGTATTAGCTGTTGTGAAAAAACACCGATCAGATTACAAATTTTGTGCCCGTAAATGTTTCACCATAGTATTGCACTATGTGTTGTGATCCTGATATGCTGATTATAGATTAAATTGTATCTCTATTTCTTGAATTGCTCTCCATCTCTCTTGTGATCTCTAATTTTGAGGAATCAGATAATCTGATACAATGGAGGTCACATATGAACTCTGATTCACGCATCTACTACTTCTCATCTGATCCGATTTATTGTATGCATAAAAGATTATAGAGATCATGGCTAGCTAATGTATTTAGGCATGATGCCATGTTTATAGTACAAGCTTAGACAATTTAGTGTAAACTGTAAGAATAACAATCGTGAAGAGAAAGTAGTTACTGCATAGTAGTAAGTTTGAATGGTGATATAGCTTGTATTCAATTCAGCAGATAATCATTCGAATTTTGTGTTGAGTCCTAGCTAATGTGTTTAGGCATGATGTCATGTTTACAAGACAAGCTTAAATTGTTTAGTGTAAACTATAAGGATAAGAATCGTGAAGAGAAAGCAGTTACTGCACGGTAGTAATGTTGAAGGGTTTGCGGATCCCGAGACAACCCTAACCCTAGGTAATAAGTGAGAGGGATTTGGCACCCTGTGTGTGTAAGTCCAACCCGATGATCACATAGAGATTTGATTAGTAAAAGTTAAGAAAAGGACTTTAGGCCTTTTTGCGGGACTTTTAATGTCGCAGGCCTAAAAGTCAAGTTAGTGAATAAAAGGGGGTTCCCACCAATTTAATTGGTTCCCTTCAAATTTCAAATTCAAATAGTTAGGGAGGTGGAAATTGGCCAATAGTATTTGAGGCCAAAGCCCTAAAATCCACTATATATAGTGGTGGATTTGAGTTATTTTGTACATATTCTCTTCATTTCAATACAAGCAAGTTGGCCCTCTTATGGAATGGATATGGAATGTCCTTGCTCTTCATCTTTTCTCCTCTAACTCTCATGCTTTCTTTGGATTTGCTATTTTTTGGATTTGATGCTTATTGAGATTGAACATTCTTATGCTTTTTGTGAGAGAGTAAGGGAGAGAGAAAAGAGTAAGTTTCTATCATTGTTGTGGATGTAGTGTTAATGCTTAGTGTTAATGGATTGCGTGACAACTAGTTAATCCTCATCATCTTCTTGATGCTTGTGTGTTGGATCTAGGGTTGAGGGTAGGCTAGAAAATGCCCACTACAATTTTGGCATCATTGTCGGGGAGCTACGCCAATTTTTCAGTTTTCAGCATGTATTTGATATATGGATGGATGTTAGCTTGTATTTAGACATCTTGTTTTGGCATAATAGTGTTAAAATTGCATTTTAGGGTTAAACTGAGAGATATCTTGCTTGATTTGAGTGGATTTTCTTGTTTGAAATCTAATTTGATTATTGAGCAGGGGGAAGCCATACAGATTACCATTCTTAAGATCCAATTGGATATGAGAAATCAGAGAAAACCAAAAAAATCTTTTATTTCTGCCATTTTGGTGAAAAAGAAGACAAAAGCGTCATCAATCTTGATAGCATCAATCTCTCCAGAAATAGAGACAATATGATCAAACTTATCTTTAAATAACATAGAATGATTTTTAAAGTCTATCTCTAAAGAGTCTAATTTGTCAAAAAACCATTCATAGCTCAAAATTCACATCAGTCCGGTCTAGATTCATGACATGGAAATCCAACGACTCAACATAGTCCTGCATCCGAAGCTCTAAGTGCGAGACTTTGACATCCCAAATCTCAGTGTCCGACCCTGAGGCAAGACGGACCACGTAACGGTGATCACTGGCCATGGTGGTCACTCGGAGCTTCTGCACAAGTTGAGCATTCAAAAAATTGTGAGTACAACCTGAATCAAACGTCTTTCCCTAAAATATTGCCTCTCACACGAAACAATTCATTAGGCTTGAAAGAGAGTGCACTAAAGTTACAAGTACAGTCACAATTATTCAACAAATTGACTTCCAATTTACCTGCCGCTAAATTCACAATCATGAAACTTGACGACTTTACTTTCCGTTCGGGGCACTGTTTGGCACAGTGCCTGAGTTTATTGCAAGACACTGTTCTAACTTACGATCAAATAGCGGCACCTTGGCCAAAGAGTCCAAGAACTCATGGACATAACCGTCCAGTTCTCGGCTACCCATTTTGCAGTTGATAAACCGAATATACAGCTCGGAATCTTCTATCATGACAAAAGCTTTCCAGAATTCCGTCAGGAATCCAGCCTAAGTCATTGATTTTGTCGAAAGTTCCCTCCACCAAGAAGAGGCTTTGCCTTCCAAAAACAATAGAACCGATGATATTCATTTATCCTCTGGGACGTTGTGCAAGCTAAACTAGCTTGTCCAACGGTTTATCCAGTCTTCAACAACTTCTGGGCATTTAAACTTTTTATCGCCGAAAAATATTTTCGGTCGGTAGCCCAAGTTGTTAGAGTTAATAGCTTGCAGTTCATTAAATAGATTTTGCATTTGTTTATCCCATTGTTTATTGCTCTGATGAAGTTCTAAAACTGCCTTGCCTAAGGTTTGCAACGGTTTTTCTGAGTCTAGGGTGTCATCACTGCCGGGTGAGGCCGGCTGAATTTCTATATTTCCCCCATCACTTCCAGGTGATGCCGGGTGAATCTCGGTAGCACCCCCCTCCAAAATTTCATCAGCATCCATTTGCTTGCCAACTAAGAATTAAAAAAACTTTGTTCAGTTAATGCATTCATTGCAGGTATAGTAATTGCTAAACTAAGCAATGTCTAAAAAAATCAATTTACAGACCATTTGTGCTCTATTTGCCAATTATACCAATGAATCACCAAATGGATCATTTATGCAATAAAAATCGGAATTAAAACGTCAATGCACCAAAAAATCTTTTAACTACTATAACCTCAATTAATAACTGCAAAATTTAACTATCAGTTCTTAAAAACTGAAAAACCCATGTCGAGAAAAGAAATCCACAAGTTAAAAAAACTCAAGATGTAAAAACTGGCCTAAACCCTCCCCCCCCCCCCCCCTTTTCCCACCTCTCCTCGGGCAGCCATCACTCGGGTTACCCAAGCCCCTCACGCGTCCTTTTCTCGCAATCTTCAGCCTTCAAGCCCATTCTCCAAAGCAGAAACTGGCCCGAGAGAGAGTGTGTAAGAACCACCAAGTGAAGATCTACAGGATTCCAATCACATGCAAACCAAAAGGACATGTGGAGCATGAACCACCCAAGCAATATGGAGAGGCTAGTCAATACCCTAACCAATCCACCCCCAAGCCACAGTGAAGAACACAAGAGAGGAGAGGAAGAACTGGCTCAAGAATCACAATTCACAATAGGAGGATGGGCGAGTTTCCACTAGACTTATGCTCCTCAAGAGAGAGAGAGAGAATATTCCCTTTAGGATTCCCATGCAATCTAAATTGAGCTATTGATCTCCTATTCTTGCATTAAAGCAGTCTTCACCATGCATGTGCTCCTATGTCCAATTATAGGTCTGGGCCCTCATAGGATTATTAATTATTTAATACGACCACGTCTGGAATGACGTAGCATAACTAATAACCACATACAACTGGAGTGACCGGCTATCCACGTCAGGAATAATTCCGATTCCCTTGTACAGGACATGGACATAACATTCTCCCCCCCTTAAACCATTTCTATCTCTAGAAATGAAAACTAGGGAAATTCTTCTTTATGATTTCGACCCTTTCCCATGAATCATCATCCTCAGGCCGTCCCTTCCACCTGATCAAGCACTCAGAGATAGAACGATTTCCCAATTGTTTATCTCTGGTTCTGAGTACCTTTTCAGGCTCCAAAGGAACACTAAGCAATGAGTCCTCCAAATGGGTAAGATCTTCCTCTGAACCAACTACTTCACCTTCATGCAAACTTAATTTCAATTGGCTTACATGAAACACTAGGTGAGCTGTAATCTTGTTCTGAAGATCTAATTCGTAAGCTAAAGAACCCATTTTCTTTATAATCCAAAACGGTCCACAATATCTTGTAGACAATCTATAATACTTCCCTGTACTCATAGTCTTAAAATCCCTTAGGTATTCTAAGATATACCCAGTCATCAACTTTAAAATATCTGGGAGACCTCTTAAGATCGGCATGGTGCTTAGCTCTATCCTGAACACTCCGGATACAATCACGGGCCACTTGCAGCATTTCACGCATATCATGCAAGAAATCTGCAACTTTCTGGATCTTAACAGACTTTGTCCAAAGATCTAGGTTGAAAACTGTACATCAGCATAAACGGACTATAACCAGTAGCAGAATGTTTCCTACTGTTATAAGCAAACTCAATCAAAGGAATGTAATCTTCCCACTGGGATTGCCTGTGAGACACATAAGTTCTCAACATGTCCACCCCAAGGCGACTTACTTGGCTGAATATGACCCATCTTCATGTAATTTTCAATTTGCTTAGTAATCTCTACCTCTTCTTTCTGAGAAAACCTATAAGGTTGTCTAGAGATAGGGTGACTACCTGGAATTAACTCAATCTTATGGTCTACCGATCTAGACGGCGGTAATCCATGAGGTAATTCTTCTGTAAATACATCTTTGAATTCAGACAATAACTTATTCTTCTCAATTTGCTCCTGAGGTAAGTCTACCAAGTTAAGAATTTTTGACAATTCACAACTACTTAGATGCATTTCAGATAAATCCAAAATTGGCTTAGCAAATAAGGAATAAGCTTCATATTGTGAATCAAAAATCTCCATTCTTTAGCAAATGAACTCATCCCAGATGGATGTACAAAATTGTCTCCAAACAATGTAACTATTTCTTTACCCTCTTGAAAAGAGAGAACATGCTTTTCAAAATCTATTTCAGGATGCTTATAAATAACCACTCGTATCCTAGAATAATATCCGTACGTGCTAAATCTAAAACATGGAAATCAATTAACTCTCTATAGTCCTAGATCCAAACAGGGAGCCTTGGAACTTTCACATCCCACGTCTCCAACTCCGCTCCTGAAGCTAGATATACATGATATCTATGGTTACTGGCTTCAGTTTTGAGTCCGAGTCTCTGCACAAGACCAGAGCTAATGAAATTATGAGTAGATCCACTGTCCACTAAAATACTAACTTCATGTCCATTCACAGTGCCTTTCAAACGAAATAAATCATTTGGCAAGGATGAAGTAGTACTGAAAGAACAATCACACTCACAATTAATTTTATTAATTTCCAGCTTAAGATTCTCTTCACCTGGCATCTCAATCACTTGAGCTGCGCCTTTCTTTCGTTCTGGGCAGATGATTTCATAACGTGTCCAGGCTGACCACAATGGAAACAAACATTGGTCCTTCTAGCCTTTTTCCGGGACAACTTTTTCTTTTGTCTAAATTCAGATGCAGCTTGATCCAGTTCGTCAAAATATTTTTTATTCTTATTTCCATGACTCTTTTCTTCCCTTTTTTCTGGCTGGGTCCGGATGATCCAGATGGATTAGCTTGTAACTGCTTCCTAGATGCCACAACCGTGGAGTCATACGCTTTTGCGACACGAACTACATCATCAAAGGTTTGAAGCACGTTACGCTTACACTCATTCTGATAATTTGCAGGCAGACCTAGGATAAACTGCCACAATGCCAGTTTTTCATCGAATGAGGGGACTTTATTCCACAAATCCATAAAATCTTGTAGGTATGAGTCCAAACTCCGAGTACCCGTTTTGCAATTCACAAATCTTTGGTAAAAATCCGAGTCGTCCACAACTACAAACGACTTTCTGAACACCTCCATAAACTCATCCCATGTGGTAGGTTTAGGTTGTAAATCACGCCACCACAACGAAGCTTTACCTCGGAAGAACAAAATAACACTCTCTATCTTTTTCTCCTCATGAATTCTGTGTAGATTAAAATAACCGGTCCACTTGGTTAACCAGTCATCCACAATTTCAGGCTTCTTCTTTTTCTTCTCCCCTGAAAATGGTTCAGGCTGAAAGCCCAAATTCGGAGCAGACAAAGCTTTCACTTGATTTAACGGTACTTCCATTTGTTGATAACGTAAAGTGTTCTTGTTGTTTATCTCATTAAGCGCTTGGCTTAATGACTGACAAATTTGCAGATAGGTAGGCATTGGCACTTGACCATCGAGAGCTGCATTTGCATTATCGTCTGCCATATTGATTTTCTGACATGCAAAATTTGCTTAAATTAGTCGAGATCCAATCATCAACCAATAAGTGAAACGTTCAAAACCTTCATAACTGGCTGATATCATTCAGCAAGGTCTTTCACTTGTTTGAGCAAAATTTTGCAAAATCAATATCAGAACAAACATTTTTTTGACCAACACTAACTTTTACGAAAAATTAAGATTTTCGAAATCTGTTCGAAATAGACCAACTGGGAAAATCGATTAATCAGATCGATTTTTCAAAAACAAAGCCATTGTCTCAAATTGATATCATTTCGAAAGATCCTACATGGAACTAACTTGACATGCACTGACTTTTTCAAAAAAGTAAAAATTTTCCGTAAATGGCCTAGTTGCTAGGAAATCTGCTTTTTGATCTAGAATTGCCAAAAATAGTCACATGCAAGAATTCTACTGATCAAAATCACTGGTTATGCATGCAACATGCATTTAAGCATGCATACAAGTCTATCCATACATTTCCATCATCAAGAAACCACTATACTGATTTTCAAGCATGCATGCATCAGAACAATTCCGAAATTTTGCAAATTTTAGCTCAAAATTGCCAAACTTCAGACGACCATAACTTTCTCTTCAGGACACGGAGGGAGAGTGGGTCTACAAGGGACTTACCACATCACCTTGCACCCCTGGCTTCACACGTGCGAGCATTAAATGACTGTAGGAGAGCGCATTTTTGTGGAGAGGTATCATCGAAAAACACATCCCAGCCCAAAAAGCCTTGGAAGGAGGTTACAAGAACTCCACTAAGGTTCATTAGAGAGGCATAGAAGCTTCTAACAGGTCCAACAAGCAATCATAAGCCCAGATCATGCAAAAAATGCATTTTTGGCCTCCTTCAACAAGCAAAACTACAATATGTTGGTGTCTAATGCACATCTATCCAAATTGGATTCATGATGGCTCAAATCAGAGGCAATCCAACATATCTTTCAGCTTGTAACAAGAACCAACAGGTTCAGACCCCCAATTGAGAGGTATTCATGCTCAAAAATCATCAAAAATACACTATTTTTGAATGTTTTGAGCCCCCTAATGGTGTCTAATCCCTACCAAACTTCATGACAGCTTAGGGACAGCTTCATTACATCTCTGAAAACGTCCATACCAATTCTTGGCTGAGAATTTTGAGATCTACCCCAAAATTAGTCCAAAAAACATCAAAAAACCATGATTTTTGACCAATTTTGGCCCAAATTCATGGGGGAAATCCACAAATTCATGCCTTCAAATCCAAATCCCTGTAAATCAATTGCATGCAAGCACTAAGAGTTTTGATTCAAGTCAAACATGGTTTCCATAGCCCATTTATGGTCCAAAAACCCCAATTTTTGGTCCAAAATCACTATCTAATCAACCTTTTGACTTTTCAACCAACATGCAATCATTAAATTCTGTAATTAATGACTGTAAAACAGCAAGTAAAATCTGGAAAACGTACTACACCAGATCCTATTATCAATTCCTTGCAAAAACCATCAATTCTAGGTGAAAAATTCACTAAATTCATCAAAAATTCAATGATTTCCTTCAAAATTCATGGAACAAATCCACAATTATGATCTTTAGGCTGAAAGTACACCAAGGATCTGAGAATCCACCTTCTTGAAATTGAATTCCAACACCTAGAAGAAGAAGCAAAGAGCTACACCAAAAGAATTGCAAAATCCAAGATCCTCAAGCTCCACCTCCTGGTAGATGTGATCCAAGCTCTGATACCACTGTAAGAACCACCAAGTGAAGATCGACAAGATTCCAATCACATGCAAACCAAAAGGACACCTGTGGAGCATGAACCACCCAACCAATATGGAGAGGCTAGTCAATACCCTAACCAATCCACCCCCAAGCCACAGTGAAGAACACAAGAGAGGAGAGGAATAACTGGCTCAAGAATCACAATTCACAATAGGAGGATGGGTGAGTTTCCACTAGACTTATGCTCCTCAAGAGAGAGAGAATATTTTCTTTAGAATTCCCATGCAACCTAAATTGAGCTATTGATCTCCTATTCTTGCATTAAAGTAGTCTTTACCATGCATGTGCTCCTATGTCCAATTATAGGTCTGGGCCCTCATATGATTATTAATTATTTAATATGACCACGTCCGGAATGACGTAGCATAACTGATAACCACATACAATTGGAGTGACTGGCTATCCACGTCAGAAATAATTCCGATTCCCTTGTACAGGACATGGACATAAGAGAGAGAGAGAGAGAGAGAGAGAGAGAGAGAGAGAGAGAGAGAGAGAGAGAGAGAGAGAGAGAGAGAGAGAGAGAGAGAGAGAGAGAGAGAGAGAGAGAGAGAGAGAGAGAGAGAGAGAGAGAGAGAGAGAGAGAGAGAGAGAGAGAGAGAGAGAGAGAGAGAGAGGTCGTGGGTGCCATCAGGTGGGAGGAGATAATGAGGAGAGGCACCTCCCAATCACCTTCCCAAACAAAGCATTTTGTTGCAAGTTTCAAGGCGTTTTGGGAGGACAACTGCTCACAGATTTTTCAACATGTGTTTAGGAGTTTTATTCACAGTTTTCAACCTTTACTTTGCATGAAGCACAAAAGCAAATCATTCTGCTGTAATTATGTAGATTACCTTGCCTTTGTAGCGTTTTACAGATTGCTATAGCTTTCATTTGCTAGTTTTAAGCATAAGCAAGGTTTCAAAACAAGATTTGCAGGGTTTTGCCTTCACTGTGCTTGAAAAACAGCTGTCATGCTGCCAAAATTTTCCAAAAAACCTAGTTTTGCAGGCTATTACAACTACTTTAGCAAATAGTCATCAAATCTGAACCCAACCATCCTCCTGAATGGCTTTACAGGCTCCTAACTCTGCAAACAAACCGTTAGTTTGCTGGAAAATGAAGCATAAGCGTGTGATTTCACAGTAAGCAGCCATGCAAACCTGTCAAACATCACCAACACTCAACAACCAATAGATTAGAGTATTTTTGCTTCTATTCCAACCTATTCCCACCGTTTTAAAACCAAACCGACTTCCAAATAGGCAATAGACAACATTCAAAAAACAGTATCCATTTTTGAGAAGAACAAGAAACTGTAGGAAAAAATCCAGCAACCAATAAAGTAACCGTTGCAGAAATGCCAACTACAGAGTAATCGGCAACAACAGAATTGACACAGAATTCCTTCCAAGAAACTAATTCGAAAAGCACAAAAATGAACCAATTGTGAGCTGGTAGTGCACTTACCACAAATCAATTGCAATTCAAGAATTATTTCCAACGGGAAGAAAATTTCACAATTCCACCGTTTGTTGCTTGCTCCGTTGGATTTTTGAGAAAACGTCGAGATTTCCACTCAGCACTATCAATGGTAAATCCTGCTTAGACTGGCTCTGATACCAATATAAAATCCTCACTACAGGATTCAAGCCTAAGCATACCATACAAAGCAACAACACAAGGGAACAGGTGGTGGATAAACCAACCCAACCAAACCTAGATCGAACGGATCTAGCCCCCAAGCTATGGATCAATTAGAGTCATGGAAAGAGGAGTCACACCAGCAGCATGTAGCTACTAATCACAAAATCAAGCATACACTAGTGAGAGCCCATCAGGTATACTTATACCCTCCAAGGCCCATGCCCCACTAGTAGTGCACTATGGCACCTCACTGGACACCTCTGCATCCTATCTGGGCCACACCATCCAGTTCCCTAATGACTCACTGATAGACCCATACCAACTCCACCACCATGTGTTTAGGCCTACAACCATTAACTATGACCATGTACACATAAGGGCCCCAATTCCCTTATAGTTACAATTAACTTACGGGTTGTTGGTCTACCGGTCCCTAGCATGGACACGCTACCCGAGACCAGTCATGGGCATGACATTTGTCCTGGGCTATGGCAAATGTTAGTGGTCATGGACGAAGTTTGCCTTCTAATGTGGAATTTATCTCATTCCAAGCCCAGCTACCCAGCTAGAATTCCCTCGTCCATCGGTTATGAAATTTGTAGATGACTCTTCTTCAATAGGTGGTCACAATATAGATCATTCCGATCTAGTTGCAGCAGATGATAATGAATGCATAAGTTTAAAAGTTTTACTGTATGTTTATCTGATGTATGTGTTCTATTACATGTTATATACTAAGAACTCCAATTTTGTAGTTGCAGAATACACTTGTAATCGGTGAGTTTGCTACTCGTCGAGAGGGCTTCAAACAACAATCATAATCTTTCCATAGGGATAGTGGTCTCGGCCACTACTTGAGGCACTTTCAGAAAAATGAAATTTGCGTTGCTCATTCCAAACTCAGGCCAGTTGGAGAGACTATGATAATGGTTGTGAAAGCCTTATCCTATTATCTAGGTGGACATAAAAAATTTGCGAAAGCAAATAAAATAATTTTTTTGAAGAGATCGTATGTTTTGAGCATATTAGGATTTATAGATGAGAATGTACCATTCAGGAGTTCCCATTATTCATTGTATGCAACGTATATAGAATTGAGTGGTAACAAGGACAATGCGCATCTTCTGGATGCATATACAAGTAGAGAGTTACTACATGATAGCACAACAATTGGAGAAGATGAAATATCAGATCCCTTTGAATGAAACGTTGTATATATTGAATATTATGAATACAATTTACATTTGTAACATCTTTGTAGCTATGAATTTTAAGCTTCTTTGCTGCTCAATGAATTTGCAAGCTTTTCTAAATTTGTCGTAATTTGAAGATTTGGTGATTTGTCGAATTTGAACTCTGCGGTAGAACCACTGAAATAATTGGCAAATATTATTTCGTTCCTCCATGTTGTGTATTTCGATGAATTGCTGCCCGTGCTTGCCAATGTGACTTCTCCATCCCTTGTAATGACCAGACACTTAGGCTTCCATATGTGTTTGCAAAAAATGATGTATGATCTCTTAGTATGTGTTGCACATGTCAAAATTGTAATGTCAGTCTTATATTGGGAACAAAATATATAGTTGAATTGAAAGCTACTCTGAGCATGTATGCTAACAATGTAATGAGTGATGTGATATTCTCCCCATGCTTTTGATACTGCATCAACAAAATCGACACGTCTCTTGTAGAGCTCTCTTATAAGTATCAGAAAATTTGTCTTTTCTTAATATTTTAATCACACTGTCAAGCTTACTCCATACATCAACTTTCAATAATCTTGATTTGCCAGTCACCCCTAAGTCCTGAGTGGCAGCAACGATATCTTTCTAGACTGAGTGTTGAATGTTTGAAGCCTTACCAACATGGTTTGATAGGAATCGACGTGCTTTTGCTCCTCCGATGCTTGGCTTAGTAGGCATATTTCCTAACTTTTTAAAAAGCTTTTCATCTTTCTGTATTTTGACATGTCCCTTATGAAGTCCTGCTTTTGATAGAACATCTTCTAATCGACAAATAGCTTCCTTCGCTGATGATGCTGGCTTACTATTCCACACAAAAACTATATGAAGATAAACGAGCTTCTCTATTATCCTAGCTTCTGCATAAAGAGTACAGACATGCACATTTTTCAAGGAAATAGGCAATACTGGCTTCCAATTTGGATCTGCATTTTCTCTAGTAATCCCTGTACTTCTAGTTACATCTTTTGCCATTTTCATGCAGTATAAACAAGGATGTTTAGATGTAACACCATGAGAGACATTATGCGTGTACCCTTGAAACATCGAGCTAAGCAAGAGAAAATTGATCCAATATCTCGGTTCATATGACAAGTGATAATTTTTTTATGACCATACTACATGGTAACGTTGGTCTTTGATAGAGATGAAAATAATTAACTTTCACAAAATCTATTAATATATAAAATGTACACAACTTTTACTATCATTAGAAAAGATGATTTGTTTCTCCTTGCATGTTGAAATGCTTTTTCAGATAAGATGACATTCGTAGAATGTTTGTTGTGACATCCATAATGGGCTCTTTTGTAAAACCATCAAAAAAATTAATATAAATAGTCCTTTTTGAATTCTCTCTCATAATTGGTCACTCAATGGAAAAGCTCGTCTTGCTTGCGAATGCCATTTCTCCAAACTTTGGGAGGACCATATCCTAACTCTTCTATATTCTTTAGCAAAATATGTTGCAACCAAAGAAATACACACCTATATTAGAATTCAGGTATATGATTATGATGCTTTGATACCTACTTTTGCAAATAAATTTTCTCATAGAATTATTAAACTATATGCCAGGTAGTGGGTCATGGACATTTCCACAACATTTTGCTATAGATTTGACAAATGCGTCACAATACTTTTGTAAGGTTGCAATATCGTTTTCAAATAAATAAATTTTGTTTTCATCATGATTGTCTAGATTTTTGCCACAAATTAGCTTTTTTCAATCTTGTATTGCCCCTATTTTCAAAGTCATATGTTGTTGCAATAATAACTTTGAACTAAATCACGATATAAGGCTTTCTGACCAAAGTTTTCTATCTTTTGCACCACCAATACATGACTTGTTTGGAAAACTCCATAATTTACCTACTCATTTTGTTCTTTTTCTTCTTTCACATTTTCCTTGTGCAAACTTGCTTTGAAAATACCACTATATTCTAATGATCTATTCTCACATGTGTACACTTTATGTGAAATGGTTCATCCAAGGAATCAAATGAGAATATAAAGAATTATGAAGGGAATTATACAAGAATGTAGACAAGCAAGCTCCTCTAAGTTGAAGACAATGGGTTGGGTTGAAGCCTTGGACCCCTTCAAAAAGGCATCTTAAAAAAAAATATTGTAAACTCAATGATTAAGCCTCATGGATCATAGGAACCCATAGACTAACGGATGAGTCTAAGCCTAGAATGCTAGACTAAATGTTACAAACTCAATGATCAAGCCTCTGTGTCTACAATGTTTTAGCCTCATTTATGGAGGATCTATCCTTAGAAGAAAAGTGCTAAAGTTTTTTTTGAGCAAGGTCACCATTCAATTGTTTTGGTCACAATTGCATTTTGTAGGAGACTCCAAATACGTGTAAGTGGACACTTATGGAGTGCCTCTTTAACAAGGGCAATTTTTTTTTAACAAATTATAGTTATCACCAATTTCAAGGAGGGCACAAATTTTTTAAACAAATTATAGCTAATACTTTTCCTTGTAAAATATGTGGGAGCAAAAAAGAAAAAGAGTAGAGCGCGAAGGTCCAAGTGTTAAAGATTATAGAGGTAGGGCTTGAGTGCATTGCCATGAGGTAGGGTTTGGTTGTCTTGCCTTGTGATGCAAGGCCAAAAGACATCAAGTGATTTTTAACACTCCAATCAATTGCCATAGGGTCCAATCAATCTCCTTAGAGGCTTGCACAATCATCCCTCACAGTGATGTCATTTATTTGAAAACTTTGGCTTGATAGCCTAGATGGGCATCCATCAAATTGAGATTGGATATCCACACAACTCCAATGCACACCAAGTTAAGTTTTTGCTTGACTATTTATCACTCAACATAGAATGGATGCTGGCTGAGGGTTAATCCTGATTCTTGTAGTTGTACCAGAAATTCCAGAATTGACTAGGAGGAAAATTGATTGTCCAAGGCTCAAAGGATGTGTGAGAGCGAAGAAAGCAATAGCCTGGTATGTGACGGAGGAGGAGAGACTAGTGAGGTGGGGAGGAGGAAAAGAGGTGGTGGTGGGGTAGAGCGAGAACAGTCTGATCGTGGGTGGACCAAGATCTGCGCATGCCATCACACTGTGTAGTGTACGTTTTCACTATCTATCCAAGTGCCTTCGTTCTTTCTCAACACCTGCACAAGAAAAACCATCGAAACCCATCCCCCTCTCTCTTTCTCACACACTCACACACGCACACACCCACACTCTTTCACCACAAGTCTCTATCTGTTCTTTCTTTTGCTCCGTAAAGTCAAAGTCTTCGGCTACTATTCCAATGCACCTTTTTATGGTCGATCCAAAGATCTCTTCATTCATTCCCCAGAGAAAGGTAGATAGACAGAGGAGAAAGAAGGAAGAGTTTTGGAGATGGTGGAAGTCTGATCCCGTGGGCCTGGTCCACCCACGACTGGACTGTTCCGGCTCTACAGTCCTACCCAAATAGGCTTATCTTTTTCCTCCTCCAAGCCCTTTCTCTTCAGCTAGATTCTACTTGCTTCTTCACGCACAGATCGGCCTGAGTTTGGAGAATTTTTCTCCTGGTCTATTCAGTGCCTAGCCTCGCAAGCCGAAGTTTCTGAAGATGCTGGTACATTTTTCATCAGCACTCTCACGCCTTAATTGTGAATTCAAAGCCGACTTGGGTCTTTCTGCAACCTGAATCCTGGAACTTTCTCAAGTAGATGCTATCACCCTTCTCAAAATTTTGTCAGAGAGAGTGATTGCAAGACTGCTTGGTCAATAGTTCTATGGTCTTATTTAAGCTTTGGTCTAACCTTATTGAAAGATCTGCGTCAAACGATCAACAAACCGAAACATTTCGACGATTGTTGGAAGGATGATTTCCGACAATTTCTAGCATTTTGAGCAGATGTAGGTTCATGGCCACTTTGGATCCAGGATTCCACTCCAGCCATAACCATCAGTCGAGCCACAACCACAATCACCAGCTTGTTGGTGCACTTCCCTTACACCCCCGAGATTCACATAGCTCAGAAGAGGAACACAGTGGGATCAGCAGTCTCAACGGATCCAGAACACACGGTAAAGGAAAAAGTCAAGATCAACTTATGGGAGAAGGAGAAGTTTTCCGAAAGCCTAGAGGACGGCCCCCAGGATCTAAGAACAAACCAAAACCGCCCATCATCATCACCAGAGATGCTGGAAATGCAATGAGGCCGCATGTTTTAGAGATCGCACGAGGTTGTGATGTTTCTGAGACACTAGCTGCGTTTGCAAGAAGGCGCCAACGAGGGTTATGCGTTCTGGGGGGAACAGGTACAGTGGCAAACGTAACACTCAGGCAGCTCGCCGCTCCTGGCTCATCAGTAACGTTCCATGGGCGGTTCGAGATCCTATCTCTGTCCGGATCATTTTTACCACCTCCGGCACCTGCAGCTCTGGCCGGTCTCACAGTCGCATTGGCAGGATCGCAGCCTGGCCAGGTGCTTGGTGGCAGTGTCGTCGGTCAGCTAGTGGCAGCAGGCCCAGTGCTTGTGATTGCCACTTCTTTTGTTGGAGCTACATACGATCACTTGCCTCTTGAAGATGAAGATCCCAACCAATTGTCTTCAATTTCACCAGCATCAGCACCATCCAACGATCCAAGTGGTATGGCACTTTATAACATTTCTCATAACCCGCTTACGAACTCTCAATCGCCAGCTGATGCCTTTCAAGCATGGGCTGCAAGTAATCGAGCTCCATATTGATGTAGTGCTCCTGTGAGAGCTAACCATCTGAAAGCTGGCAAATCTATCACGATCTACTGCCATGTCTAGCTATTATTGTAGGTTTGCAACAAAACTTTGCTGGGTCCTCAACTCTAAATCTCGTGTCAAAGCTGAAGGAACAACGTTTGCAGTAGGTGTATGATGTTAACAACAACTTTGTCTTCATTGTGTGGAAGACGGCTCAGGTATATCAGAACAGAAACTTGTAGTTTGGAGATCGAATCATCAAGAGTGGTACAGAAGATGTTCGTATAGATAGTTCATTAGTGTTTTAGTTTTTTAATAGCTATCTGCAATTTTGTACTTGAAAAAGCAAATTCTCAATTGAAATTGCCTCAAATAAATGTTCAATGTGCTCACGACTCCTTCAACCAGGCTTCTAAGAACTATATCATTTTGTGGGCTTCACACACTTCCATAATTCATGTGCTTGAATTACTTGCAAGGGTTGGTGCTTATTTGCTCATTTTGAGATTTACTCCGTACTTGTTATTAGTTTTGAAGTGTGTTCTCTTTGGTGCATTTTCCATATTCATTTCAAAAGAATGATGTTCCTCGTGATATCAAGTGATTGCCTTTAAGGCTTAAGCTTACTAACATAAACTTGTATTAAGTGCAGCATATGCATGGCTGAGTTGAGTAAGAAGGTTGTGTGTGGCAATGAGAGCCATGCTTGAATGCCAAGTCTTGGGTGCACGGTCCATGGGGGAGAGGAGTTGAATAATAAGAGTGTTGTGTGAGCCAATGGAGACCCCACTTTGGTTGGAAATGGGACATATAGGAGCATATGTGCTTAAAACTAGTTTGGCTCATAAGGTGGATGTAGAGTGTAGATGTTGTATCTAACATGTTGATGCTTGATGTCCAATTTGGACCATTCATTTTTTTGGCAGATTATTTCAAGGATTATGTCGGGCAATTCTGTCGATATTTTTTTTGCTCATCTGTTGATATTTGACTTCAATATTACTTTATTTTTAACACATGACATTCTTACATTGGCCAATTATGTTACGTAATAACCATTGGTTGACGAATTTCTTAAAATATTCACTCTCACCACTACTATGGCTCGTTTGATTATTAAATTTATATCCAAATGTCCATTACATACTACAAAATGATGCTAGTACAAAGAGTAAACTAGTTACAAAAGTGTGTGTGTGTGTGTGTGTGTGTGTGTGTGCACGCGTGCATAGAGAAGACTAAATGCTTAAAATTGGGTCTAGTGCAAGTGGGACAACTAGGAGAGGAAGTGTTCAAAATTAGGTCTATTGCAAGTGGGAGATACACGAGTTGGCATGTTCAAAATTGGTTTGGCCTACCATGTGGATGTAAAATGTAGCTAATATATTTATCAAATCCTTGAGCAAAGATAGTTCTTTTGAGAAAAAGTAACCTTTTTTTTAATAGCTAAACTTGGCATAGTCGTGTCAGATCTCGAATGAAAATGTGTCTGCTGTTATTCGTGTGTCTGAATTCTCTTGTTTTTTTTTAAAAAAAAATTTCGCACCTGGTTGAAACTATGTTGAATGCTGCATTAATTTTATAAACATAGATCAGTAGTGTCTGACTACACTCTGGAGGACTGCAGGAGCGATTCAACAGACAGTGTCCAATGATCGCATCTGAACTCCATTCGAGTCGCAAGAGAATCATGGTTGTTGCGATTGTTTCGAGATTTCCTCTCATTCGAACGATTCTCAACACTGGCATCAAAGCTATTAGAGCCTACCTTTCTTATCATAATCTAACGTAGCCAAGAAGCTATCAGATCCAAGAGGCCAAACATTCAAACAAACAACCATCAACAAGACAACAGACTTCAAGAAACAATGGCTTCAATCAGCAGCATGTAGAGCAAGATCTGCACAATACTTGATTCTTCAGGATCTAACTTTCTAGCCTGGAAAGGTTAGACATCAGTGATACTCAAGGGCGAAGGACTCTTCCCCTGGGTGGATGGCATAGAAGAAATGCCTACGACAACAAGCAAGGAGCTAAGCGAGTGGAGGGAGAAAAATGACAAGGCAGTAGCCTTGCTATCATCTTCCATCGAAGATAGCCTCACACTTGACCTAGCTACACTCTCCAAAGCTAAGGAGATGTGGGATGCATTGCTCACCAGATTTCAGACAAAATCAAGAAGTCAAATAATGATGTTGGAAGATCAGCTGACGAATCTACAGTGGGATGGAAAAAACCTCACTTCTTTCGTGAGAAAGATGAAGGATCGGTTTCTATCACTACATAACTCTGGAGCAGAGAATACAGTGTCAGCTGAGAAGCAGCTCACGTATCCGTTGAGAGCCTTACCCAAATCATTCCAGACAACAAGGACCCTGCTCGCAAAAGATCCTACCATGAACCTCGAAAGGGCGATTGTCGAGATTTGAGAGGAAATCGAGGCCAAAGAACACCTTGATCACAAAGATGGGTCTGACCAGACCCTCTACGACAACAAAGAAAAATTCAAGAAATAATTTAAGCCTAAGACGGAGTCGAATCAGAGGTAGGATCGTGACCAACAAGCAGAGGGGACCAACAAAAGCAACTGGAAGAACAAAGGGAGGTCGAAACAACAAGGTGCAGACAAGAGGACTTGCGTGAGATGCAAAAGAGACGGACATACAATAGATACATGCTGGCTCAATCCCAAGATTGAGTGTATCCATTGCCACAAGAAGGGTCATAGCCATGGATTGCCGCCAGAATCCGAGAAACAAAGCAGCACAGAACAGACAGGAGAACAACAATAGATATCAGCAACCACACCCTTTGGTTTTACACATGATTGAGCCGCTAGCTTGATGGCAAATCTTGCTAGCTTCAACCCTTGTAAATCCCACTTTCATGCAAGGGTTTACAACCACTATTTTGGCTTGATCTTCACCAAATCTCTGTACTAACTCTCGCAGGCTTCATCACTGATGGAAATTGACATTCTGGATCGATTGGAATGGTTTGCGAGAGTTCTTTCTGGAGGGATTTGCTGGATTTTTACTTTTTAGTGATTTTTTAGCACTTAAACCCAAATGTCTGCTCATTGGAATCAAACTAACTTTCACAGGCTCTTCTGTGTCTTGGTCTCACTAAGATGGAACTTCATAATTCTCTGCGATGATTCTTGCCTACTAGAACTGAAAAATTTAGTGTCTACGAGGGTTCGTTGGTATTTTCCCATCTTTTTTTCACTGGGAACTCTTGCACAGGCACTTAGACAGTGAACTAACTCTCGCAAGATTCTCTGTGTCCTAGTCTCAGTGAGATGGAACTTCAGAGGGCTTTGCGAGAGTTCTGGTGAAGATTTGCATGTTTTTGGATTTTTACAAGGGTTTTTTTGAATTTTTATGGTTTTTTCCTCTAATTTTTGCAATCTACTTGGAAATAACTCTCGCAGACTTCTATGCAGGTCTAGGATAGTACCCTGGAGCTGCTGCCAGTCATGCAAGGGTTAACTCTCACTGGTTTTGGCGATATTAAAATATGATGGGAATTTTGGCTCTTTTTCCCTCAAAAATGCAAATTGGTGTGTTTTTTTTGGGTTTTCTCAAGTTTTGGTTTGGATGTCAAGCCCTTAGAGGCCGTTCAGGGCCTCTGTACCCTCTCACACCTCCTTTGCTAGCTGTGAACAGTCCAAATACAGAAAAGTATTTTAGATTTAGAGTTTAGGGTAAGGTGTCTAAGAAAAGAGTTTATGGTGATCAGTAAGGAGTCTAGAGCTTAAGATTTAGGATTTGAAGTAAGGGATCTAGGTGTGAAGAAAATCAAATCATAGAGACCTTATTATGCCCTTTGATCTTTGGCTTAGTAGGAGAGCACATCTTGCATAATTACAAATGTAGAAATCATGCATCAACTACACATAGATGATGTAAACTCAACAGGAACTTGTCAAATCACTTATGTATGATAATTTATTATTCTTGTCTGTACAATGGCTGTACTACAACATTGTACTACAACATTACTCACAAGTGAGAACTCATACATACTATTTTTTCTATACACAAAAATTTATTATATCACCACCAAGATGCAAAAAATGGATGTAGAACCCAAAGTGATATCTTCCATAAGAAGGAATGAGAGAAGGAGGAGAGAGATAAATCCTCCCACACTTGTATGCCTATTTATAACAGTCTCTTTCCCTATTTGGATGCTCTTACATAAGCTTATCAACTTATAGAAGGTTCTAGATCTCTTCCCAACCCTGAATCTAACATGACTAAATTTAATGCATCTCTACTAATCAATTATATTAGGTCCAAATTCGACCTTATCAACTTGCCTAAGTTGCCAAAAATAGTAAATCCACTATTCTTAAGCCTTATTAACTTTAGAAATTTTATCTCTAAGTTGAAAATGCATATTGGCCTCAAAATTGCCAAATAAACTCAACATGAAAAATCTTAAACTAGTTGACAATTTCTCACACTCCCTCTTCAACTAATTTTACCACACAATTTGATTTAACTTTAGAATGATCTCTATCCTAAGTATAGACCTTCTTTCTATGATTTTATAATAGCTTTCATAATTGACATAGAGAAAAGTGTCCACATTGGATGCTTCACTATTTCTTACATCAATTTTACATATCAAGATGTGACTAGAACATGAAGAACCATATAGAATGTAAATGCAATGATTCCTCCTTGCTTCCACCTTTGAACTCTCTGAAAAATAATATAAAAAAACAATAAATGTGAGTAATCAACCAATGTTTGCATGTCTCCTTGATCTTGTCCTTCCTTGCTATGTCTCCACCAAGAAAATCCACGAATGAGCTTCCATCTCCATCTTGCCATAAGATATCATCATTATTTGATGACTTGACCATGAATGAGTGATATAATGAGACTCCCTTAGCTTCATTTCCATCAGCAAAACCAGCCAATGCCTTTGAACTTGCCTTTGATGAACATTGCTTCCTCCTCTCCAACTTGAGACGTAGAAGATTATTGGAGAAAATTTGAGCGCAAAAAGGGCCTTCCAAAAAGATACTTTTTATTTTTTTTCTCAAAAGTTTCTTACACATGGACCAATCAAAACACTCAAATTTGAAAACTACGTAACTTAACTCAAAATTAATTTTCTTTTCATTTAAAAAAAAAAATGTAATTTTGCATCGGGGGCAGCCCGTAAGTAAGCCATTTAATTTGTAGTATAATATGCAGCTCAAATAGAAACTCTATAACTTTTGAACGACAGCTCATATTGAGACAATTATAGTGCCATTAGAAAGCCCTCGATGAGAGCTTTCCAATGACACCCAATATGACCCAGATCCAAGCTATGGTTAAAAAGATATTCTCAGTCAAAGTTTTGGGCGGTCAATAACAGTCAACCTGATATCGCTTTGGAGCGTGGTTGACCAGTTTGATCCAATTAAATTGGTCAACCACTCTCCAAAGCAATATTAGGTTGACCATTTGACCAATCAAAACTTTGACTGAGAATAACTTTTTAATCGTATGTCGGAACTGGGTCATCTTGGGTGTCATTGGAAAGCTCTCATCGAGGGCTTTTTAATGGAACTGTAATCGTCTCAATCTGGCCTGTTATTTAAAGGCTTTTTTTTTTACAGCCATAGACTATACACAGAATGGAGAACCATCCAATACTATGGCAGGATTGCAGACAAGAAAATTTTTTATTTTTGCATTTTACATTGCAAGAAATTTGTCATCCTACATGGCAATCCTTATAGGGCCCTTTTCAAAGCAAAATTTTCTCTAATGGCACCTCCTCTTGATAGAAGCCTAAACTCCTCATTCATCGAGATTTCTTGCAAATCCTCCATAATTGGCAATATCTTTTGGATAGCAAAACTTTGCACCAAGTTAGCATGATCATCCAATAAGCCATTGAGAACAACTTGAACAAGCTCCACATCCTCAATGCTTTCACCAATACATGGCAATTCATCATTCAGAGATTTAACATTCATGAGCACTTTCATCCTTCTTTTGAAGACTTTGAAAATTTTGCCTCATCTATTGTACGTAATGAAGCTAATTGAATTAACTGTCTCTGAGCAAAATTGAAGCAAGTTTTAACAATTAGTATGTTAACAAAGGTCCATGAATAAAGTCATCTTTGTGACAATTAATGTGTAACAAATGTCAATGAATAAAGCCATCCACGTGGTGTTGAGTTAGTTAGGACTTCATTTCCTATGTTGAAGTCATCATTAGGGAAAATATGGGCACAAATTGGGCCCTTTAAGCAAGTTTGACTTTAGAGAGAAATTACATAGAGAGAGAAGAATATCCGGCAACATTTCATATTTTTGGTGATGCCCGCCGTTTAACCTATATTGCCATTCACCATCCTAGTTAGCCGTAACTTTTAATTAGTACATCAAAATTCGAAATTGTGTACACCATAAGAAAGGATTAAGAGCTTTTCAACACTTACCATATTCTACCAAGAAACAAGAAAATTATAGTTGTTAAAAAAATGGGATATCAATTCAGCACGCCTAAGTACAGTTGCACTGTTGCAAATGTACTCGAGCATGCTGAATCAATATCTATTTTTTTTGTCAGCTATAATTTGTTATTATTACATCAAAATTCAAAACTGACTACACCATCAAAAAGAGGACTTCAAGAGCTTTCTTTTGTTGTCCGTATTTGTACACTCGAGGTTGATTTGACGTAAATAGTTATAAATTGTAGTTAACTAATCCCATACCATATTGTTATTGTCATGTCCACAACTGGTCTCAAGTAGCATGTCCACGCTAGAGATCGATAGACCAACAACCCGTAAGTTAGTTATGACTATAAGGGATGGTGGATTTGTATGGGTCTATCATTGAGTCATTGGGAAACTGGATGACATGGCTCAGATAGGCTGCTGAGTTGTCAAGTGAGGTGTCACAGTGCACTATTAGTGTCCATGGGCCTTGGAGGGTATAAGTATACCTATTGGACTCTCACTAGTGTATGCTTGATTGCGTGATTGGTAGCTACATGCTGCTAGAGCGATTCCTCATTTCTCATTAAGATTGATCCATAGCTTGGGGGCTAGATAGTTCTATGAATGAACAAAAAGTTATAGCTTAACAAAGATGGGATATCGATTCAATGCGCAAGAGTGCCATTTGACACCTTGCAAATGACTTCGGTCGAGCTGAAACGATGTCCCATTTTTTGTCAGCTACAACTTTTGATTAGTACATCAAAATTAACTGACTACACAATCAGAAAGAGGACTTCAAGAGCTTTTCAAGGAACACCATATTGTCATAGTTCTGCCAACAAACAAAAAAGTTATTATAGCTTACAAAAAAAAGAAATATCTATTCAATGCGCAAGATTGCCATTTGACATCTTGCAAATGAACATGGCCGCTTTGAATAGATATCTCTTTTCTAAAAAGCTTATAATTTTCTTCTTCATTGGCAGGACTATGACAATATGGTATGTGTTCGAAAGCTCCTGAAATCCTCTTTTTGGTTGTTAGTTAGTTTTGCATTCTGATTTATGAATAAAAAGTTATAGCTAATTCAGATATGACTCATGCATGCAAATCTTGGAAAGCACCGATGCAATTTATCCATAGAAGTATGTTTCATGGGCAGCGAAAGGACATACGGGCAACAACTATTACTCAATCAAATGGTTTTTTGCTGCCCAGTGCAAATTTCAAGAACATAAAACTATAGACGGAAAATACTAGAAGTTTTCAGTTCGTCAATCTCTGTAACAGTTTGTTGCACATGGATGAAGGTTATTGGCCTTTTTGAAAGTTTAAAAGGTGGGAAGTCAATAAAAGTATCTTTGCAAAGGGCTCTTTTTGAGCCCATACTTCCCCTAATGGAATTCAACTTCATCCCATAGTACAAATGAGTAGATACAAGAAAAGAAAAAATGTAGACCAATAAAGCATATGCAAAACTTGAAGAGCAATTTTGTACACCTTGTATTGAAATATTACATTGCTCAAATGCCATTATTCATTAATCTCTAGTCACATGACATGCCATCAAATATTGTGAAGATGTTAAGTCTAAGTTTTCAAAGATGCCATTTTAAGAGCAATAGAAATTAACTAAAGAATGATCCTGGAAAACATGTTGTTTTGAAGACCTCTTTCTGCATGATCAATACTAGAATGCCAAAACCAAGAGAAACAATGGGAACAAACGGTGGCGCAAACCTACCCAACCAATCTAGATCAAAACCAATTTAGACCCCAAGCTATGGACCAACAAGAACTCAATAAGGACAAATGTCATGTGAAAAATTCAACTAGTTTAGTTGAGTTATTTTGGCAATTTTGGGGCCAACATGAAATTTCAACTTAGAGATAGAATTTTTATATGTCAATAAATGCCTAAATATTGTTTGTACTAATTTTTGGCAAGTAGATTTGTGGATGAGGTCAGATTTAGACCCATTTGCATTTAGTCACTAAGAAATAGGTGTTTGGTGAAGTACATAAAAGTTGCTAGTTTAGGGCAAGTGGCCAAATGGCACTACGGTTGTTATAAATCTTGTAGTTCTCTTTTTATGTGGATAACTTTTCTCTTTTGATTCTATGTTCATCGCTTGCATATTTCTTAGGATATCTTTAGTTCTAGTGTATAGAATGTGAATTTTCTTGCAATATTTGAATCCACATGTGTGAAATGATGTTTGTTGCTATTGTTGTATGGATAGGGACAATTGTTAGAAATTGTGAACTCCTGCAACTTTTTCGGGAAGGTGACAAAGTGAAACGAAGCGAAGGTCGAAGGACAAACATACCTCAAAGGTCGAACATACCTCGAAGACCTAAAGACACGAAACGAAACGAAGGCGAAGGAAAACCATTCGCACTGCCAACTGGTAGCTCGATGAGTGTGGTATATTGTGCCTCACGCTTAGCTGAAAGAGTTAGCGATAACAGAGAATAACTAACTAGCTGATTAGCATTGATTTGTCTTGTAATTCTCTATTTAGTTGTCTTGTGAACACAATTTTGATCAACACAAGATAGATGATAGAGAGACAAAAAAAATAGAAAAAATAACAGTGCATGAAAGCCTGCCAACGAGCAGAACACAGTGATTGAGCTGAGCGTCAGGCCACCAACGCGCGAGACACTGACCAACTCACTCGAAACTCAAAAGTAGATAATATGATTGCTCTCTTCTCCACATCGTTGTTCTCGTCGTCTTGATTGCGCGAATCTTTTATGTTCTGTGATATGTTGGCGCTTGTTTAGGATCCTGATAATTTTCGCAAAAGAAAACCAAACGAACTCAAAAAGAATAAGTTTGCGACACATTCACGACATGGTATCAGAGCCCTCCCATGTCATCACTGCATGATATCTGAATAATAATTCTCTAAGCAACATAATATGGCTAGAATGATCCAGACGAGAATAGCAATCAGTCTTGATGATGAAAACTACACAGTGTGGAAATTCAAAATCAAAACACTTTTGAAGGGTGAAGGCATCTGGTTGGTGACCGAGCTCATAGAGGTGTAGCCTCTAGAGGGAGACCCAAGGAGAGTTGAGTGGATAAGAAAAGATGAACGTGCAATGAAGATCATCGTTTCGTCCATCAACGAAAAAATACTCATGCAGATTGAAGACTATGAAAGCATCCATGAAGCATGGGAAAGATTAAAGCAGAAGTACAAAGTGAGGACTACCGCTTTCATTAGAGAAACTTAGAGCCCGACGAGGGCCCTTGAAAAAGATTTATTTTTATTTTTATTTTATTTTTGTTGCCATGTGGACCAATTGAAACCTTAGCTTCGGGGTTCTATGTAACGTAGAATTTTCCAAATATAAATAAAATAAAAACTTTTTAAATATATTGTTGTTTCGTCGGGCAGCATGTGGAAATGCTATTGGTTGATGAGGCCTGCCCTTCCAGCTCATCACTGCCCGAATAGATCCAAAAATATTGAAAATTAATATGACAGATGCTTGAGATGAGAAAGTCGATGTACCACTAATGTATATGCATTGTCAAACCATGGTTAACAAGGATAACCAGAGTTAATTTGTGGCGCCAAATAGATCATTGTTTCAAATTTTTGCCAACACTTTTTCTCAGATTCATGGCTTTTTATCTACGTGAATTTTTAGATTCATAGTTCATTGTTTCAGATTTTTGCATGCAAATTATGAATGGCGCCATCAAGGAAGCCGTGCTCCTCAATCGACTCTGTGTTTTTATTCAACGAGACAGATGATAATGGATTATGGGTGCCAAAAAAAATATTCAAAAAACTCTTGGATTTTGATGCATCCATCATCAAGAGGAGCATTTCAAAAAAGGAAAAGGTCAAAACTATCATTTCGATCTTATTGGAAGGCCAGAATTTTGGATTTCAGGACATCATCAGAAAAAAAATCTATTTTTGAAATTCTAGTCCAACATGTATATATGCATTCAGAGATAAATGTGCAAAAAATTCAACCGTCAAAATCACAAAAAAAGCAACTGTGAGTATTGATATTTTTGATACTTTGATTTTTGTCATTCATAAATATCTAATAGTAAACTTGCCAATCTGATCATTTTTCTCTTGCATATTTATATCCATCCAACATAAATGAATGAGAGCCGAGTGGATCTTTAGTAGGTGTGTTAGATGTTATTCACACTGATATTGGACAGTGGCAATATCGAGGTAGAACCGCAAAAGATCTAGCTGATAGTAGAATCTTTTCTTATGAATCAATGTACATTCTTAATACAAAAGGAAATTCTGGACAAATAGTACCAATTCCATTACCTAGTTTGAAAGTGATGAATGGATTGCACCACATGCTACAGTTTCAGAATCATTTTGTTGCAAGATATATAATGATGTAAAAAATTCATTAAAAATGAGCACGAGATCAAAAACAGTCAGATTGAGTTGGTTTATTTTCTTGAATATATTTGTGGATTTCTTTTCAAGTGTCAATGTACACAAAACCCCAACGATGTTTGTATGCAAAAATTTATCAAATAGTTTATTATCTGAACTTATGGATGAAGGCTGGGACAAAAGATCAGATGGAGAAATAGAATGCAGAACTAAAATGTCTTCCATGTGCTTCCATTACCAAATTGAAAAACAAATGTTGAGCTTATGCTTCCATTATCAAAGATGGAAAAAAAAAATAAAGGTAAATGGGTGCCACTCGATCAAGGCTTGGAAGCCAGTGGACATTCAAAACGAAAAAATATTGAAATTATATACAATGATGTCGTTTTGACATGTGTTGAGGTGGAAGAAGATTGGAGTGTAAACTACATCCGGTGGGAACTATTGCTCCTACAAGATGATGTACTTTCAGACTTCAGATTCATTTTCAATGGTAAACTCGTAAGTAATTGTAAACACTCGATCTTTTATGAATAGTTCAATCAAAACTTTCTAATACAAACTCTGTATTAATTCTAACTAACTTTGTATTAGTTTTATGTAGGTACGAGATCAAATGCAAAGATATTGGCAAAACAATCCAACTTATGGAAGAACATTGAGATTTATTATCAGGAAATACACGCCAATCATCATGTCTTTTTATCATTATAGAAAAATTGCATTCCAGTATTAGACTATGGACACAAGCTGATTGTAAAAATCTATTGTGATATCAATAAAAAAAACCCATAAATAGGTTGTTTACAAGTAAAATGATTGTATCTTTTCTTTTTATGTCTCTCTATTTACAAATAGATCTCTATTCAATCAATTTTTATTTTCTATATCAGTATTAGGAACTGATAAGGCAACAGCTCCTTCTATAATTTCGCCCTCCTCTGTTTCAGGAAGGGCCTCAATGCCTTTTAAGGCAAGAGGAATATCTGTTACAAAATTGCCTTCGTATTAGAAAGGCCTTTTATTCCTTTTTGATCATATAAAATAAGATCTGCATCTTGAACAACTTGAAAGGCTGTTAAGGCAGGAGCAGCTTTCTTTTGAGGGCCCTCGATTGTAGGTGCAACGCTTACACCATACTGGACAAAGGTTCTGATCAACTCTTGCCGAAATCTATATACATCATTAGGAGTATACGACTCAAGAGTGAACTGTCATCACAAAATACGAGAATCAGCAAATTACAAACAATCATAGTAATAAAATATGAATCAGAATGAAATGAACTACAAATGAATAGAATATTACCTTTTCAATATCTACATTCATTTGTAATTATACCATTCAAAAAATAGCTTCGTATTGTACAGGACAAACCATGCACAACTAAAAGCGTCATTTTGCTGTACACACTGCATATATAGAACGAAAATTAGTAATATTATGATAGAAATTTTATTTATGCTATGACGATACATTTGAATTAAAAAAAAATACATGCATATCAGAGATAAATTGAATCTACCTTGAGAGATTTAATGGTTATATCTCCAATTGAAGTTGCCGTTGTTGGTATTTCCCGAACGAGTGCTTGGCAGCATTTCAGGTATAGCAGTTCCTTCGCATAATAAATAGGGATAATCATTTAAATATGGATTTCATATCTAAAATCTTCTCTGTGTTGATATTATGAGGCTATCACGTTTTTTTATTCTCTTATAGGTGCTGAAAAAAGACCATGACATTCTCTCATGGATATTTAATGAAACATCATATCCTGCCACCATAAAAAATCACATGGAGGGAGTTCCACTCAATATTCCTGGAATTGGCACTTTCAACATGGAATGGCATCTAGCAGGACATCTGAAGATATTAAAATGTATGTTTAATGTATCTCATGGTGCTAACTCTAAAGACCCTTGTTTGTACTGTATGAAAACAACAAAAGACATGACAAGGAGTACAGGAATATCAAGAGATCAAGAAGATCCTAATTGGAAACTTGTACTACCGATTCCTCTATGAAATGTTTATATTTGTACATTGCAGGCGGAGGTGCGTATTATGGAAAAAATAATATATCTTCACATCTTGTTTGCATGGAATTCCGAGCCAGAGGCCTCTACGAAGGAAACTATTTCCAGATTAGAGGATGTGTTGTCCAAAGCAGGCTTACATAAAGGCCACGTTAAAATTAAAAAAGATGACAAGCTAAACATGAAATATTCCATGCAAGCCGAGCATTGGAGGATCTAAAGCTTGAAGATTTTTATCAAATTATTCTGGCAAACAATCTAAGGCTCAATACACGGTTTGGAAAGAAATTATTGCAGCAACTCAAGATTTCGAAGAAGAAGGTTCTACTCGTATACACAAAGTAGAAGTTTGGAAAAAGTAGACAACATGGTGAAATACTTGAGAAAAGATAAATTTTTAAATACCGATACAAATGATACAGAAAACAACCAATGAATTTGTGAATGCAAATCAAATGGCATGGGGTGTTGATCACATAACACATTATATGGTAAGATTTTGATTTTACACTACGATAGACAAATATGTGCAATTAAATTAGATACTTTTGGTACTGATTTAGATTATGTTTTTATGACATGCAACACATATTACGACATTGTTCGACATTCTTTGCAAGAAATGGTAGAAGTCTTAGCATATGGTCATCACAAGGAATGGAAAAATCTCATTGGCAAGCAAGAGCAACATTTCATAAAAGTACACAACATGGCGGGACTAGCACAAAAAACACCTATATACTGCAACTTTTCCAATGGTTTTACAGAAGAATCCAAATTCGTCATAATACAAAATCGACGAACCAGCAGAAGATCTCTGTCCTCCTCGACGAATTGCGAAATCATCAAGAAAAATTATTTTTTGAAATGATAAAAAACAAAGTAAGCTCCAGTATATAAACTGACATAACCAATTTACTAGTACTTGATAAGATACAAAAACTTACGCATTCGGCTTTGTCTTCACTGATTACTGTCTCTCCATCAATATTATGTCCACCTTTCGATGTCAATATTGTTGGTGAATAGACAATTGGCTGTGAAAAACCAAGTTGACTTTGGATTCTAAGAAACTCCTCCTCGGAAGGTAGATCATCTTCTTTGTTGCGCATTTCCTCCACAGCCATTTTCAAGCAATCTTTCCCTGAATAATCATTATGTATATTGTCAACACCAGAGAGAAGATCATCAGCATCAAAATCAATTACATCCAAAAATTCATCTAGCTCTTTGCCCAAAATGCAAAGGGTCTCAGCTTCAGTGAAGTCAAAAAGATCCGATATTTCCGATATTGTCAAAAAGAAATTATTATCTATATTATAAGTAGGAAATTATTATCAAAGATTTATCAGAAGGAGAAAGGGTAGTGGGGGTTCTAGGGCCTACAAACGTAGCCCTATTTCGAGCAGGATCAAAATCAAAACAATCATCTAAACTAATACTCGTATCTTTCTGATTGAACACTGAGATTGAGGCCTTCTGAGTCTTCTGAATTTGAAAGTGCTCCATTCATGATCGTGAGACTGACTCTTTCCATTTTTTGTCCTTTTATAATTTCAGACTCATCTAACTTGGGAACAACTATCACCTTGTTATTGACATTCTCATTTGTAATACCGTAAAAAGTTATGATGAATGTTAATAACTGATTAATGTCAATAAATAAATTCTTGGAATTGTTATAAGCTAGACTTTCTCCTTTCGAGCAATACACTTCATAGATATGAGATGGATTACCAACTATTGTCTGCATATCATGGTTTAACATGTTTTTTTTTTTAAAGATGAAATGGTCGTGGGATTGGAAACTTTTTAATATTTACCTGTGAAAATCATCTTAAACATTGCTGCATATGCTTCCCTACTGATGCTAGAAAAGTCACATGCCGCCTGAAGCAATGTAGTGTCTAATATTTTTCCAACTTCATCCATAATGCTGTCAGTATCTGAAGCCTTAATCTTTTTCATTTTGTTATTACTTAACATTGATTTCATAGATTTAGAAGTCAAGATAGAGCCTAGTGAGTTTCCAATTGAAATCTCATCGGCCAAATGGTCTTCAACAACCAATGTTGATCTGCATTGCAAACATAATGTTCATGAAAATGTCAGTAGAAATTAGGACACTCATAGTATTCACAGCAGTATATAATAAGCAAATCAACAAAAAGTTGAAATGAATAAATAACAAAATTATTGATTATGAATAAAACAAAAAGTTCAAGCATTATTCAACACCAAATAAGCTATAACTTGCTTGAATGCACGGATTTGTCTTTTTCTATGACCTCCTCTGGATGATAGATCACATATATCCTTGTTTACCAGTCTTTTCCTCTTGTTGCTTCAGACCTTTCTGTTGAGCACATCCATATCTTTAACAAGAGACAAATATGAGATACGCATGGATTGAAATGCAATTTTTATCTCATCATTACTAGTTGTATAATGATGCAAAGAAGATTTCAACCTTTGGATCTCCTCCTTGAGCATCTCATTTTCATCCAAACAAGTTTCTTTGTAGATTTTTCTTCGCAGTCCTTTGATATTTTCCTTGATTCCTCTTCCAAATAATGTATTCTTTGCATTGAATGTGCATTCCCATAGAGCATCAAATTCTCATAGTAACCCAAAAGGCCATTTTTACCATGACACATATAGACTATCAACTGACTCACCGAATGAAAATCTGGATGTTGCAATGAACATGGATCAATAGGATACAATGTTCCTGATGACCATAAATCTACATGTTTTAGCTTTTCCTCCCTCTATCAGACCATATCAGAAGTTGACAATTTGGGTTGCTTTGAATTTATCGTCCTGAGCGGAGCATATTCTGGTGACAGATCCACATGAAGATGATAAAGTTTTGTCATCAGTACAGTAGTATAGTAACAAACAACACAATGACAATAACAAAGCTGGAGATGGTGCTAACGACTCTGCTGGAGATTGAGATGGCGCTAAACACTTGTTTTTGACCCTGGAGATAGAGATGGCGTAGGCTTTTTTCAGAAATGTCATTCCAAATTCAAATTTTTGAGTGTTATCAGCTATTGGGAGGGAATATCTCAACATTTTAAAAATATTCTAACTATGGCTAAACACCGGTGAAGTTTGATGTGACTAAACTAAAGTGCATTCATTTACATGGAAAGTAGTGCGGACAGATGCGTAAAGAAGTTAGAAAATGATATTATAATTACTTTATAGTTATTTTTCTCTCTCCTACATGGCATTTCTTATAGGGCCCTCTTTGGGCCCATATTTTCTCTAATGAGTGATGCATCTTCACAATTAGCTACAATCTATACGATGGGATGGCAACTAGTTGGATCAACATGTTGAGAAGATCAGAACAATCTTTGCTCAACTCGCTGTATCAGGGCAGGAACACCAGGTCGCAACACCACAACAACTAATGTACTTCATGAAATCCCTACCTGCGTCCTATCAGCCGTTGAGAATGCTCATACTGAGTATACCAAATACGACATTCGAGAGAGCAATCAGTCTTGTCGCTGATGAGAGACTGATGAGGGACAAAGGAGAAGGAAGCAATGATAAGGAGAAAGCTCTTTTTACGAAGGGAAGGAAGAAGAACAAGAACAAGTCCAGATTCGACAAGACGAACACAAAGTCTTCGAGTAGAGGCAACGACAACCAACAATCTTCTTCCTGTGATCACTGTCACAAATCAGGACACATAGCCAATAGATGCTGGTTCAATCCAACGATACTTTGCATGCATTACAAGAAGAAGGGGCACTCTGCATACGATTGCAGATTCAACCCAAAAAGAAAAAACAAAGATGACAAAGCGAATGTTGCAGAGCCATCCAAGGATGTAGACAAAGGTGATGAAGCCTTCACGATATTTGATGAAGCTTAAACAAGCTACACTGAACAAGACTACGATGTAGTCATTGATTCAGGAGCAACCTCACACGTCACCTACAACAAAAAAATCTTGATCGACTTCAGAGAGCTCGAAAACAATAGAGCAATGATTCTAGTCGATGGGAGCTGACACGATGTCAAGGGGATCGAGACTCTACAATTACGAACACTGTCAGGTGAAGCAAAGCTGCCAGGAGCACTCTACGTACCTTCACTGAGAAGAGACCTGCTATCAGTATCCAAGATGGCAGATCTTGAAATTCGAGTTCTATTCAATGGCAATGTATGCCGGATGATTGAGAAAACAAGAAACAAGTTGCTGATAGTTGGATGCAGAGAAGGAAATCTCTACCAAGCCAAGATAATCAGCAAATCTAATAGCATACTAAATGAATCCAAAAACAAAAATCAACTCTGGCACAGAAGAATGTATCATGTAAACATGAAAGGCAAACAACATCAGAATCCATTCACACATGAGAAAAAAAGAGCTAAAGAAGTTCTTGAGCTTGTCCACTCAGATGTCTGTGGAGCAATGAAAGTCAATTCGCTCTCAAGATCAAGGTATTTCTTGACATTCATTGATGACTACAGCCGGATGACAACGATATACTACCTAAAGAAAAAATCTGACGTGTTTGACTTTTTCAAAAAGTTTGTGGCATTTGTAGAGAGACACACCTCAAAGAATATTTAGATTATCAGGTCTAATAATGGAGGTGAGTACAAGAGTTTTAGATTCTACCAAGAACAGGGGATAGAGCATCAATTCACTCCTGTGTACACACCCAAATATAATGGTGTCACAGAAAGAAGAAACAAGACGCTAGTCGAAGGAGCTAGATGCATGATGGCACATGCTCGATTGCCAAGTCAATTTTGGGCTGAGGAAATAGCTACAGCAGTACACCTGCAGAACAGATCAACAACGACAGCCCTGGAAGACAAAACACCGTACGAGATGTGGACAAGTAGAAAGCCTGATCTATCATACGTGCGTGTATTCGGATGTGTAGCATACAAGCACATACCAAAGGAACAAAGGAGCAACCTCGATGAAAAATCAGAACAGGTAATCATGGTCGAATACTCGAATGGATCACAAGTGTACAGACTCTATGACCCAATCACAAAGAAGGTCATGTTGAGTAGAGATGTGAAGTTCGATGAGTCCACATTCCCTGGATTGAAGGACAAAAAAGGCCATGAGATCTTCACACTACTACCAATTCAAGAGGGAGATCGAGGACAAACATCAAATCAGAATAGTAAGCCCCAGATTCCAGAGCAACAGGAGGTAGAAGATCAACCCAACAGAGAAGAAACATTCGAACAACGATGAATCAAACCCAGAAGGTCGACAAGACAAAGAAGACCTCCAGATTGATACATTGACAATCTTCAGTGGAGCGAGGACAAAGAGTTCGAGTACTGCAACTTTACTAAAGAGCCAACTACATATCTGGAAGCTGTCCAGAGTCCAGAGGGAGAATTTTGGAAGCAGACAACGTCAGAGGAAATCGAATCAATGAGACAAAATGAGGCATGGACACTAGAGCCACTCCCCGAAAATAAAAAGATCGTCGACTGCAAGTGGGTATACAAAAGAAAAATCAAATCAGATGGCACTGTCGGAAGCTACAAAGCAAGGCTTGTCGCAAAGGGCTAAAGGTACGGAGTCGACTATTTTGACACGTATTTGCCAATGGTCAAAATGACAAGAATTCGACTGCTCCTTGCATATGCTACACAATATAATATGGAAATTCACCAGATTAATGTAAAGACAACCTTTTTCAATGGCGATCTAGAGGAAGAAATCTTCATGAAGCAGCCTGAAGGATTCGAAGACCCCGACAATCTATCGGTTGCAGAGATGCATTTATGGTCTGAAGCAGACATCACGAGCTTGGTACAAGAAGCTCTACAGTCTTCTGAAGTCTCTAGACTTCACTCCTACACAACCAGACTACAATGTCTATATAAAAAAAAGTAGGAAGAGATTTTGTGATTCTGACTATGTTTGTGAATGACTCCCTTACAATAGGGAAGCCGTTGATGCTAATCAAGGAAACAAAGAGTCAGATTTTCAAAAATTATGAAATCATAGATCTGGGAGAAGAAACAAAATGCCTTGGGTTGATAAGAAGAGATCAAATAAAAGGAGAAATGCACCTGAGTCAGTTAGAGTATGCCCAAAAAGTGCTGAAGCAGTATCGAATGATGGACTGCAAAGAAAAAGCCACACCAATGATAGCTGGAGCCACATAACGAAGGAGAATTGTCTGAATACAGATGAGGAGAGACAGAAGATGAAAGGCATACCCTACCAAAACCTGATCGATAGTCTGATGTACCTCACAATCTGTACCAGACCTGATTTGGCTTTCTTTGTCTATGCTTTAAGCCAATTCTCTTTGAATCCTAGCATGGCACATTAGCAAATGGCGAAACGAATCCTACAATATCTGAAGGGTACCCAAAATATGGGATTAACCTACAAAGCAGACAACAAAGACAAATGATTTGAGCTGCACCACTATAGTGATGCAAGTTGGGCAAGCTACAAAGATGACAACAAGTCCATGACAGGAGGATGTTTGATAGCATGCGGAACAGCAATCATCTGGATATGCAAGAGGCAAACCTTGCTGGCTCAATTCTCATGCGAAGCTAAATATGTCGTAGCTTCAAAGATGGTGAATGAGGTAGTATGGCTGCAAATGATGTTGGAGGCAATTGGCATACCACAAGGAGAACCATGCACGATGATGATGGATTCTAAAAGTGCCATATATCTGTCCCAAGATCTTGTTTTCCATTCAAAGGCAGAACATATACCTTTGAAGTACCATCATATTCGAGACTTGATCTTGAAGGGAGAGCTCAAGGTTCAGTACATAAAGTCTGAAGAGATGATTGCAGATCTGCTCACGAAGCCGCTCAACAAACCACTCTTCGCAAAGCAAAAAAAGACAATTGGATTAATATACAAAGTTGCAAGGTTCAAGAGGGAGTGTCAGAAATTGTGAACTCCTGCAACTTTGTCGTGAAGGTGATGAAGTGGAATGAAGGGAAGGTCGAAGGGCAAACATACCTCGAAGGTCAAACATACCTCGAAGACCTTAAGACACGAAACAAAAGACACGAAATGAAATGAAGACGAAGGAAAACCATTCGCGCTGCCAACTGGCAGCTCAACTAGCGTGGTGTATTGTTCCTCATGCTCAGCTTAAAGAGTTAGCAATAACAGAAAATAACTAACTAGTTGATTAGCATTGATTTGTCTTGTAATTCTCTGTTTAGCTGTCTTGTAAACTCCATACAGTGGAGGTATATACACAATTTTGATCAACACAAGATAGATGATAGAGAGACGAAAAAAATAGAGAAAATAGTTGTGCATGAAAGCTACCAATGAGCAAAACATAGTGATTGAGCTGAGCGTCAATGAGCGAGACATTGACCAACTCACTCGAAACTCAAAAATAGATAATACAACTGCTCTCTTCTTCACCTCGTTGTTCTCACCTTCTTGATCGCTCAAATCTTTTATGTTCTGTGATCTATAGTCACTTGTTTAGGATCCTGATAATTTTCTCAAAAGAAAACCAAACGAACTAAAAAAGAATCAGTCCGTGACACATTCGCGACAACAATACCATATCAGATCTTAGTGTTTATGATCAGAAGTACATGAATGTTGCAATTCTAGCATGGTAGATGTATGATTTCTAGCTTGTGAATGATTCTAGATGTGCATCCCAACTTGGCCAAGATAAGATGTTTTCTACAAGTACTGCAAGCACACCAACCACAAGATTCAAGATTGCCACATATTGAAAGTCAAGAACAATAACAAGGTTCAACCAATGCAATAGGCAAATGTGGCTGTAAAAACATCTCATGCCCCCAGTCAAGAAGTGTATCATGATGCATTATGTTAAATCATCAAAAAACATCATATGACAACTCCTAGTTTCTTGATTCCAAAGCCACTTAGCATATGACAAGCCATATTGCTTGCTTCTAGTCCTATACACCTTACAGTACCAAAAGCGACATTCACCTTGGAGACAATATCACACGTGCTATTGAAGGTGAAGACACTATAAGATTAAGCTTTCAAAATGGTTAGTTCATGCTACTATCTAAAGTCTACAAATCTACTATATGTCTACAAATCTACTATCGGTTAGCAGAATTACAAATTTAGGACATAAAATAGACTTCAAATTTGATCAGTGTAGAGTTATCAATATGACAAACAAGATTTTGGCACTCAGAAAGAGGTAGGGATACTTTTATAAACTAAGTCATTGTTATTTTGCTACCAATCAAGCTCTAAATACTTCTGTTCACATCAATAAAAGATTACTTTGACATTATAGACTTGCTCATTCAAATCATGCATGTGTGTCAAATATGTCTAAACAATCTATAGTACTTGATCTCGACTATCCAAATAGAAATGTCAAATTTCCTATCTGCCAAGACTACATTGTCGAAAAGCAGGCAAAAAACCCATTTAGATCAAGTCACTAGCATGTAGCTAAAGAACTATTAGACGTTGTACATATAGACATATGTGGCCCAATGCAGAATTTGTAATTGAAAGATGTCAAGTACTTCATAACCTTTATTGATGAATATTCTAGACGAAACATTTGTTTATTTTATCAAGCATAAGTCAGAGGCATTTAACCTCTTCAAGACATTCAAGGAGTGTGTAGAGAAAGAGATTGGTAAATGAATTGGAGACATGAGGTCAGACAATGATGGAAAATATATCTCGACCGAATTAAGAAATCTATCTCTAAGTTGAAATTTCATGTTGGCCTCAAAATTGCCAAAATAACTCAACTAAACTAGTTGAATTTTTCACATGACATCTGTCCTTATTGAGTTCTTCTTGGTCCATAGCTTGGGGTCTAAATCGGTTTTGATATAGATTGGTTGGGTAGGTTTGAGCCACCGTTCGTTCCCATTGTTTGTCTTGGTTTTGGCATCCTAGTATTGATCTTGGAGGAGGTCTTCAAAACAACATGTTTTCCACGATCATTCTTCAATTAACTTCTAATGTTCTTAAAATGGCGTCTTTGAAAGTTTAGACCTAACATCTTCACAATATTTGATGGCATGTCATGTGACTAGAGATTGATGAATAATGGCATTTGAGCAATCTAATGTTTCAATATAGGGTGTACAAATTGGTCTTCAAGTTTTGCATATGCTTAAATCTATCTACATTATTTCTTTTCTTGTATCTACTCATTTGTACTATGGGATGGAGTTGAATTCATGACCTCAAGCATAGGAAATGAAGTCCTAACTAAGTGACCACCTCGTGGATGGCTTTCTTCATTGACATTTGTTACACAATAATTGTCACAAAGACGACTTTATTCATGGACCTTTGTTAACATACTAATTGTCAGAACTTGCTTCAATTTTGCTCAAAGATAGCTAATTCAATTAGCTTCATTACGTACAATAGATGCACATTAATCAAGTGCACTTTAGATCACACATTAAGCCTAAGCCAAGGAGACTTATATGAAAGGAATAGGAAACATGTAGTGGAGGATGATTTGTAGTATGATCAAGACTGAAAGTTGATCTGTAGTATGATCAAGAGTGAAAGTATTACGTATAATATATGGAGGCTCGATTGACAAATCATAACGTTTCAAATAGCGGCTTAGACTGATCATGCGGGAACTTTGAGAAAATGGACTTCAGCTGGTCTACCGTCTTCTGGTCCAAAAAAATGTTTTCTGTAGCACTTCATCCTTCATGTGCGAGCCGAACATGGAATTGGCAATGAACTGGAAACCGGGGTTCTGACTGTTCAAAGAAACCACAGCTTGAGCAGGCGCATCTCCTACATTCAGCTGAAAGTGAATGAGGCCTCTCGGAAAGATCATTACATCACCCCTGCTGATCACCTTGGCAAATAGTTTGTTATCAGTGGTGACAAAACCGGCGTACAAGCTTCCTTCTGAAACATAAATTATCTCGGATGCACGGGGGTGGGTGTGAGGTGGGATCAGTCCCCCCTTTGCTAGATCAAGCCTGGCAATGGCGATTCCCAGGGTTCAAGCCCGGAAAGTCATCCACAGTACCAAAAATAGCGCTGGCTCCATAACTGTTGTTAGTCTGGGGAGGAACTGCCAAACCATGAAAAACAAAATCATCTGTTGTGACTGCAGCTGGTTTCTTGCAAGGGTAGCCGTTCAGGTACAAATTTTTGGCAAGGTCACCAACACAAAAGTCCTGTAAAGGATCCGCATCGGCAGCATTTACCTTGAGAGGTGCTAATTGTGGTAACTGCAACACCGGGAATACCAGAAGCATCCCTGCAAGCTGGCGTAGCTGGAAGTTGAGGCGGCTTTCATTTTGTCTGGAATGCAGTCTTCAGTGAATTGGAGAGAAAAGGGAGCTTATATATACCAGCAAAGGCTAAGAAATAAGCTAAACTATCATGTTTGTGTGTGTGTCTCGCTAAGCTCATGAGAGAGATGACTGTGTGAGGATGAGATCCGAGCTGTGGATAGATATAGTGGTGGAGATGGATGCTAGTTCCGTGACACGCAAGGAACAATGCAGCTTCGGATCTGCATGATACAAGCCGATCAGAGACGTAGAATGAATGGCTGAGTTGTTGGTTGCAGTTTGGTGAGATTCGAGAAAAGCATATGTTGACCGACAACTGATTAGATCAGCAAATAAGCGGCCTTTCCTTTCAGAAAAAAAAACCATGTGCATCAACTGCTATAATCCTTCATTTGATGAATTATATTGCGTAGCCCAATTGGTTGATAGTTGTACCTTATCTTGAGTAACAATTTTCCTACATACATATCCATTAAATGCATCTCGGTTTGAAAGGGAGGGCTTGACCGTGGGATCACAAAAAACTTTGGATGCCAAGCTCACCTGCTCAGCCAACCCAATAAATGATACAGTGCATTCGATAATCTACAAAGCTCCACGTATGCATTAGTGCACACATGAAACTATCCATCAACATCTCTCGCAGCTTATGATCTCCAATCTCTTGCAGCTTATGATCTCCAATGTAGACTGTAACTTGGGACAATTCTCCTATCGGTGATTTTCTAGTTGCATCAACTAACCTTAAATGTCTTAATGTAGGTGTTATTCTATCGTAAATGCCTAGCTCGTATGTTGTTTCTTCAGTCATTATATTTACACTAGATCCAAAATCTATGGGCACACTATCTAAAATGCAACCATTAATTACTACCTGAATTTCGGGTTGACCTTCATCACCGTAGTTAACTAGTCCTACATTGACTAATTGTAACTTTGCTTTCCTTTTCTTTTTCCTTTGCAAAAATTGCTTTGTTTCTTATAATGATGATTATCCTCTAATAACTGTTTAAAAGTTATATTGGGCATTCTGGAGACAAGGTCTTCCAGTATATCATATGAACAGTGTCTAAGTGGTGATAGATCTCTAGGTATCTCGCTACTTATAACTGGATCTATGAATGTTACTTTTTTAACTTTTCTAGTTTCTTCGTCTAAAAGCTTTTTAGCTTCCGAACTAATGTCAACATCATAATGTTTTTCAGTAGGCCTATCAAGGTCTAATTCTTTACTATTAGAAATTTCTACTGGCTGTTCTATGACTTTCGCTTTTTCTATCGCGTTTTTTGCAGATTTCGTCTTCTTAATTTTCTTCTCATCTTTAAGAGTTGAAACATCTTTACTACTTCTAGTAGCTATTTTATTTATCTCTACATCTAAATCAGGCCATTGGTGGTCTTGATCTTGTGATTTGGACTCTACTTCTATCTTTTGAACTACCATGTCTGTGTTAATTTTAGATGGCCGAAGCTCATCTTCTCTAGGCGAGTTTACAAACCTTTGTTTAGACCGCGACTGTTGTAGCTGAGGACATTCAACAGTGACATGCCCTTCGCCTTTACAGTTAGCATAGAGCGACACATATCCTACTGACTGCCTAGGTTCAGGACAATCAGAGAATAGTGACCCGGGGCTCTGCAAGTGTAGCATGAACCCCTTACTCTGGGTGGAGGAGTGGAATCTCGTCCCTCCTCTACGCAAAGTGTATTGTTGACCAGTACATGGTTTTGGTATAATGTTCTTTTGGTTAGAAAGAGTTGCAATATAAGCTACCTCCTCATGATTATTAATCGGATAGAGGAATAATTCCTCTTCTAAATAATTAGTTTGTAAACTGGGACAATTAGTCTTAGAATGACCTTCCTTCCCACAAGCGGAATACCAAACATTGGCGTTAAGCTTCATTTTTTTCCGTTTGGCTTTAACGTCAGACATCTGGACTTTTAAATCACCCATTTCTTTTGCTAATATCTCAACACTCTTCCTTAATGGATCCATCTTTTCAAATTTTTCCATTCTTTTCTTTCTATCTGAATTCCTACTCTTTGATTTCCTATAAGAAGATTCTTCTTTTGATGAAGAAGAATAAGATGAATACTTTGAAGACTCTTCCTCATTTGCTAAATCAGATTCTGATTCAGACTTAGTAGATGATTCAGATTCTTCTGTACATTTTGATTTATGTTTTTTGTTACCTTTTTTCTCATTCCTCCGTCTACTAAAAATTTGAGAAGTTTCGTAATTTTTTACAGAGGCGATGACATCTTCCAAAGAGGTCATCAATCCCTGTTGACAATAATGATCCATTTTCTTAGGCAAGCCGCCCAAGAACCATTCGTTTTGCATCGGTACCGGATACTAGGCTCCTAATTTTTCTATTAAATTCTCAACTCTACGAGTATACTTGCTAAGCCATTCCTTCAGCTGTTTCTGCACAGAATTAAGTCGTGCCAACAATCTAGTGGAGTATCCTATCTACCTAAACTGCTTAAGGAATGCTGCTTTTAAAGTGTTCCAAGTATTAACTGTTTCTAGTAAAAATTGACTACATCAAATCCTAGCCTGCTTTCGCAGAAGACTTGGCAAAATTCTAACTTTGTCCTCGTCTGTATGTTCTTTATTTGCTATAGTAATAGATTCAAACTAGGACAAATAACTGTCCGCATCTTCAGACGATGATCCCTTAAAGAAATCATATCTAATTTTGGTAGATGTGGGTGGCGCTGAGTTCACCATATTATCAGGTGGTGAACTGGGAGGACTAGGAGGACTACGAGGATCAGGACTATGCTCAGATGATTGTTCTGATGAAGAAGATTTTGATTCTGAACTTGGTTCAGAAGTGGAATAAGACGAATTTAATTTTGATGAGTCTATAGAACTTGGTGTTTTAATGGACCTTTCCTCAAATGAATCTACAAATGCTGTAGTAGCGTTAAGAAGATCGTTAAACACTTCAGGTGTTAATCTTGCTCTAACTGGCGAATTTCACAAATTCTGCAGATACAAATCTCTAGATTTCCTATATGCTTCTAATCGTTGTGCACGCTCTAAACGTTTCTGTTCAATAGTTGCTTGAGAGTGTGTTCTTGGCATGCGTTACATGAAAACGATTCGTAGACTCTCCACCAACATACTAAGATAAGAAAGCAACATTTGATTTTTATTTTCTCTAGTCGTATTATCAAGTTGCAAATATAGTACTTGGGAAAAATCAACTTCCCAGTTTGTGATTATATAATGCAAAATTGTAATTGTCAAGTTAGGATCATAATGAACATTTGGATAGATAAAGAAGACGGGCCTGAAGTGCTAGATAAGAGACCCAACGAGATGCATCTGAACAAATGTATTTTCTTTAATATCCTTCGGGACTCTTACAAAGTGTAGAAGGTAAGTCTTATTATATCCATGCCATCAATAACAATTCCAAGATACTTTTCATGATACTTCAAACATTTTTTTCTATGCTTTGTTATCTTTGCTCTTCAGCTTGTTGTTCTTGATGAACTTTAAGAGCTTCATTCACCTTACCTACACATTTAAACATTTCAAAAGTCATTTCAAAGTAACTAGAGAAATCACAATAAAAAAACTATGCAAGAAGATTAATATCAGTACCTTTATCTATACTCGACTTTGCATTTTGCCTTTGTACCTTGAGCGATGCACATATAGTGTGCATACTCCCATCCACACCTTCCTTGGAATAAATATGTTATTAAAATAGAGTTTTTAAAGCCTGGTGAAATTACTATAACTAGTAAATTGGTCATTTCCAAGAACCATTTTCTCCATGTAGATATTGTAAACCTCACACCTTGTAAAATTGTCCATTAGGTGCCACCTGCCAATAGTTGTCATAATCTCGGCGTGAGAACTAAAATAATAATTGATTAGCTATGTGATTGAAAGCTTACTTAGAGAGCTCTTCACACATTGCATGGTTTCCAGAGTTATTGTGGGGCCCATGGCTAGTTTTATGAAAAAGGTTGTTCCATGCAGCCAAGCATGTTAACCATTGTGGAAGGCTTATTTGTGCAACTAGCCAAATGGATTGGCATAGAACAAATTTTCTTGTTCTTCCCTTGTTCCTTTTGAGATATTAGTAGGAAAAAAAAGTAACAATAATAAATATCAACACAATCTATGCATTCACAACAACATATGTCAAAGGTTGGGATGGCCGAGTTGGTCTAAGGCGCCAGATTAAGGTTCTGGTTCGAAAGAGCGTGGGTTCAAATCCCACTTCCAACAATTTAATAACTTTTGTGGATTTTCATGTTTCAAAAGATCAAATAAGAGTAAATGATTTGAATTGTGTTTTAGAACATCTTCCATAAACTATTAATCAGCTCAATCATTTATATTTTATAGTCAACAATGACAAATAAAGGTATTCAAGCCCATATGTATAAACATATGAAGTTGAAGAAAGTTCATACTTTTAGTATGCACAAAAAATGGTCAAAATGGTATTTTGTTATTCTTAGGCATTCAAATAGCATGTGTAATTTACATATGCTTCAATGTCTCTATCATGAATACACATATTGTTGTATGCATGATGGTTGGACAATGGCAAACAATGTGCAGATAAATTAAATAGAATGAACATAATCCAGCTTTTAAAGCTTATGGGCCTAAATATATGACAATGTACATTGTACATGCTAAAAGAAGTAACTAGCATAAAACAAAACTCCCAAAAATGGGTATGCTAGAACAAAGATCTAACATTCATCCAACCTAGAAACAGTGGACATACTAAAGCATGTAGTTATTATAAATAAATAAATAAGCATGATAATTACCTTTTTCCAAGAGAAGCATAATTTTAAATATGATAGGTCCAATAATTAGGCTCTCAAACTTCTCCAACCTATCACATGCATTACTACAGGTGTCAAAAGATCTTGCCAAGAGTGGCCACCTAAATTGGATCTAGGCTCAATAACATGGTTGCTTAATAGGAACTCAAGACAAGATAGGTACAATAGGTATGAATCATAATGTGGAAAACAATGCCTATCAACTATGAGATCCCTTCCCTTTGTCAAGATTTTTACACGTGTGGAGACATCCAAAATGATGTGATTGATCTTCTAAGGTGTGTGTGATTGCACAAGAATCTATGTCTTGATTAATGCAAGCAATCTAGATAGATGTCAAGGCAAGAGCATGTGAAAAAATGGCAAAATCTAGCTTGAGAATTTTGCATGTTCTTTTACACATGATGCACCATCTTGCTTTGTTGAAATTTATACAACTCAAAGTTCAAGTGAGGCAATGCTACTCTTGTATAATGCCTCTTGTATGTGCATATTTCATGTATTTAATGGCTTAGATATGTTTCCAAAACATTTAGAAAGAAAGTGATTGTGTCATCAATTTTATGCTCTTGGATATTGTAAGAGCAAGTATGAGATATTTTCTCATACTGTGAAAAATCTTGTTTTTCCATTTTGTGAGGTTATTTGTAAACTTCTCTTGAGATTAAGTGAATCATTCATAAAGGACACTTACATCCTTGGGCAAGTATGTAGCCTCAACAAGATCAATATTCTTGTTGATTTCAAGATTAGATCTATCATGGTAAAAGTTCATAGTATGTGGACTAGTCAAGCTAAAGTGCAATATCTTGGCAATCAACACTTTTGTCCATCTTGTGATCTTGATATTCATGGTCATCATGAGGCATGGAGGCCTCGGATTTCTCTCCTTATGGTACAGCTATTTTCAAGGAAGTGGAGCTTTCAAGTTCAAGATTATCTTCAAGCATGGAGGGAACACAAGGAAATGGTGACACATTGGTGGAATGCTCATCAAAGGAGTTGGCAATTGATTTCAACGAAAGAAATCCTATCATGGATTTGGTGAGTTTGATGCTATGAAGGATCCCTTGGCTGGTCTCCACTTCACATGCATACCAAGGTATCAAATTAACAAGTTTCACAACATCATATTTGATCTACTATCTCATCAAGCTAGTTATTGAGGAGTGTGAAAAATTGGCAAAATCTAGCTTGAGAATTTTGCATATTCTTTTACACATGGAAATCTCACACGTGTGGAGCATGTTCTCATGTGTGGAAAATAGTCATAGTCATGTTAAATCAATATTAAGTTAGGGTTACATGAAATTTTGTAGACATCTATCCACATGTTAGTAGGAGATAGGGCTAAATTTGGCTTAGGAGGCAAATTAGGCAAATACACTTGTAAAGCCATGATTAGGCCAAAAGTAGAGTATGATGTTGCTCGAGCTAGGTTAGGCTTGTTACATGTGTCATGATGAGGTTGGATGTGTGACACTTCCCTATGTGTTGGCATGAGAACTAGTGACCAATCAAAAAGCTATAAATCCATCAAATTGGTCCAATCACCTTTGAGGGCTCGTAAGTCACTCAACCAATCATATTTAGAGGAGGAAAAGAATCCCCCCCCTTCACATTAGATTACTACTTATATGTGTCTTAGATCCATTCTATGTAAGTTTTTCGAGTTATGAGTGTGAAGAATTGCCAAAAATTGGCAAATCTAGCTTGATCAAAAACCATGTAGAACATTGTAAATATTGTGTATAATTGGGTTCCACACATGTAAGGCCAATATGCCACGTGGCAAACCACTCCTAATGTAGGTCAGGTCAAGTCAAGAGAGTTGGTCATGTCTATTTGGTGGTCATCTCTACTTTATAGGACCTACACCTAAGTTTAAGGTGAAAATTTGACCAACTAGCTACCTACCAAGCGTAAGTCTAGGATCTAGGCTAGGGTTTCATTTTAGGGCAAGAAGGGTGAGTTAACTTCCTTATTACATGCTAGAAATCCACCTAACTTCAAGAAGGAAGTCGAATTTGCTATGTATTCCCTCTCTCCATACTGAGAAGATAGAAAATTTTTGGAGCTCATTGGCAATCTCAAGCTAGTTCACTATGTGTGATCCAAATGAAACCAAATCGATTTCTACTTGTTTCTCAGGTTGAAGGCCATACTACAGCCTGTAGTACACACGTGTGGGCTCGTATTTCGATGTTGATCAATGCTTTTGATTGTGAATGCTTGTTGTTTGTCAAATTGCCAATCTAGATCAACTTTTTTGTGTCTAGTTTTTTGATAGATTTTTAAGCAAGCATCCAATCACTCTTGTGGATCTTTTGTAGATCCATTTATGGTCCTAAAGTACAGTACTTTTACAATGAGATTTTTCCAGTATTTTGAGTCAAATTGGTTTTCTCTCTCTACTTGAGTTTTTTTTATTGGATGCTCTCTCCACCCAAGAGGAGGGCATTTTCATACTTAGTTTGTTGTAGTACAAGTCTTCACACGTGTGAAAGTACTTGTATGATTGATTTATGCATGTAGTAAAGTGCTCTTGCCTTAGATTTATGGAATAGATCTTGCTTTTCAACGTATGTGTGATCGATGTGCAATCACAAAGTCTTAGGAGTTCTGAATAGAATTTTCACTCTTTTACAAACTGATTAGTAGGTCATGTTCTAAAGGTGTCTACCCTTTTTTGTCATGCAATGTGCATCAATTCCCAAGTCACATTGTCGGAGCCATTTAAATTTACTGTTAGCAAGATTCTAATTCATAATGTGATCTTCTTGTTTTGACACTAGACCTAATAATTTCTTGATCCATCTTATCTCATGTGTGGTTTTTTTTTTTCAACGCTATCCACAAAGCACTGGTTATATGTTTGGTGCATACATGGATAAGAACACAATAGTAGTAGAGATCCTCATCATGAAGTATATTGAAAAATAATTTCTTCTATGATTTTATCATCATGGGATGTTCATCCATTTTACATAGGGAAACTACTTCATTAATTGATGGATGGTCATAGAGTATGCTTTGAATGTCTTGTCCTTCATATAATACATTCCTATCATATTTCAAAATACTAGTCATGAATCACCCGTCACTCTTAGAGCAGTGATTTGCTTGTTACTTGCTAGGGCTATTTGTGATCTGAGTATCAAGGTTTTCTACTTAACCATATTGTTGGAGAACCCTGCTCCTAGACATACCCCCATCCTAGCTACATTGATCCTTTGGGGTCTTGTAGAAAATTGCTAATCATGAGACAATTTTAGTTAAGGTTCAAACATTTTTGGATGCAAATGTAGTCAAAGAAATATTGTAGGGCCTTTCCTTGCCACCCTCAAACCCTAACTCTAAGCACATGCAAAGCAATAAGAATATGAAGAGGATTATAACATGTCATGCAAAAGTTCATTTCCATGAGAATAAAGATTAGATTCATAATATTATGCATGCTACAGTGATGCTCTAACACTAACATCCACTAACCCTAAATCTCCATGTTCAAGCTTACTTCACCTCTCTCTCTCTCTCTCTCTCTCTCTCTCTCTCTCTCTCTCTCTCTCTCTCTCTCTCTCTCTCTCTCTCTCTCTCTCTCTCTCTCTCTCTCAAAAATAGTCACAATAATAAAATCCAACAAATATGAAAATAGCAAAAACATATGAGAGATCCTATCACACATTAAGTGGCTCTGACCTGTGTATTGTTTAGCATGTGTGAGAACACACAAATCATAGAAGCAACTCCTCTCATGTTTGCAATAAATGCGAAGCTCTAGATGAATACATGAAACACCTTTTCTTTTCTCACTTGCCTCCCTAAAATTCTATTTTTGATCTTTTCATCCCAAGTTCAAGAGTTTTTGCTATCTATACCTACTACTTAATGATATTGTTTTTGAAGATTCGCACATTAATAGCTTTTGGCCATGTTTTAGAGCTATCATTCTCTATAATATTTGTCTTCCAAAAATAACACAAAAATAGCATTGGGTGATTTTATCATCTCCCCTTTATTTTTGTTAAGAGAGGTTGATAGATTTTGCTCACTTTGAGCAAACTTCTTTTTTTGTTGTACTTTTGTAAAAAGTTCTTAATCCACGGTTAATCTCTTTGAGAGAAAAACAAAAAAAATTCTTTACAAGATTCATTCCGTGGATGTAATTTACGAGTTTGGCAAGGCCTTGAAGAAGTTAAAATACATTAGTCAAGCTACTATGATTGTGAAACCATGATAATTCTTGAGAATTGTGGAGTTGTGGTGAATTTGGATAGCAAAGGATAAAAACTTGTAAGGGAATCACGCTGATGTTTGAGGCACAATTTAGTTGCATAATGAAAGCAAAAAATGTTGTATGTTCCACAAAAAATATTAAAAAACTGATCCTTTCAATTTTCATCCCTTTCACATCTTGAGGTACATTTTTACATTTTTATACATGTTTGCATTATTTTTCCATCCCTTCTAGATCTTGATGGACATTTGAACATGGTTGAATAGCACCTTTATTCTTTTTGAAGAGAACAATGCATGTATAATAGTTAACGTTCAGTTTTAGTCAAGGTTCATTGATTGATCTCAACTTTTTTTTGCAAACATCAGCTCACTTGCCTGACTCCCACATGTATGATACTAGACAAGCCATTCCTTGAACATATCTTGAATACAAGCGCATCTCTCTAAGAATTTCATTCCAGAATTTCAAGAAATATGTGAGTACATAGGCTTGACAGATCTGTTTTTTATTTTAAGATCACTACTTAAATAGATTCTTTGTGTGGCAGTTTTTTTTTTGAATGTGAGCAATGCATCAACATCTCTTACGTACAAATGTAGAATGTTAGGCAATGAGTGCAACAACAGGCTGAGGTTCAAGCTTGCAACCATGTATCAAGAATTTCTCTACTACCATACTCACTCCATAGGCCTTGACTTGTGTGGCATTCTTAGGATTTCCAAAGGAGATACCATATCTTGTGATGATTTTAATTGTGCTACACGAAAAGAATCAGTACTCCTATTTAAAAAATATTTTGCCCACTTTTCAAACAGGCAGAAGCTGCATTTGACACTTCTACTTGGCATAGTGGTCATTAGTTTGATATGCTCTAGCTACATTCGACACTTTCACTTGGCATTGAGATCGTTACTTTGGTATGCTCTACGCCAAAACCCATCAAGAAGTTCCAACACCAATTCACCAAGAGACAATCTATGGTTCAAACAAGCAAAAGTTTTTTCCTTCGAAGTCAATTATATGCCATCTTTTGAAGGCAAGGAGCTTCGGATCATTTACCAAGGTTTTTCCAACTTCCATCTCAAGTGCAGAGAGGTTTAGTGAAATTATACAAGAATTATTTCTGTCCTTAGGAGTGCCAATGGTTCTTGTAAAATAGAAAAGTCAGTTAGAACACCATTTTCTTCAAGCAACATGAGAAGGTAATTATTTATATTTATCAATTTCAACTTGGACTTCTGCATACTTTAAAAACTAATCATATCAATAGATGTAGAGCAATGGCCTTCATATTTCATTTGATGTTTTATATATCAGTTTAAAGTGAAATCATTTGAACTATTAGAGTTTTTTGAATAAGGTTTTCAGAGTTTCCAACATCAATGTTATGTTCAATACAGTGGTGGGAGGCTAGTGTAGTTAATGTGTTTGTGTTGATGTTTTCTTCTGAACACAATTTGCAGGTACATTCAGCCTGTAATGAATGCAAATGACAAAATGTAATGGCCAGAAATTCACAAAAAGGTTCGACTCTTTTCCGCTTTCCAGCATGGTTTATGCTTATTGCGCCTGGAATCAGTAACAGCTCTCTGTCAAGCAGATGGCAGAGGGCACACAGGGGACACAAGGGCATCCCCTCTCACAAAGTCGCAGTTATTATCCGAAAAGGTCTGCAACAGATCAATTGCTGGACGATGTCCTTTACTTATTGCACCTGGGAAATGGTGTTCCTCAACGCTCTGGAAATGGCAGTGGGAAGTGATACATGGAGGACAAGGGCATCAACTGTCGATTTTTCACAACCTCACTAGAGTTTTTGCAATAATTCTGGAATGGATTTATAACTTACAGAGTGCAAGTCGTTGAATATAAAACCAGTTGAAGATGAGTCAATTAGCCCTCACCTTTTGCTTACTCAGAATCTTGTTTTCAGAAGCTTGCAGGCCTTTCTGAGAATGACAGTAGGTGATGTTCGAAGCAACCTTGCCTTTTGCTCTTGCACAAGCTGTCCAGCTAGCCAATCCAGTCTCTCTGCATTACTCTGCTCCAGCATCCGCTTGCTGCCAAATGGAAGGTGGATGTAGCCCTTCTCTGTAAGTAAATCGTCTGCGTATTTAGCCAGTCTGTCTACATTGCTTTGGCTTGGATCGTCCATTTCCATGAGTGCTCGATCTGGCAGGCCTGACATCTGTGGGAAAGATCAATTAAGGAAACTCCATAAGCTCCAATCTTCGAATCATTTCAACTCATGACAAGCTCCATCAGCTGTAGGTTTTCACTCTTCAACCAATGGATTTATCATCACCAGCATTACGATAGACAACCAAAAATCCATCAACTAAAGCCATCAAGAAATTGTCACATTTGCAAGCTTTGAGTAATTTATTTTTTATTTCGAGCAAAGCACAGTTGCTGATTTGCAAGCAATTCCTGCTAGCTGCTGGAGAAAATCTAAAATATAGCTCTTTTATTACCTGGACGCGGATATAATTGTGACGAGCTTCGCCAAAAGCCATGCTGATGGTGCGATCCACCATGTCGGCGCTGCCGTCCATTATGATTCTCAAGACAGGCGATATCCACTGCAATGCTCCCCAATTACTCACCTTCGCATGCTCGAACTTCCGATCAAACTGCCCTGTTCCGATGGAAAGAACCAATAGATCTTGCAACCCTTGCACATGCGGAAATTCACGCTTGTTGTGCAACACATGAGTTATGGCTGCTGCCGCGGGGTTGTGTAGCACAAGTCCTCCATCCGCGGCTATGCATGAATTGCTGCCATCCACAGAGGTGAGCAGAGGAGGCTTGAACAGAGATGGCACCGAGGATGTTGCCCTGCAGACTTCCCAGAGACGGAAATCCCATGCACTAGAATCCATTGCATCTCCTCTGGAAAATATAAACGGCGATGCTGTCGCAAGATTATAGCAAGGGATGAGAAGCGGCTTCAGAGTATTGCGAAGAGTCAGAGACGTTCCTTCCCTGGAAAACATCTGCTTTAGCTCTGTTTCAAAGAATTTGCTAGAGTATCTTGGCCTCGTCATGCCTCGCAATCTACCAAAGAGTTGCTGTAATGGATTTAGTTTGAAGACTATACTGCCCTTCTTTGTGGTGAAGGAATACGTGTCTGCGGCAGTGCAGAGAGGGCGATCTTTTCCATCATCTGCGAAGAGCATGCTAATAAGGACGCCTCCGATGCTGGTGCCTGCTGCCACATCGAAAAAGTCCGCAATGCGAGCGGCAGGGTTTCCACTTTGACGCTGCAGGCTTTGCTCGAGGTAAGATAGCACTCTTGCTGGAATGATGCCTCGCATTCCTCCTCCGTCGATGGTTAGCACACAAATCTTTCCCCGAGAGGATAGATCGTAGCTTCCACTAAAAACAATATCTGAATCTTGCCTTGCAGAATAATTCATCGCACTTTGGTTAATGCTTGCATCGAGATTTTGCCTAACAGGGCCAGTTTTGGAGATCTGATATGGCGCCATATCTGGACAGTTGATGCTTTTGCCTGCTTTTTCTCCTGCACGGCTTGATTTTGTATAGGACTAACATATCTTGAAAGCAATCTGATATGGTGCAATATCTAAATAAAAGATGCTCGGTCTGCTTGTCTTCCGCACAGATTGATTCTTTGAAGCGCTAATATATCTTGCGAGTAATCTGAAATGCCTCCGTATGTGCGCAAAAATTATTCTGTATACTTGACTCGTGCACAAGCTGACTCTTTAAAGGACCAATATATCATGAAACAAATTTGAGTCTATGACGAAAAATAGTCTTTGGAATAATAATTTTCCTGCTGTGAAATATGATATTAAATCAAACCATTGCAGCTGCTGTTCTGAGTTCCATGATAACAGCACTTAGTAAACTTCTGCACGTCATCTTCTTTATGGCGAAGTCCGAATGCACAAATCTCTGAGTCTTTTGAGGATAGTTTTGGTAGAACTAATGCACTATGCATATGCGATTAAGAAAAACCTTGGCGAAGGCAAGGTTCTCAGAAAAAGCTGCATCATCATGTTTTGCTCAACCAGAAAATGCAAATATCTACACGAATCTGCATCCAAACACGAAAACCAACAGATATGTCTTGATCCCTTCGCAATATTTGTCAATCATTCTGACAATGATTCGGGAAGAACAAACACTGCTATCATCGAAGTAGCAGCAGAAATCAATACTGTATAGTTAATGTTCCAAATCAAAACTAAGAAACATCTCACATCAAGATCGGATACCTGGACATAAAATTGGTATCAAATTTACATAACACCAAGTTTTCTATCGTAAATTACCATCAGAAAGCGTCAACAATGCAATGCAATGTATTCCAACAAAACGCTCGAAGATTCGATGCCATTTCCATCTTCTTAAAACCAAGAAACATCTCATATCAAGATCGCATACCTGGACACAAAATAGGTATCAAATTTACATTACACCAAGTTTTCTATCATAAATTACCATCAGAAAGCGTCAACAATGCAATGCAATGGATTCCAACAAAACGCTCGAAGATTCGATGCCATTTCCATCTTCTTAAAACCAAGAAACATCTCACATCAACATCGCATACCTGGACATAAAATAGGTATCAAATTTACATTACACCAAGTTTTCTATCATAAATTACCATCAGAAAGCGTCAACAATGCAATGCAATGCAATGCAATGGATTCCAACAAACGCTCGAAGATTCGATGCCATTTCCATCTTCTAAAAACCAAGAAACATCTCACATCAAGATCGCATACCTGGACATAAAATAGGTATCAAATTTACATTACACCAACTTTTCGATCATAAATTGCCATCAGAAAGTGTCAACAATGCAATGAATTCCAACAAAACCCTCCAAGATTCGATGCCATTTCCATCTTCTTAAAGAATTTAAATAAAAAATTGGAGGATGAAACGGAGGAGGCAAGGAGAGAAGGAAGAACGCTCTCTTTCACGATCCATGATTAGTCTATGCAAACGTGGCAAAATCGGAACGTTGGAACAAAAAAGAAAAACGTTGGGCTTTTTTATTAAGTTTGTGGAATTTCTTTGGTTTTAACTTTTTGGGGCATTGCATTACACAAGGCATTATCATTAGGGTGTTTTCACGCACAAGCCCAAGACATGTTTATTTGTCAATAAACTCAATGCTCGTTGGATAGAAAAGATACAAAGTACATTACCCCATCTCACATAAGAAATGAAAGGCTCCCATGTGGCAGATGACTTGGCATAAAAAATGCTGACTTGGAGTAAGTGAAGATGTCGGGCACTACCCCGAGTATCTCCACTATTGAAGGGCCACTATATTTTAGGAGAGCTTGAGATTTGATTTTTTAGGTGAGATAACATCATGATGGTTGTTAATTGATAGACAATAGAGAACAAAGGCCTAAGAGAGGTTGGAACTTTTTGATGAAGTGAAACGGCCAAAAATCGCGATTTTGAGCGAAAAAATGAAAATTTAGCCTCCGAGATGCATTTTTTTTTGGCTCTCAAACGCTCTCAGTTGGCCTTCTGATGAAGTGAAACAGCTAAAAATCACGATTTTGGATGGAAAAAAATGAAAATTTTGGCCTCCATGATACTTTTCTCTCTCTCTCTCTGAAATGACGCAAAGCATAGAAATCAGGTCTTCTCAAAGATGAAAATCATGCCAGAAAAAACAACCAAAACGTATCCAAGAGGCCAAATTTTCATTTTGTTCAGCCCAAAATCGTGATTTTTAGCCGTTTCACTTCATCAGAAGGCCAACTGAGAGCATTTGAGAGCCAAAAAAAACGCATCCCGAAGGCTAAATTTTTATTTTTTTTCGTCCAAATCGCGATTTTTGGCCGTTTCACTTCATCAAAAGGCCAAAAAATATGTTTCAAAGACATTTTTTTTAGGGTTAGGTTTTGGGCCCTTTGACCAGGGCGATTTTGGGTGAAAAAAATGAAAATTTAGCCTCCGGGATGCATAATTCTTTTGGCTCCCAAACGCTCAGTTGGCCTTCTGATGTGTGAAACGGCTAAAAATCACGATTTCGAACGAAAAAAATGAAATTTTTGGCCTCCCAGATACATTTTTTTTTAGGTGTGATTTTCATCTTTCTATGCATTACCGTGATTTCAGAGAGAAAAGAGTATCACTTTCAAATGGCCTTTGAAGGAGGTCAAATGGCCCTAAATTAGCGATTTCACGTAAAGAATGAAAAATTTATTTTCCTTGGACTAGTGCTCACAGAGAACCGGCAAAGTCCTACAACCAACCGGTTGGTTTTAAAATTTACCGATTGAGTTTGAAACAAGCATGAAGCCAAAAGTCTAAAAACCAGCTAAAAATATGAGTAGTAGGAAACTTGCCTCCTTGATGCAAAAGTAGGAGGAAAGTTTTTGGAATACTTGACATATTTCATTTAGTCGCTTACAGTTTATGTTGACTTTTAGATTTGACAGGGGCCCTTTTTGATATAATGTCTTTTGAAGAGAACTATTTGAATATTTCAATTCTTGAATTTTTTTTTTAATACATGTTACTTCTTCGATTAGTGCATTTCGACCAGTCTCTAAACAAATGAGCTTAATAAACGAATTTGCATACTGATGGGTTTAGATTTCCATGTGAAATGAACATAGTTATTAGACAAATTTTCAAATTCAAAATGCATATGGGACTTTAATGAGGCCTATAGTATTGTGTCATACCAAGGGCCCATGTGTTGTCCTATTGTAATCAAGACAATAAAAGGCCTTGTCCTATTGTGACCTATCCTAGTTAATAAAACCTACAAAAGTCTATGGAAACCAGGTCTTGACGACTTTGCTTTTCGTTCGGGGCACTGTTTAGCATGGTGTCTGGGTTTATTGTAGAGGAAACACAGATTTTGCTTAAGTGCCGCTAATCATGCTTTGTCTTTCACCACCAATTTCTTCTTATTTTTCTTCTTCTTTGACAATTGGTACGCTTCTACTTCCAATTCGTTAAAAAACTGCTTCTTACGTTTGTTAGATTTTTCTTGCTTGGGTTTCAGGGCCATTTGGCCGTGCAGGCTTTTCCGTGATGCAACAACTGTACTATCATAGGCTTTTGCCACACGGATAACATCCTCCAGTGAGTTGAGGATATTTCGTTTGCATTCATTTTTATAGTCAACTGGCAATCCGACAACAAATTGCCACTGTGCTAACTTACGGTCAAACAACGGCACCCTGCCCAAAGAATCCAAGAAGTCTTGGACATAACCGTCCAGTTCGCGGCTGCTCATTTTGCAATTGATAAAACGAATATACAGCTCGAAATCGTCTATCGTGACAAAAGCTTTCCGGAATTCCGTCCGGAATCCAGCCCAAGTCATCGGTTTCATGGAAAGTTTCCTCCACCAAGAGGAGGCTTTACCTTCCAGAAACAATAGAACCGACGATATTCGTTTATCCTCTGGGACGTTGTGCAAGCTAAAATAGCCTGTCCAATGGTTTATCCAGTCCTGAGTCTAGGGTGTCATCACTGTCGGGTGAGGCCGGATGAATTTCCGTGTTTCTCCCATCACTTCCTGGTGATGCCGGGTGAATTTCTGTAGCACCCCCCTCCAAAATTTCATAAGTATCCATTTGCTTGCCAACTGAAAATTAAAAAAAAAATTCGTTCAGTTTGCATTCGTTAGGGGTATAATAATTGCTAAATTAAGCAATGTCTACACAAAAACCAATTTTTAGACCATACGTGCTTTCATTAACAAATTATACCTATGAATCAGCAAATGGGTACTTAAGCAATAAGAAACCGGAATTAAAACGTCATTGTATTGAAAATCTATTAACAACTCTTTAGCTTAAAAACAATTGCAATAAGTAACTTATCAATTCATTAAAACCGAAAAAACACCTTTCGAGCAAGAAATTCCACATGTTTTTAATAAACGCCCCCCCCCCGCCGCCCGCCCGAAATTATCTCCTCTCCTCTCCACGCATCCTCGGGCTAACTCCATCCGCCCATTCAAGCCATTTCCTCACGACCAAATCCAGAGAGCTCTGGATCAAGCAAGCGCCCACCTACGCGAGAGAGAGAGAGAGAGAGAGAGAGAGAGAGAGAGAGAGCATTTGCAGGAAGATGAGGGCGTTGAAAGCGCCCTCCATCACCCCTCATGTCGTAGAGTTTACATGCAGGTAACAGGGTAATAAGGAGGGCGGCTACAGCAAGTTTTCCAGTATCATTTTAGGAGTTATCCTTCACAATTTTCAACTTTTTAGGTGTAGGAAGCAGCAAGACACAGACATCTGCTGCTTCTTTGTAATTTACCTTGCCTTTGCAGCGAGTTACAGATTGCTTTTACTTGTATTAAACAAGATTTTGTAGGGTTTTGCATCACTGTGTTTGGAAAATAGCCGTTATGCTGCTGAAAATTTTCAGAAACCTAGCAGGTTATTAACAACTACTTTCACAAATAGTCATTAAATCTAAACCCAACCATCCTCAGGAATGGCTTTATAGGCTCAGAATCATGCATACAAACTGTTAGTTTGCTGAAAAATGAAACATAAGCCTGTGATGCCACAGTAAGCAGCTTTGCAATCCTGTCAAACATCACCAACACTCAATAGCCAACCGGTTAGAGTATTTTTGCTTCTATTCCAGCCCATTCCCACCGATTTAAACCAAACCTGTTTCCAAACAGACAATAGACAACATTTAAAAATAACCATTTTTAAGAAGAATAAGAGATTGTAGGGAAAAACCAGCAACCAATAAAGTAAACGTTGCTTTCACAAAAATGTTAACCACAGAGTAATCGGCAACAACAGAATTGACACGAAATTCCTTCCAAGAAACAAATTCGAAAAGCAATGATACCAAAGTAAAGTCCACACAACAAGATTCTACCCTAAGCATACCATACAAAGCAACAACACAAGGGAACAGGTGGTGGATAAACCAACCCAACCAAACCTAGATCGTACGGATCCAGCCCCCAAGCTATGGATCAATCAGATTCATGGAAAGAGGAGTCACACCATCAGCATGTAGCTACTAATCACAAAATCAAGCATACACTAGTGAGAGCCCAACAGGTATACTTATATCCTCCAAGGCCCATGCACCACTAGTAGTGCACTATGACACCTCAATGGACACCTCTGCAGCCTATCTGGGCCACGTCATCCAGTTCCCTAATGACTCACTGATAGACTCATACCAACTCCACCACCATGTGTTGCCTACAACCATTAATTATGACCATTTACTCATAAGGGTCCCAATTCCCTTATAGTCACAATTAACTTACATGTTGTTGGTCTACCAATCCCTAGCGTGGACACGCTACCCGAGACCAGTAATGGGCATGACAGAAGAGGCCCTTTTTGAATCAAAAAACGGCCCCAATGAAAGAACTTGATTTTGGTGTAGAATCCTCTCTAGCATGATCTAGCCTTGATATCTTCACCAAATCATTGATAGATCTGATTTCCTCCTTCATAACCTAAAACACAAGCTCTGATACCATGTGAAGGATTTCAGATCATTATGATCCAATCCACCTGAAAGATCTTGGGTTAGAAAGAGTAATACACTACCAATCTCACCAATGTAAAAAAATCAGTATCTACACACAAAATGAAATGCAAACACTAATAGAACTTGATCAAACTTGAATGATATGATAAAGTACTATTGTTGTCCATACAAAACCAGCAAGCTACTATATTTCACACATGTGGATCCAAAAATAACAAATATAGACCATTCTACACATAGAATTGCATGCAATCACAAGCATAGTGCACCAATGGATAGTAGAACCCAAGAGAACCATGTATAAGCATGAAATGAGATAGAGAAGAGAGAATATCACTCTCTCCATGAGTTACATCCTTTTTTAACAGGTCCAAAATCTATTTGTCGAAGCTTTCCCTCCAAAATGCTAACCCTACTATTTTTGGGTCTAGATTCAAAGTACCAAACATTTAAATTTGAATCGATTCAAATCACCTTCTAACTTTCCCACACTTTCAAAAAGTGTTTATTCAAATGACATTTAGACTGATGAACTTTGAAAAGTCAATCTGTATGTCTAACAACAAAGTTGGCTGCAATATGTCAAATATGGAAATATAGCAGATATGATCAAGCTAGTTGAATCTTTCACACCCAACTTCCAAGGATCTAACCATAGTGTCTACAGTCACAATTAAGAACTCTAAACTGTTCACAGTCTAACTTGTCTAAATTCAAATATACATTCCCTTCATTGGATCTAAAATATGAGCGCCATCCCCAAATTCGAATCACGGAAAATAGCAAAATGTATGAATATGCATTCCCTCCACTGGAATAAAAATATGAGCATCATCTCCAGATATGAATGCCATTTTCACATTGGAATGAAAATATGAGCGCCATCTCCAAATATGAGTGCCATCTTCCCACTGGAATGAAAATATGAGCGTCGTTTTCAAATTTGAATTAGGTAGAAAAGCAAAATTAATGGATTGATAGTACAAAGTATATAATATAATAAAAGATAAATACTTTGTTTTGTTTTATAAAATCTGTTCTTAGTATTTGAAAAAACACTAAAAAAGATCACTTTTCCATGATTTTTTGATATCCCTTGGGAGTTAGCTCTTGAAACTTTGACAGTCACCAGATCTGACCAGATGCATCTATGAAAATCTCTGCATAAGTTATTGATGGAAAAATCATCAATTTTGAGTGTTTGTGAGGGTTCAGGAAGGCAGAATCTTCAGAACCTTCGCAAAGCATCAAGATCAGCAAACCAACCTTCTCAAGGGGCATAAATGAAATCGGAGTAGTGAAATTAACCTAACCCTACATGGTCTGATCTTGAAAATCCAATATCTGGAGCAAGTTGTACAAGAGATCATCTCATGCGAGAGTTGAACCCTCGTAGATAGTCTGAACCCTTGCAGAACCTTCACAGGCAGTCAAATCACCTTCTGGACATTTGCAGACTTCTGTGAGGTCTTAGAATACTGTGAAAAAGGTCTCTACAAAATTTTGGTTGGAACTGATCTAGGGAAAGTGCACTTCACCTAATATGCACTCTAAATTCCGCTATATAAGGGCAAAATTTGAGTCATTTGTCACTTCACTCAGCGAAGCTCTGTCGAATTTTCGTTCAAAATTTCCAAGTTATCCGATTGCAACAAAACTTTTCACAAGCCTTCATCTGCACTCATAGCTATCAGATCCACGCTCAATACCACTATTATCACTTTTTTTCTCACAATTTCAGCCTTTTTCCAGTTTTTGAGCCTTTTAATTGTTTTTGACATCTTTTTCTCTTTTCTGAGCACCTATTCTCTTTTTTCCATCTCCGTCACTAACACACTTGTTTATCATCTAACATCATGACTTCCTCCTCCTCCACTAACGCGAGATACCTTCTGCCACCCATATTTGGGCCCTGCCGTCTGATAATTTCATCCAACCTTGGCTTCAGACAGCTGGCCCTCTTCTTGTAACAATGGGTTTTTACCTGGCGCTATTTTCCTCTGACATCAACATGGGGCTAGCTCTCCATGATTACGCCACGTGGGACATGCCGAAGTTGCGTTTTCTCATCTTATACCAAGGTACCACTTACAAGGTACGAATAAACACTAACTCCATAGTCACCATCAGCATAGTGTCTGGTGATCGCCAGCCAATTTCCCATCGCCAAGCGAAAAACATCATCAAACCTTACGTAACCAAGACTGTCGCTGAGATACCAGTCCAAACTAACAACGAGTATTTGATAGAGACTATCAATAATCCCATAATTCAAGCAGCTGTCTATTTGTTGAACAACTTTTTGGTTGTTTCAACTTTCCGCAAGGACTACATATAGTCCATGTTGCTCAGCCAGATTGTGATCCTTCATGGAGTTTCCTAGCCCCACAGTAGCGTCATACGACTGGCATACTTTTCTTTTGCACGAACCCTCCATTGCCATCAAACCTAACGTGCGTGACCGTATCGCAATAGGACCCCTGCTGTGTAACTTTGTCTGTGCGCTTTTTGAGGAGAAGGTGCGCGAGTTTACACTACAAGAGGGTGGGCGATTTCCAAGGCTTTTTTTGAGTGTTTCTTTGAATTGCCTAAATCCAACGTAGAGGATGTCATTGATTGTCCCACAATAATCAAGTTGAGAAGAGAGTAAATTGGTGTCTGTCGTGCTTGCTCGACTCTCTTGGGTAAAATTTGCCATGACTCCACAATCGTACATGTTTCTATTTTTGTCAATGCGCTCCGTACGAAAGTGTTGTCCATGCGTCCACAAAGCATTGTATTTTTTGTACTTAATGAAATGGAACTAAATGTGTTAGGGATACAACAAACATGTGCAAAATTGCACGTATCAATAAACATGTGAAGGTTGATCATCATAGCTTACATGTAACTCGCACCCCCTTTCATATTCTCGCTCTCTCTCTGTTACTTCCTGGTTGTTTGCCGAGGCTACTCTAAGTGCATCACATAGCCAATCAAGCATCATGTCCTTGGGTAGAAGGGTGACTAGAGACAACGGGGCCTTCTCACTTGGGCAGTGGCAGCGAGGGATATTTTCAAGCCCACTTTGTAAGTCTACCCTATATCCATTTGTGATATTTGACTATTGATTGTTTTTTTTTTTTTTTTTGCTCTTGGGAGTTTTTCGTAAGACATTTTGGAATAAAAAGCTCTCTTTATATGATCAAAATTTGGAATGTTTGTGCAACGATCAGTCATGGGACGTTCTTTCACACATGACGAGTACATGTATGTGTATTCCCACGGTACGCAGGCAGTACTCGAGTTATTGGAGAGGCAGGGCATGCGTATAAACTGGGATGCTACTCCTCATGTACGACATGAAATCCATTTTATGTTTTTTCAACTTGCTATTCTCTCTCACTCCCATACGATTGTTCGGAAGACTAATATATGTGTCTTGCGCGTGCAGGGGCAACAAGGTCCACATGACGGAGATAATCATGAGGAATTAGATAGGTCTAGCTGGTGTTTTGACTCTATAGCTAGCCTTTGTGAAAAATTGTCAACTAGTAGTATTTTCCTAACTTGAGATTTTGTAGGCCTATGGCCAAATAAAAGTTAGAGATAGGTTCATACATGTATGTAGAGGCCCAAAGTATGTGTACACTACTTTTGAGGTCACATTAATTAGAGGAGGTCGAGTGTGGAGCTCTTCTATTGGCTCATAATTTGGTGCATTCCTATTTGACCAAATTTCTAGGTATATGGGTGAATCCTATTGGACCCCAATTTTAGCCTATCATAAGACAAGTGGCCAAGAGGCACTATGGCTGCTATAAATAGCCATCTCCACGAGTATGTACATATCTCATTTTCATTCTATTGAATGAATGTTATGCTCTTTGAAGATCCATCTTCTTCTCTCTCACTTTTTTGTTCATATCTTGCATTCTAGCCACTAGAATTGTGATTTCTTTGTTGCTATGGCTTCACACGTGTGAAATGCAGGTTGTAGGCTCTGAAGTACGGACAGGGACAGCAAGTTTCTGTTTGTGGAAGCTTATGATCAGATCTTGATGTTTAGTTGATGTTTAGTATGCTTAACATCACAATTTCTATCATTTTTTCAATCTAGATGTGCATAACTTCCATGGCCAAGATCTTTATGAAACTTTAGCATCTTTTGGATCTGAGTTTTTCACATGGTATCAGAGCATTAGGCGGCCAAATGTGCAGGTTTTGCCAGATTTAGAAGAGATTTGTGGGCGAGTTTGCTTTTGTAGCATTCCAATCAAGTTTCTAGCTAAAAATCTTGTTGATTTATGTGTAGAAATTGGATCTTTGTGATCAAAACATCATTTGTATGCATTTCAATTGAAGTAGGGCGAATTCCCTCTGTACTTATCAGAATAAGGAGACAAAAATTGTTTTGGAAAGAGGGAGATGCAAGATCCAACAAGATCCTATTAGTTTTCCATTCTAGCATATAGTTTTTTGATTCAATTTCTTGCTTCTTCATGTCAAAAACTTCAAAATTGATGTAACCCTCTGATTTTCAGTTTGCTGAATGATTCAAGAGTGTATTTCAATCTTAGGAGTGAGGGAAAAGCAAGTATATTGAGGTTTGGTCTTGGTTTGATCAAGAAATCATAAAACTAGTGGCTAAAATTAAGGAAAAAGTGAGGAAAAGAGAGAAAAAGTAAGGTTTTAGGTTCCAAATCTTTGTGATTTCTTCTTGTGTTTCATTTGTTGATTCAAGAGAGTGCTTAGTGCATTGGAACAGGTCAAAGATGAGAGATCAATCATTGCAACATGGCTACAAATGGAGGCTACATGTTGGAAAGCAATGATAGGCTTACCTCCCTCAACTATTCTACTTGGAAAGTAAGGATGGAGTCTTTGCTTGAGATGAATGAGTTGATGGATATTGTTGTAGGTGTGGAGGAGAGACCTTTGGCACCTCAAGAACAATTGAGGTATGACAAGAGGGCAAAGAAAGCCCTTCACATGATCAAGATGAATGTGACAAATGAGCTTATCAAAGAGGTTGGTAAGTGCACATCATCTAGTGAAGCTTGGGAAGCCTTGAAGAAGGTTTATGAATCCAAGTCTACTTCTAGAGTGTTGACTTTAAGAAGGCAAATCTTTTCTTGTATGCAAAAGAAGAGTGAGAATGGACATGCTTTTGTTTTGAGAGTTAAAGCATTGAATGATGAGTTAGCGTGCATTAATGATGGCATAAATAATGAGGAGCTTGTTCAAGTGATTCTCAATGGCTTGTTGGATGATCATGCTAATCTTGTTCAAAGTTATGCTATCCAAAAATGTTTACCAAGTGTTGGAGACTTGCAAGAGGTCTTGTTGGCTGAAGAATTCAGGTTGCAAGCAAGAGTGGGAGCATCTTCTACATCTCAAGGAGGAGAAGAGGAGGCAATGTTCTCTAAAGGCAAGTTCAAGGGCAAAGGTAAAAGCAATTGGTCTAAAGGGCAAGACCAAGGTGAGCACTCTACTTTTGGCAAAAAGAAGGATAGATCTAAGCTAAAATGTTTCTATTGTGGAGTCAAAGGGCATTTTGCTAGTGATTGTTTTAAGAAAAAGAGGGATCAAGGGGAAAAGCAAACCAATCTAACTATTGATGAGGGTGGGGATGAGCTTCTTTCAAATGATGCTTTTGTTATGTCATCTTGCTTGTTGGCTAATCATGGAGACATTGATCCTTGGTGGATTGATAGTGGAGCCACTTCTCATATGACATATCATAAAGAGTATTTTTCATCTTTAATGGCATTTGATGGTGATAGGAAGGTAATCTATACCGCAAATGATGGTGAGTGTGCAATCAAGGGGATTGGCACAATTCCTATTTCACTTTCTACAAATAGGAATATAGAATTGAAAGATGTTTTGCTCATTCCATCCATTACCAAGAACTTACTTAGTGTAAGCCAAATGCTTGACAAAGGATTCAAAGTTGAGTTTGATGGTGATGCTTGCTTGATCAAAAAGGGGTGTAGTATCATTGCAAAAGGGAAAAGGCAAGGGAAATTGTTCAAGCTTGATGCATGTGTTGTTGCTAACCAAGTTGGATGCATGGCAAATGAACAAATGTCAATTCAAGAGGTATGGCATAAAAGGATGGGACATCTCAACTACAAGGCCTTGGAGGTAATAGCCAAAAAGGAGGTAGTAAGGGGACTTCCCAAGTCTCTTACTTGCTTGAATCATGTTTGTGAAGAATGTGCTTTGTCTAAATCACATAGATTGCCATATACTAGATCTATATCTAGATCTAAGATGCCTTTTTCTCTCTTGCATTCGGATATTCATGGTGTTACTACAATTAGCAATGGAGGTGCTAAGATGTATGTAACTTTCATTGATGATTTTAGTAGATTTTGTTGGGTTTATCTACTAAAGAGCAAGGATGAGGTGTTTGATGTGTTTGTCAAGTTCAAAGTTGCTATTGAGACTCAATTTACAACCAAAATCAAATGCTTGAGGAGCGACAATGGTGGTGAATACATTTCTAACAAATTCAAAGCCTTTTGCGATGAGCATGGGATCAAGAGGGAGTACACATGTCCAAGAACACCACAACAAAATGGAGTGGCCGAGAGGAAGAATAGAACCTTGTGTGAGAGTGCAAAGGCAATGAGATTGAATGCTAATCTTCCTAAACCTTTTTGGAGTGATGCTTTGTTGTGTGCAAATTTCCTATGCAATAGATGGCCAAGTGTTGTATTGGAAGGAAAAACCCCTTTTGAAGCTTTGTTTGGTACGAAGCCTAATGTCAAGTTTCTAAGAACTTTTGGATGCATTTGCTACTTCAACATTACTCTTGATGATAGAACTAAGGAGGATCCATCTTCAAGAAAGGGCATTTTTGTTGGTTATAGTGAAGTAAGCAAAGCATATAGGATTTATGTTCCTTCAATCAAAAAAGTGTTCACAAGTAGGGATGTCATTTTTGATGAAAGTAACATTCCAAAAGTTGTTTCAAGTGATGATGGTGTTGTTGCAACTAATGTGCTTGATGACAATGGAGTTGATGACACATTGGATGTGGATGTTGAAGAAGCCTCTTCAAGTCAAATTCCAAGGAGAACTCCAAGGCATAAAGTGAAACCCTCAAGGCTCACTTATGATGGCAAAGGTAAGCAAGTGGTGGATGGATCCAACTATGCTTTCCTAACTTCTTTTGATGTACCTTCATGTGTAGATGAAGCAAGGCAAAAAGAGGAATGGATCCAAGCAATGGATCTTGAGTTTGAAGCACTCATGAAGAACAACACATGGAGATTGGTGGAGCTTCCAAAGGGCAAAAGTGCAATTGGATGCAAATGGATCTTCAAGGTAAAGACAAATCAAGATGGATCTATCAACAAGTTCAAGGCAAGGTTGGTGGCTAAAGGTTATGCTCAAGAGCATGGCATTGACTATGAGGAAACCTTTGCACCCGTGGCAAAGATGGTGAGCATAAGAGTAATCATTTCCCTTGCAACTCTTTATGGATGGGATCTTTGGCAATTAGACATTTCTAATGCTTTCTTGAATGGTGATCTTGAAGAGGAAGTCTACATGGAGCAACCCGAGAGCTATGTTTCTCATAGCAAGCCTAATCATGTGTGTTTTCTACAAAAAAGTTTGTATGGTCTTAAGCAAGCACCAAGGAGTTGGTATGCTAGGCTTAACTCTTTTCTACTTTCTCAAAACTTCACTATGAGTGAGTATGATCATTCACTTTACTTTAGAATTAGTGCTAATGATGTTACAATCCTTCTAATTTATGTGGATGACATTATTTTAAGTGGAGGGAACAAGGAAGATATAGAAGATATCAAGAAAGCACTAAAAAAGGAATTTGAAGTGCATGATCTTGGTCTTTTGAGCTATATCTTAGGAATAGAAGTAATTAGAACTTCTCAAATCACTTTTATTTCACAAGAGAAGTATGCTATTTCTATTCTCAATAGATTTCATATGGTAGATGCAAATCCTATTGATACACCTATGGAATCACATGTAAAGCTAACTATAAGAGGTAATGAAAGATCCTTCGAGGACATTACTCTCTATAGGAAGCTAATAGGTTCTCTTATATATCTAACCATCACAAGACCTGATTTATCTTATTGTGTTGGTAGATTAAGCCAATTCATGCAAGATCCTAGCATAGAACATTGGAAACTAGGAAAGAGGATCTTGAGATACATCTCGGGAACAAAAGATTTTGGCATTGTTTATAGAGGCTCATCACCTAACTTATTTGGTTTTTCAGATTCAGATTTTGCAGGAGACCTTATGGATAGAAAATCCATAAATGCACATGCTATTTTCATAGGTGATGGAGCTATCTCATGGATGTCGAAGAAACAAGCAACTATATCACTTTCTTCTAGTGAGGCCGAGTACAAAGCTTTGACATCATGCACAAAGGAGATGGTGTGGATCAAGAGGATGATTATGGAGCTTCATTTGCTGGATTTTTCAGAGAGTCCAATCATCTTTTGTGACAACCTTTCAGCCCAAAGTCTAGCAAGCAATCCGGTTTTCCATGCAAGGAGCAAACATATCGAGGTGGCTTACCATTTTGTGAGAGAACAAGTGTTGGCAAAAGAGATCAAGCTTGAACATGTCCCATCAAAGGAATGTGTGGCTGATATCTTTACCAAAGCATTGGGAAAGGACTTATTTTTCAAGCATAGAACAAGTCTTGGTGTACTTTCTAAATCTATGCTAAAACTAGTTGAAGAGGGAGTGTGAAAAATTGTCAACTAGTAGTATTTTCCTAACTTGAGATTTTGTAGGCCTATGGCCAAATAAAAGTTAGAGATAGGTTCATACATGTATGTAGAGGCCCAAAGTATGTGTACACTACTTTTGAGGTCACATTAATTAGAGGAGGTCGAGTGTGGAGCTCTTCTATTGGCTCATAATTTGGTGCATTCCTATTTGACCAAATTTCTAGGTATATGGGTGAATCCTATTGGACCCCAATTTTAGCCTATCATAAGACAAGTGGCCAAGAGGCACTATGGCTGCTATAAATAGCCATCTCCACGAGTATGTACATATCTCATTTTCATTCTATTGAATGAATGTTATGCTCTTTGAAGATCCATCTTCTTCTCTCTCACTTTTTTGTTCATATCTTGCATTCTAGCCACTAGAATTGTGATTTCTTTGTTGCTATGGCTTCACACGTGTGAAATGCAGGTTGTAGGCTCTGAAGTACGGACAGGGACAGCAAGTTTCTGTTTGTGGAAGCTTATGATCAGATCTTGATGTTTAGTTGATGTTTAGTATGCTTAACATCACAATTTCTATCATTTTTTCAATCTAGATGTGCATAACTTCCATGGCCAAGATCTTTATGAAACTTTAGCATCTTTTGGATCTGAGTTTTTCACAGCCTTTCCATGTTTATAGACGCTTGTGTACATGTTTTTACATCTATGATTTTTATTCATACATTTGTCAGCCATCTTTTGATGCAGCTAGTTTTTTTAATGTAATCTTGAACCTTGACTAGTCATGTAATTGAAATGTATTTGGCCCTAAAACCATGTAGAAATGTTTGATTTATTGATTATAAAATGTACCTATTGTGGGTTAATGTGTGATAATTGTGGTGTATTGTAACATATTCAAATATGGTTGAATGCAAAGAATCACTTTTTTTGTTCTACCTTAGACCCTTAACTCATTTATTTGAATTCATTTCTTGCACTAATTAACTCTACATGGTTGCATGTTCTGAAAATATATATTATTGCTTGTAGAGATTATTCCAAATCGTGTCTCCAATGTCTCATGACACATCTCCAAGTCACGGATCTGGCCACAGTCGCGGGTCGTCCTATTTTTCATCCATGAGTGACGATGAGGTCCTCAGTTATATGGATGGAATGTCTCTCTCGCGTGCAAGCAAGATTATGGAGAGACTACGGGCTCTTTGGAATGCACGGAGTTTAGGTAGGTTGTCCACATCATCTTGTTCTGAGGAGATCTAATCCCCACAACCCTCCGACCGAGGTGTTCCCCCCTTCCACGAGGGTCTATCCGACGGGAGTCCCTCCCCTGTGCACTCTAATGCTAGTGCCTCTTCCCGACATTTCGGCTGGGAAAAGAGCGATCGTAGGAGGAGTCTCCTTAGCGGTGGCTCCTATTGTGGTGGTGAAGCTGATGATGTCGTGCTTCATGTGGCCTCTAGTAAGCACATCCATCTAGTAGGCCTCGTCGTAGGTCTTCCATACTTCGAGAAACCCTAACTCAAGAAGCAACGCGGATGGCGGGTGCTACTTTGACTCCTGCATCTGTCACAGCTGATTATACCGACACCCCCACACTCTATCCTCACATTTTTTCTTCTTCGGTACCCATGCCCCCTATGGGGTCTCCATGGCACCGTGATCCCTCTTGCCAGGCCACTCCACCCATTTTTTCTCCCATTCAAACCCTTGTTGGTTACATTCCTGCCCAAACTCCTCCCCAACCTTCTCGTCTTCATACCCCTCCCCACTCTTCTCGTGATCGTCTTCAAACTCCTCCCCAAATCATTCCCGTTGTAGTCAACTCCCCTACTCCTCTTGACACTCCCTTTACCTCCTCTCCGTCAGCTGACGTCTTGCCATCCTATGACATAGATGCGGAGAAGCACATAGTGGAGGATGACCGCAGTGGTCGCATCATCACTCGCATGAGGCAACTCACGCATGTGGTCTTCAACAGGGACATTTTCAAGGACTGGCGCAAACAAAGTGATGAGAAAAGAATTATGTCAATGACCAGTTGTATAGAGAATTTCCAGTCCTCTCCCCTTATTTGGAATTTGACCAAATATGGATGGGACAACGCATGGGAAGCGTGATGAACCACCGCAAATTACAGATCCGAGATGCGGTGAGAGTTGGCAAATCTAGGCCATACAACGTGCACAAGGATGATTGGAATTTTGCAAAGAAAGAATTTTGAGAAGATCCAAATCGTTTCAAGCAACAAAGAGAGGCAGTTGTTTTGGTCATGATTCATATATTATTTGTGGATCTGTTTAAATTAAATTACAATCACCGATTTGTCGGTTCATGTAGAAATCTACTGTAAAGTGGTCTCTTACAAAAGAGGAGTACAAGTATGCATATTCCAACAACTTGCAATCATTACTCAAATTATTGGAGAGACAAGGAGTGAGATTTGACTGGGATGGATATTCCGAGGTATGTATTATGGTTTCAACATATATTTTGACTTCACCACATTCATTTGGTCAGACACTCTAACAACATCATTTACAAAATTCACACATCTTCGTTGCACACAGGTATCGTAGTCTCTGTCTCATGCATCGCAGTCACATGAGTTTGATGACCATGGCCAGGACGGGGACAATTCAACTGGATCTAATAATTAGGCATTTCATTTTGATATATATTTGTAATTCGAACATATCAATATATATAATTGTTTAAGTTAAGTCCTCTACATGGCTCTTCAATTGCATGGAGTCTAGTTTTAGGATAGAATTGAGCCATTTGACAGGGTTATAATGATGTCCATGGGAGAACCTTGGCATCCCTAAAGTCTCATGTAGGTACGTTAGCGGCCTGTTTGGCACAATCTGGATTTTCGAGGAATCTTTTCTTCACAAACTTCAAGTCTTCCTTGTGCCTTGATTCAGATGGATATTCTAGATCTGACGTATATATGGCTTCAAGATACTCTTTAACTTCACTACATTCATGTGGTCTGACTTACTCTCATCACATTTCTCAGATAACTGAATCATATTCATTGGATGCAGGGATCACAGTCACAATCCCATGCATCACAGTCACATGAGTCCGATTGTGACGTCAATGGCCAAGACAAGGACAACTCAGCTAGATCTAATTATAATTAGGTATATTTCAATAATCCAATTTGTAACATATCTTTGTACTTGGAACATTTATGTATGAATTTAAGTTTCCTTCATCAATTTTTAAGTGCTTAAAATGTAGCTCAAATAAATTTTGCAAATTTTTTCTTTAACAATATGAACAAATGATTTTGCTTACCAACTTCATAAAAAGTGGTGCAAAAGGCTCCTGGGGTCGGATGGAGTCCATTTTTAGGACAAAATGGAGCCAGTATATTGGCTCCATTCTTTCCTAAAATAAAAATTTCTAGTTTTATGCCCTCGGAATAACCCTCGGAATGGGGTTCCTCGTTAAGTCCTCCTACCACCAGACGATATACCGCATCTCCACTTCTGCCACCACAGCTTCTTCTTTTGTTCAACCCTCCACTACTACTACCACATTTGTTCCTTTTTTTCCTGTTCCTACCACGCTACCTCTGTTCTCACATCTTCCACTGCTTCCATCATTATCGCTTCGTCCATGCCTCCTACTTCTGCTTCTACACCCCTCCTTCAGATCAACTCTTTCAAATCTCAGCTCTCTTTTGACACCATGTTGTGGATGAACCTCCTCCATCTTTCACCTCTTTGCCAAGTTTTTTCACCTCCCACATCTCCATCCATCCTTCACACCCTCCAATTTCCCTCTGTTCCTCCCATTTCTTCTTTTGAACAGTCTATTCTCACACCTCTTCCCACCATCGCCACTCCTCTCACACCTCCCACATCTCCAATGAAGGCTACCAAGGGCGACAACCCCTTAATGAGAAGGAGGAGACTCTACCATTTTGGAGAGCCAAAGCATCCTCATTTGCTAAGCACTCATGCTAATGCTATTGTTGTGTTTTTCATTTGCTTTCCATTTCCTTGTTCTTGTTTTGAGTAGTTATGTTTTTATTCATTAGCATGCATCTTGAGCATTTGAGCTAACCTCTCTCTCTCTCTCTCTCTCTCTCTCTCTCTCTCTCTCTCTCTCTCTCTCTCTCTCTCTCTCTCTCTCTCTCTCTCTCTCTCTCTCTCTCTCTCTCCCTCTCTCTCTCTCTCTCTCTCTCTCTCTCTCTCTTTGCCTCTCTATCTCTTCAATTCTTCTCATCCCGTTTCACCCAAAATCATGTTTAATGCTAGTTTAGTGGAGTAGAGTTAGTGGGGGTAGTGTTAAAGGTGAGTAGAATTAAGGGAAAAAGTAGAGATAAACTAAAAGTAGCATCTTAGCTTAGTTAGGCTCCTATCCAAGTGTTCTAACCCTCTTTGATAGGTGGAAGAGCTGCTCACCGACTAAATTCTACACCCTACAATGGCGCGGTTGCCGAGGAGCGCCACACTCTCGCCGTGCACATAACTTCTTCTCTTCTCTCTCTCCCTCTCCTCCTCTCTCTTCTTTTTTTTCACACAAAAAAATCAGATTTTTTGGGGCTAGATTAATGTGATTTAGTGTTAGTTTTGTCGTCTTAGTTCTTCTCACTCAAAAAAAAAAAAAGTTGGAACAACTTCACCATTGCGCCATCACTGAAGTGATCCACCAACTAGCTACTTTGTGACATTCTAGTGTTGAGCTATGGAGACCCCCATTGCAGGATTATCTAAACTAAAAACGTTCCCTGATGAAACCTACACCTATATCGGATCTTCCATCTAGTGAAGGATTGTTCGATTTTCTGAACAGATCATCATGGCAAAATTCTATGTCGGACTACCCAAAAAGATCAAATTTGGTAAGGTAGAATTAGCATCCTATGCATCACTTCCACACCTCTGTGAGGATGTTGCACCACCACCGCCTCCATGTCCACCTCCACCTTCATCTCAAAGACAACAAGCAGCACTGTTACATACCTATGTAACTAGCAGTACTTCAGACCCCTAATAGTCCATTTAGTGTTGGGGGCTATATGGCAAGGTACCCTTAGGATTAAGGGTATGTGCCCTTGGATAAGGACAGGCAAGTGACTATACCTTAGTTAGAGGTATGGGGTCACGTGACCCTTGGATAAGGGATACCCTTAATATTAAGGGTAGGTGTCTTAGATTAAGGTACTAGTGTCCTTGGTTAAGGGCAGGTAGGTGTCTATGCCTTGGATGGAGGTATGGGACCTAGTGAGGTGTTAGAAAGTTATTGGATGACTATTTTTCTAAACCTTGGGCCTCAACCTTGAACCATATCATTTCATTGGTCTAGGACCAAAGTATACTTGCACAACTTGGGCAATGGGACCTAGTAGGAGGGCGCCCTTCTAAAGTGTCCATTGAGTTCCCAACTCCCACAAGAAAGGCATTCAAAGAGTCATAGGTTATGGAAGGAGTCTCTTGACATTCCATAAGCCTATGGAGATTCTTTAACTCCCCTAGGCTTCTCTCTCTCTCATTGGATGAGCATGGAACTCCATAGTCCATTGGAGGGGTCCATGGGCCATCTATATGAGGGTAGTAGGGCGCCCGTTGTGGAGAGGAGATCTCTCTTGTTTGCTCGGCTTATGCTCTAGTGTTGCTACTAGTATGTAGAGTGCTTTCTTGTGGTAGTATGCTTGAGGTTTGGATCTTGCCTATGGTATGGGACATAAGTAGGGTTTGGATCTTGAGTATGCTATGGAGTGTTGTGGTATGCTTGTGATTTGTTTATGGTTAGCAAGGGGGTGCTAGATAGGTCTTGCTTGGAGCTTGGATCTAGCTATGGTTGGGTGGTGAATACTTGAGGCCAGCTTGTTATCAATCTTTGTGTTTAAAGAATAGGGACACAGGTGGAGGAGAGATCCTTGGAGGCTTGCAGATCCTTACTTGTAGGTGGAGGCATCCTAGCTTGGAGTTGGGGAGCATCTTGAAGCTTGCAGGTTGCTTGGAGGACATTTGGAGGCTCTACCTTGGATTTGGAGGACTTCCTCACTTCTACTTGTAAAAGTGATATCAGAGCTAGACAAAGGATGGTAACCTTTCTAACCTTCTTCAAGTTCAGTTAAATTTTTTTTTGGGGAAGATTATAGGCTTTTGTAGTTGTAGGAAGCTTGTAGTTGAAGTACCCAATGAATCTAGTTCTCTTTGGAAGAGAGTAGTGATGCTTATAGAATTGTTTAGGGGCTGATTTTTTATAATGTTAGAGAAGTTTTAAAGTGGGCTTTGGGTTTTTAAAAGTTCTGAAAAAAGATTTGTGGGATAGGTAGAGGAAGTCTTCCTCTAGATACGCAAACTTTTTTTTGGGAAAAAGATTGATTCTAGCTATGTGTTTTGATCAAAACTAGTGTTTTTTTGCATAGATGAAGTGTTTGAAGTTCTGATTTTCATTTTGAAGTTCTATTTTTCAGACCTGTAAATCTGAAAAGTGAAGTTTTCATTCAAACTTCAGTAATTACGCCTTTATATCTCCTAGTTTCATGAAGATGACAATGTAGGAAGGGATTGGTAGTGTAACTTTGTGCATAAAACAAGTTTTGAAATTCCAATAGGTAATTGGCACTCATATTTCCATTCCAAATGATGATGGCGTTCATAATTGGAGATGGTACCCATATTTCCATTCTCGTGGAAGGAATGCATATGTAAACATTTTGCAATTTTTTTTGATTCGAATTTGGGGATGGCGGTCATATTCTAGATCTAGTGAAAATATTGCCCTTTTCGTAACCAATAGAGAGAATATTTTTGAATTTAGTCAAGTTATACTGCGAGCTGTTAACAGTTCTTAAATGTGACTATAGACATTGTGGTTAGATCATTGGGAGTTGGGGAGGCCTCGGGAGTGATGGGGGCAAGCATATAAACAATATTGTTTTTTTTATTTTGATATTTTTCTATATCCTACATGGCATCCTTAAAGGGTGTTTTTGATATTGAGAACTCCTCTAATGATACATTTTAACTCCTCCATTGCTAATAGTAGTAACACCATGAATATCTGAATGTACAACTTGAAAAGGCATAGTAGTTCTAGATGTAGATCTATTATAGGCTAACCTATGTGACTTTGACAAAGCATATTGTTCACAAACATGATTGATGCTGGTTAAGGACTTTGGAAAGATTAACAAAATAATAAGACCTTGCTAAGGTGATACCCAACTAGCAAGAAGATTAAACTACTTCTAATTTAACACCCAAAAGGGAGATAGGAATGAAAGATTGTGGCTAACTACTAATCAATCAAAATAACACATGCCACAATATAAATTGATGAGAAGGAGGCAAGAGGAGGCCCAAGCACCTTTCCAAAGGGAACACAAGTGAAATAGCAAGATAATCTAAAGAGAGAAAAATTTAGTGTCATGCCCATGACTGGTCTCGGGTAGCGTGTCCATGCTAGGGACCAGTAGACCAACAACCCGTAAGTTAATTGTGACTATAAGGGAATTTGGGCTCTTATGAGTATATGGTCATAATTAATGGTTGTAGGCCTAAACACATGGTGGTGGAGTTGGTATGGGTCTATCAATGAGTTATTAGGGAACTAGATGACGTGGCCCAAATAGAGAGGTGTCCAGTGACGTGTCACAATGCACTACTAGTGGTGCATGGGCCTTGGAGGGTATAAGTATACCTGCTGGGCTCTCACTAGTGTATGCTTGATTTTGTGATTGGTAGCTACATGCTGCTGGTGTGACACCTCTTTCCATGACTTTGATTGATCCATAGCTTGGGGGCTAGATCCGTACGATCTAGGTTTGGTTGGGTTGGTTTATCCACCACCTGTTCCCTTGTGTTGTTGCTTTGTATGATATGCTTAGTCCATAATCCTGTTGTGAGGACTTTATATTTAGCATAATCTCAAAAGTGTTATTTACATGGTAAGTACCTCTCCTTTTATGGCAAGGAGGGTCTCCCATAAGTATCCACTAACTTATGGGATTATTTCTAGCCATTTTAGAACTTCTAACTTAGGATTTAGAACTTCAAAGTTTGTAAGTTAGAAAAACTTAAGACAAATATTTCTAATCTTAAGTTTCCTAAGTCTAAGTTTTGAATCTAAGTTTAAGCTATTTTATTATTATTATAAGCTTCTACTCATGGACTTACAAAACACATGCCATGGTGGAAGTTTATTGACAGATACTCATATGTGGGCTTACAAAACACATGCCACAAAGTTTTATTTATTTCTTTTATTTTTCTCTGTGTTAGCACAGTTGCTAACATTACCCCCCTCCTTATTGGATTGGTGGTCCCACACCAATCGAAGCTTTTTCGTCCTAGGTCTTTTGAGCTTCATGGAGACGAGATTGTTGCTGGTGGGATTGGTAAATTTTGTTGCTGATGCCCTCCATCACTTGCCATCACAATTTGTTCAGGTTGGGCATGGGTTTGTAGTAATGGAACATACCTTGTAGAAAACTATGTGTTTTCTATAGCTCCACCATATCAACGTGCAGGGCCGAAGTAAGAGCGGCGCGATAATAAAGCCTTGCTATTCTGATGTGGTCGTCTTGCGTGTGCAGTGGTTTATTGATATCAATGGCTATTGGGGATAGCCCTCGATCCCAGAAACCCTTGAATTCTGTGAAAAATGCTACCAGGCCACAATTGTCCGCAAAATATCTGACGTCGCGATCAGGGTTGCCATGGTGCTTCTGGTAGAATACACTGCAGTTGATGACCATGTCTTCGGCTAAGTTGCCGATATCAATGCCTATGAGCTTGGGCCAAAATATCATGTTCTTGACCTTGGTGGCAGGAAATGGTTCTCGCCTCACTACCAAATAATAATATGGATTTGTACGCATGTAGGAGTGTGCTTCGAGATACCATGCCATGGAGGTTTTGCTCTACAAGAAGAGCTAATGATGCCAAAGGGGTTGTGGATCCAGGAGTTTGACTGCTTCTTTATGTATTTTACACTGGTCCAAATCTGGCAATATCTAGCCCCCATGCTCCTTTGTGGTTGGATATTGCTTGGCAAATTCTTGAGAGGCCCACAACTCCTTGCTTGGTTCTATGGGAATGATTTTGTGCCAGATGGTTGGTGCTTCAGAGACAATCACATGCTGAATTGGGGGATCGGATTCAAGGGAGAGAGGAGGGGAAGGGTTAGCTTCAGCAATTCTTTGTGATTCAGGGAAAAATTGGTGTTGAATAAATGGGAGGTTAGTGGTGTTGAGGGGGTTAGAAGCGGAGAAAGAAAAAAGATAATGTTGGGAGTTGGTACCAACAGAGCCCGATGGATTGGTTGGTGCTTGAGCTCCTTGCCCCAAGGGTTGGCCTTGAAAGGATGAGCCTTGAGTAGCAGGAGGAGGCTGCTGGAATCCTGCTCCATCTCCCCCATCTGATCCATCAAAGTGGTGCCCGGAATCATGGAACTAGGCATGCTTTGCATGGGCAGAAGGCGTTGATTGGACAGCTGCTTTTAACCTCTCTTCCAGGGTTGTGATATGTTGGTTAAGGGCCTCGACAGAAGTAGTGTATGATTGCTGTAGTTAGGTGTGCTACTCCATTGTGGCTTTCAACTTTTGCGCCAGTGTTTCATAGGCCACCATTGGAATGGGAGTTCCCTCAAGAATAGCTGGTGGTGCAAAATCATTGAATTCCACCAATTTCAATTGTTCCTTCATAGCGAAACGTGTTGTCTATGCATCTGCGATGGCCTCGTCCCTTTCTTCTATAAGATTATCAATGGTTGTTTGCATGTTGGATACCTTCAGTTGGAGTTGGTTCTGGAGGTGGAGAAGCATTTGCTATTGTTGCTGATTGTATGTGATAAGATTTTGGGCTGTTGTTGTTTGTTTTCCACTTCTAACCTTGCTTTTTCCTTCTGGAGGTATGCTAGGGTGCCATCGTCGAACTGCCTCATGGTGTACTATACCCCTAGGGTGCCGAATAAATAAGCTTGTGAGGTTTCTGAGTTGGCTTTTACGTAAGTGCATGATGGGCGCGTGTTGGAAGAACCGCTCAAGTCCCAACGCCCTTTGAGACGTCGGCGCAACATGTGGTATCAGAGCCGACTAGCCGGTCAGCTACGCAAGTCTCATAGGGATGGCCATGTCTTGGGATTTGTCAGGACAACCGTTGTGGTGCTGCCCACAGTGTAAGCAGGGGTGCATCCACGGTCGGGGTGGTCGGCAGAACGGGGGACTTGATGAGGCAAGGTGGTGCCCTTTAGGTGTAAGCACAGTCAGTTCCCACGGTTCGGGCCTGGCGCCGTCTGCATGTAGGACAGATGAGGCAATGTGCTGCCATAAGGTTGGTGAAAGCACAGTCTATGCCTTGTGGGGTGCAGGGTGACATATTCGAACTGTACGGGTTAACCATTGATACAGAGATGCTGTTCAAATTCGGGTGTAAAGCACGGGTGGTTAGCTGTCGGTGCGGGATAGCTGCCGATCGTTTAGCTATAAGGGCTAACGACCGAAAAGTGGTGGGGCATGACTGAGGCAATGTGCTGCTTAATGGTGAAAGCACGGATGGTTGGATGGATGTTTCCCCGTGGGCTAATTATGTGATAGATTTGTGTGGGCGCGGCTAGGCAAAGGTCCTATGTCCGGTCTCAGGGGGGATTGTGGCTTGAGAGAGATCCTCTGTGTTTGCTTTAGTTGGTATGTTCCATTTGTTGCGTGGTTGCTTGGACACAATTAACCTGGTTCCTACTTGGCTCTCAGGTGATGTGAGCATGAGGAGGGAATATTTTCATTGAAGCTGATTTAATAAAGAAGAAAAGAGAGTTGTGGGGCCCGACCGACAGAAGGGAGAGTTTTCAAACATAAAAAGGATAGAGGCGATAATCTGTTGGAAGTATACCTCTTACAATAATGGACGACCACCTTGATGAGTTACGAGCATTGACGGACGGAGAGGAGCAGGTTCAAGAATACGGCTCCTGCATGCATCGAAATGGCACCAGGTCCAAGTCAAGAAAGAAAGAGCGTATGCACTCCACAGTGGCGCCTCTCCAAGAAGAGATGGGTGGCCCTTCTGAACCTACACCAAGAGACGAACCCATGCCAGAGGCGCAACAAGACCTATGTGAAGTAAAGATGCAGCAATACTTATCAAGTGCAATGACGACTATGCTTAGCGAGGTGAAGAAGGACAGAGAATCAGAAAGGAAAGAATGGCAAACATCTCTACGAGCCATGAACCTTACTCAATTCAACAATTCAACCTTGCTAGAGAAATGAGAGACGGGCTAACACAACTCGAAGCCAGGTTTGAAGAGTTGGAGGCAACTAGAGAGAATGCAGTGGCGCCTCCTTCACAGATACCAAGAGAACCACGAGCGCGAAACATAGATGGCCCAAAGAAGACTGCCAAAATAAAAGCACCAGCTACTTTCAAAGGAGAGCATGACATTCGAATCGTGGAAGATTGGTTGTTTCACATGGACCATTACTTCCGTTTGATGAACACTTCTGAAGAAGAAAGAACGGACTTGGCATTAGCATATTTTGAGGGCTACACTACAAACTGGTACCGGATGGCAGGAATGCATTTCCAGACATGGGACACGTTCAAAACCGCATTACGAGAGGAGTTCATACCGAAGGATTCACACATGAGATTGAGGACAGAATTATCAAGGCTCAAGCAGAAAGGTTCATTGCGAGATTACCTCAATAAATTCAAACAGAGTGTATGGGTTATTAAAGATATGTCCGAGGTGGACAAAACTCATTACCTCTTGTCTGGAATGCAGTCTTGGGCCCGGCATGCAATAGACAACTACATGCCCCATGATTTCAATTCAACTATTCAGGCGGCTGAAATGGTTTGTGATTATGAGAGCACATTGGCACCAGCTGCTCCCTCAACCTCAACAAGAGTATTTAGTGGATCCAAACCGAGTCCGAGCTTCTTTTCAAGAGGGGACTCAACTTCAAATGGCAACCAAGTCTCAAGTAGTGTGAACAAATTCCCAGCAAAAACAGGGTTTGGCAATCGAGGCAACAATGGAGAGAACACGTTCCAGAGAAGAAACAATGTTGGACTTTCAGCTAGTTACAGCAACAGCTCACCAACAGTGGGCAGTTCCATGCGTTGCTTCAACTGTCATCAGCAAGGTCACTCTTGGAGGTCATGCCCCAAACCATTGAACAAGCAAATCATGGCTGCCATTGAAGGATTTGATAGGATGGAGAGAGAGACATTCGATCAAGAAGATGGTGAACAAGATTACGAAGAAGACCCAGAAACGGATTTGACGAAGTCTGACCTGAATGCCTTACAACAGATAGGGGCACTTGCGGCGTATCGTGAACATCTCATGGCGACTTTTGCGAGAGGATCAAAGTTATTGTACCTAAAAGGCTGTATTCAAAACAAGATCATTTACTTCATGGTAGAGCTGGGAGCGTCACATAACTACTTGTCAGAAAAATTGACAGGGGAATTGGACATCCAATGTGAAGAAAATGTGACTCCTATTTGTGTGGAGACCGCGAAAGGTACAATGACCACTTGTAGATTGGAAACCAACTTACCAATCTCCCTGGAAACCTGGAAGAATCGACTAACGTTCACAATCTTGAAGATGGATGCCTTTGATGCTATTTTGGGATTAAGCTGGTTTAACGAACATGTGGTGGCCTTCTTGGCAATAGGGTTAACCTTGTGTTATTATATAATGGCAGGAGACCTTGTGTCGTCAGAGCTGTGCCAGGGTACCAACTAGAAAAGAACGACACAAATGAACCTGAGCCAACCATCCCTCCCAATCTCATTTACCTCTTTAATGAAGGGCAGCTAGCAGTGACAAACCAGCTGACACGGGACCAAATGGAGCCAACATTGCCTTCAGTTTCTACATCAAAGGTGAATCCAAGTGCCAATGCAGAGCTCAAGGAGCTCAACTTGTGTGACCAAGCGAAAGCTCACCTCTTTAACGAAGGACATCCAACAATGACAAACCAGCTGACGCGAGGTCAAATGGAGCCAACATTGCCTGCAGCTTCTACATTAGAGGTGAATCTAAGTGCCGATGCAGAGCTCAAGGAGCTCAACCTGGGCGACCAAATGAAAAATCTAGAGTCCTAAGGGACTCATCCTAACGTATGACAAAAACGACATATCTGAGGCTTAAGAGAGCCGTAAGTACTGTTTTCTTTCATGTTAATAAAGTAAGCCGCATTTCTCATCGAGGAGTGAGCTTCAGTCTAATGTCTAAGTGCAGTAGCTTTACACAGGTTTTACGTAAGTGAACTAGATCCACACTTTTCCTATGCTGGGTGCAAACACAATGTTTTTACTTCTCTTTACAGTTGGTCTTCTTTGGCCGGTGAAATAAGCCTGTGCCCTTGTATATGTGAATAAAGTCTGTCCGGTGAATTAAGCCCGTGTCATGAGTCTTAGGTTCTAGTTTGGCCTTGATGAGGACATCAGCTTTCTCAAACGAGGGGAGGATGTTGTAAAGTTGACTCGGGTGCATGCAGCGTGCCCTGTAAGACTCTAAGGGGTGACACTCTCTAAGGTCCCAGAGCAAGTTAGAATGTCAAGGACTGAGCCTCCGACCTGTGGTGAGCCAGTCAAGTAGTCACAAGTCATGAGCTAGCTCTGGAGCTCGAGTCATGGCCTAGTCAGGAAGCAAGTTGATCCTGCCACCGGGATGACTCACGGGACCCATGTTCGGGAGCCAGACTAATTCTGCCAGGCTTGCCAAGCTTAATCAGCAAAATAAAAACTAAGTCCTAAAAAGCGTGCTTTACTAGAAAGCACTATATTTCAGGACAAAGGAGGTGCACCGAATCATAACAGAACTATAGGGGGAGTCCGGCAGACAGAAACTTGGGCAGCTCAACCAGCGCCAGGATTCCAGTCGCCAGGTCTCAGCTCCCTCTACCAGCATGATCCAGGCACAATGCCCAGCACGTGTTGGTGGCCCCAAGACTGGTCAGTCTATGTATGAATGTAACCTCTTCCAGATCTAATAAAGTTGATCCTTGGGGATGATTATCATTTCAGTTTTGCCTTCGGGACTGGTCCAAGTGGAAGGACCCTTACTACAATCTTTTTGCGTCGCCGGCACCTAAGGGTCCACATCACCGACGTGTGGCTTGCCGCTATGCTAATTGGTCAGTTTGGCGACCACTATGCCTTGGGTTTCATGTGTGGCTTGTCTTTGCCTTTGGTTACCTTTTGAGGACGGATTCTGAGTTGGCTTTCGGGTTGGTTGGGATTCCAGTTTTCTAAAGTCTGAATGGTTAAGCTTGTTATGTTTCTGAGTTGGCTTTTATGTAAGTGCATGATGGATGAATGTTAGACTTAAGCGCGTGTTGGGGAAACTGCTCAAGTCCCAGTGCTCAAGTCAACACAATGGTGCCAAAATTGTAGTGGGATTATTTCCTATCCTATCCTCAATCCAAGATCCAAGCATCAAGGAAATGAAGATAGTTGGCACGCAGAGGTTCGATCCCGTGAGAGCGATAGCATTTCTCAGATTTCAACATGTATGAAAGATCCACATCTAACAGTAACATTAACACGACATCCATTAACCCTAAGGTCCATAATGATAATAGCTTACTCTTTCTCTCTCTCCCTTTCTCTCTCACCAAAAGCATAAGAAATATTAATTCCAATAACATTCAGATCCAACAATTAGCAACTACAACAAAAGCATGAGAGATGGAGGAATAGAGTTAGAGAGCAAGGACATTCACAAGTCCATTCCATAAGAGAACCAATCTGCTTGTATTGAAATGAAGATGGAAACATGAGGAACAACTTGAGTTTGTTCCTATTTATAGTGGAGATAAGGGTCTTGGCCTCAAAATCCTATTGGCCCATTTCTACCTCCCTAACTATTCATATTTAAAAAAGAGTGAGAATCCATTCAATAATTGGAGGGAACTAATTTGAAATTGAAATTTGGTCGGAACCCCTATTTTTCTCACTAACTTGACATTTAGACCCTACAACATTAAAAGTCCCACGAAAAGGCCTAGAGTCCTTTTATTGACTTTCTAATTAATCAAATAACTATGTGATCATCAGGTTGACTTACACACGCAAGGTGCCAAATCCCCCTCACTTATTAGTTAGAGTTAGGATTGCCTTGAGATCCACAAACCCTCTAACACATAGCTCCACATGGCACCTACCACGAGGATAACAATGTATTCTGTTAAGTCTGTGCATCAAAAACTATAAATAAATCATTAGATTAGTTTAGTTTTTCAAGTGGTTGAAGTTTTAAATTTAATATATCTAAATCAGATTTTTTCTACGATGGATACGACATCTTCGAATTCTACCAAAAAGTTGGATGGCGAGAACTATTACTTAGGGAAATTAAATTGAGGGTGATCCTACAAGCGAAAGAGCTTTGGGAAGTTGTCGAGGGTATTGAAGTTAAGCCCATTATAGATTTGGCGACCATCACCAAATGGAAGCAGAAAGAGGGAAAGGCCTTCGCTCTTATCACTCTCAACATAAAAAATAATCATATTAGTCATATTCGAAGTGCTCGAACTTCGTTGGAAGCTTGGACTATTTTCAGCACTCTCTATGACATTAAGTCCCAATATGTACTTTCAATATGTTCTGCCATAGTACCCAAGAACTCACATGATCGATGTTTAAAAAAAAATCAATAGTTTCTACTGATTAGTTAAGACTTCTAAAACCAATTATTGCTAAAGTATGGTTATTAGTATAAAACTAAAGACTCTATCATACCAAAATTGCAGAATAGAGAACCAGAGCTAGTACCGTTTGAAATATGAAAAGACTCAGAAATGTATTATAAGTATAAATTTAGGGTTTTTAAGAGTAACAAATACCTTTGTTAGGATACTCCAAGAGTATCAAAGCAATCAGCACCAAAAGAAACTTACTCTTTCCAAGCCCCTTGTGCACCCAAGCTATGGCCTCCTCGGGTTTCTTCTCACTACACCTTGGTTTCACACAAAAGTCTTTGGTGCTTATAGTTACAGCAAAATATAATGGATGGTAAGAATGCCTGCTGGAAAATATGGATTATTCGAGAAGAAACGTGGAGTCCAAAGACTCACCACATGCAATGCAAAACTCAAGGGCGTGGATATAGTCTGCCCCACCCACTTCCAAGAATTTCTTGAATTAAAATCTCATAATTAGGACAACTTTAACTACTTTCCAATCCATACGTTCAATCTCATCTTGGTTGTAAATCCAATCTTGTGTCGCTGCAGTTAAGGACTTTTAGGATAATCCGTATGGATATAAACTTTGTCGAACTAAAAAATGATGGAATATTATATTTAGAAACCTCAGACAAATCAACGAATGTTCAGGCAAAGGATCAAGAGTAATACTGTTATTTTTGTAGAAAAGAATTTTTTTTTGACAAAAATAGCTCAGTATAATAATTGACTTTGACTTAAGGTTTGCCCAACTTATTGATCACCAAAAATAGTATGATGGACTGCCTGCGACTCTGCAAAGGTTCAAGGAAAGGTGCCTCCTAGAGAACTAATGTTCTTGTAGAAAGGTGAAAAGCTTTCTACAAAAGGTTACCAGCAACTAGTCAAACAGTCACTTTAGTTTTCTATTTTTGAAATTAACCTTGTCCAACTTGGCTATAAATAGATGTGGGTCAAATCTAAGGACAGTAGACCAAGCAAATATTGGTTTTTAGTATTTTTTTGTTTTTAGAAATTTTTTTCACTTTTTTTGGTGGTTTTTGTTCAGTTTCTAGAAATTGGCTGGGAAGTAACCTTCGCCCTTCAAACTGTCTGCAAGTCAGCGAAGTTTGGTTGCAAAGGAGCAAAAAGTTAGTAGTGACTAATGAAGATTTTGCCCCTTTGTCACCAAAATAGTAGAAATGAACGATTTTTTTTATTTCTCTGATTTCTTCAGATCTAAATGGATCTTAGAAATGGTAACCTGTCTGACTTTCCTTAGTCAACAATCAAAACATATTCCAAACAAAAAAAATCCACACAAATCAAGCAAAACCTCTCCCAAATTAATCCTATAATGCAATTTTAACACTATTATGCCAAGACAAGACGCCTAAATACAAGCTAACCACCATACATGTATCATAAACATGCTGAAAATGAAAAAATGGCATAGATCCCTAGAAATGATGCCAAAATTGTAGCGGGTATTTCCTGTCCACCTTTAACCCTAGATCCAAGCATATCAAGCATCAAAGGAGATGAAGAGGATTAACATGTTGCCACGCAAATATTTGTTCCCATGAGAGCGATAACATAGTTCATAATCAAGCACATGCTTATGATCCACATCTAACACTAACCATTAACACTACATCCATTAATATTAGCAATTAACACCACTCAAGCAATGATAGATCTTACTCTTCTTTCTCTCTCTCTCTCTCTCTCTCTCTCTCTCTCTCTCTCTCTCTCTCTCTCTCTCTCTCTCTCACACACACACACACACACACACACACACACACACACACACACACACACACACACACACACACACACACACAAAGTATAATAAAGGTAAACTCCAACAAGCATCAAATTCGACAATTAGCAAATCCAAAGAAAGCTTGAGAGATGGAGAAATAAAGAAGAAGAGCAAGGACATTCCATTTCTATTTGAAAGAGGATCCACCTGCTTTATTGAAATGAAAATGAATGTACAAAATAACTCGAATCCACCACTATATATAGTGGATTTTAGGGCTTTGGCCTCAAATCCTATTGGCCAATCTCCACCTCCATTATTATTTGAAATTCAAAAATTGGGGGGAATCTTTTTTATTCACTAATTTGACTATTAGCCTTGCGACATTAAAAAGTCTCAGCTCCCCTTGCTGGAATGTTGTCGTGCCCACCTTGGCATGCTTGTGCCTCGGAGACTAGGGTCGGTCAAACACTTGAAATGTAACCTTCTTAGATTTATTAATAAAGTGGGATTTTTCTCAAACTGGGGTTTCAGTGTTCGGTAAAAGCGAAAGTTGTAAGGCCACTTCAAACTTTTTGATCTGGCACATAGTTGAGAGTCGTATCCCGGGATACCAGAGGTATGCCGGCGGGACGGTTCGGGACACCAGCGGTATGCTGTTGGGACCATTCAGTCCAAGAACTGGTTGTCTTCATATCTGTCGTAGCTTGTGGTTTCGAGTATTCTTTGCATGAACGCAAATGGGTTAGCTCTTGGGGAATGAGCTCTAATATGTCGGCTGAGTTGGATGGCTTGCTTGGGTGGAAGTCACCTGTTTATGGTTGTCTAGTCTGACGTGGAGCTAGGTTGGCTTCCAGCGCTCATGACGAAGCTTTGAGTTGGTTAAGTCTGATGCGAGTTAGACGACTTGCTTGGAATGAATGTTACTCGTTTGTAACAAAGCTTCGAGTTAGTTAATCATTTAGAAGGTCATCAGCTCCAAGATCAATTCCTACCAAGAAAGCTAAACAAAGATCAAAGATCAACTCTTATGAAAAAGAACAATCAGAACAAGTCCAAAATAATATGTCATAGCATTTCAAACGCTATACTTTGGATAGTGTTGTGATTATGTTACCAAAAGCTCATCGTGAACCAGAGGAAAAAGAACAAAAAACAAGGGAGGTTTACAATGGACCAGCCAGGACTCAACCAATGATTCTTGCTGAACTAGGCGAGCCAGAGAAAATTGTTCAAGTTGGAGCACAACTTACTCCTGCACAATTTTAAGCATTAAGGAAGTTATTGATCAAGTACCAAGATTGTTTTGCCTGGACATACAAGGATCTCAAAGGAATTCCTACCTCGGTTATTGAGCATACGATACCTTGTCACAAAATTTTATTGTTGTAATCCAAATGTTACTGAACTTATAAAGAAAGAGCTCCAAAGACTACTTGGAGTTGACTTTATTTATGAAATCGAACATACAAAATGGGTTTCGCCAAATGTCGTTGTTCCTAAGAAGAATGGAAAGATGAGAATTTGTGTGAATCTCAAATCTTAGAACAAAGTGACATGGAAGGCACTTTCCGTTACCCTTTACTGAAAGAATTTTGGACCATCTTGCTGGAGCAAAAGCATATAGTTTTTTGGATGGATTTAGTGGTTACAACCAAGTCAAGATCGCACCTACGGATCGTCATAAAACAGCTTTTGCGACAGAATGGAGAACTTATGCTTATAAAGTGATGCCTTTCGGACTTTGTAATGCACCTAGTGAAGGTCATCACCTCCAAGACCGATTCCTGCCAAGAAAAGAACAATAAAAAAAAGTCCAAAATGATATGCCAGAGCATTTCAAACGCTATACTTTGATGATGTTGTGATTATGTTACCAAAAGCTCATCGTGAACCAGACGAAAAAGAACCGAAAACAAGAGAGGTTTACGATGGACCAGCCAATGAATCTTGCTGAACCAAGCGAGCTAGAAAAAATTGTCCAAGTTGGAGCACAACTTACTTCTAAACAATTTCAAGCATTAAGAAAGTTATTGATCAAATACCAAGATTGTTTTGTTTGGATGTACAAGGATCTCAAAGGAATTCCTACCTCGATTATTGATACGATACCCTTAATGCTTGATGTAGTTCCAAAGGTCACAAATTTTTATCGTTGTAATCCAAATGTTACTGAACTTATAAAGAAAAAGCTCCAAAGACTACTTGGAGTCGACTTTATTTATGAAATAGAACATACAGAATGGGTTTCGCCAATTTATTAGAGGAGTTCTAAATCCAAAAAAGTTTGTAAAGATTCTTTTTATATTTTTTTTCAATTTTTTCTTACACGTAACGTAACTTTTTGAGTCCACATTTTGATTCCACACTAAAATTGGCATAACTTTTTAGTGGTAAGTCCGAATTTAGCAAAGTTTAGTGCATTGGAAAATGCTCGACAAGGGCTTTCCAATGATATCTTATATAATATACTTATAAGCTATGATTAAAAAGTTTATGACAAGTCAAAAGTATTAGTGCTATAATATTTTAATAATATAAACTACATCTTGCACAAATTCTTAAAGGGTCTTTTTGGAGCTCAAAACTCTTGTAATGGTCGTCGTTCCTAAGAAGAATGGGAGATGACAATTTGTGTGAATCTCAAAGCTTTGAACAAAGTGACACGGAAGGATCACTTTCCATTACCCTTTACTGAAAGCATTTTGGACCGTCTTGTTGGAGCAGAAGCATATAGTTTTTTGGATGGATTTAGTGGATACAACCAAGTCAAGATCGCACCTACGGATCGCCATAAAATAGGTTTTGTGATAGAATGAGAAACTTATTCTTATAAGATAATGTCTTTCGTACTTTGTAATGCACCTAGTTCATTTCAAAGAGTCATGTACTTTGCCTTCAAAGACTACTTGCAGAAATTCCTTGAAATCTATTTGGACGATCTCGGAGTCCATAGTGCGGATACAGACCATCTGGATTGTTTAGGAAAAGTAGTTGAGCGTTGTCATAAGTACCAAATCTCCTTAAATCTAGAAAAATATCAACTTTGGGTCACTCATGGAGTTGTCCTTGGACATGTGATATCAAGACATGGCATTGCTACAGACTATTCCAAAATCAAAGTCATCGTCGAGTTATCACCGCCAGAAACAATTTGAGGAGTCTATGTTTTTATGGGTCATGAAAATTCTATCGGATATTTATTCTTTTCTTTGAGGAATTTGAAAAATCAAAGAAAGCTTTAGCTTCTACACCAATACTACGAGCACCGATTTGGACAATTGAGTTCCATGTCCATACTGATGCATCAAAATATGCCATTGGATCAGTTCTGATGCAACCAGGTGAATATAAAAAGGATTATCCTATTAGGTTTGCAAGCAGACAACATTCGAGAAATGGGGCCTTGACTATATTGGTCCAATTCATCCTATGGCACGAGGGTCTCAAGCCAGATATATCATTGTTGCAACTGATTATATGACCAAATGGGTTGAAGCAAAAGCAGTTCTAGTTGCAGATGCAAAATCAATGACTAAGTTCCTCTATAAAAACGTCATTACTAGATTTGGATGTCCTATCAAGATTGGAAGTGATCGCGGAACACATTTTGTGAATGAAATGATAAAGTGTCTGTTGGAAGACTTTTTAGTTATTCATCGCTTTAGTACTCATTATCCCAGAGGTAATGGTCAAGCTAAATCTTCCAATAAGATTCTCTGCAACATTATGACGAAAACAGTTGAAGCAAGTCATTCTGATTGAGAACATAAGCTTTTTCAGCATTATGGGCATTTAGAATAGCTTACAAGGGTAGTACGAATCAAACGCCATTCCAGCTTGTCTACGATCAAGATGTTGTTATACCAATTGAATTTTTGGTACCATCCCTAGGCATAGTGGCACGGAACGGTTGGATGATGCAAAATTTCTACAGATGCATCATGCGGCTTTGCATAGACAATGTGAATCCAGATTGATGGCAATTCATGCATTAGCAGCAAAGAAAGCTCGCCGTAAGGCATGCCACGATCGTCAACTACACAAAAAGGATCTGAAGGAAGGAGATCAAGCACTAATGTACAAAACGAAGCTGATTAAAGAAAAATTGAAGTTTACAGGTGAAGAAGCATACAAAGTTAAAGAAATGTCGAGCTATGGAGCAGTTATTTTGAAAAATTTGGATGGAAAATGATTTGACACTCCAGTGAATGGCAGTCAATTACGCAAATTTTGACAGCCAGTTCAGCCAGCATGATCCAATACTATGATTTTAGTTTTATTGTTTTATAATTTCTTTGTTTCATTACTTGAGTGATTTTTCTGACTCCCCTCCTGCGTCATGTCACCAGACTAGGCAAACCCCTCAGCTACGCTTCCATCCCCTGCTACAATTCACACCGACCTACCCATCCCCCAATCCATGGATGCTTCCCTCACCTCTGCTTCCACATAGGGTCAGTCTGTGACTATTGGATCTACCATTCCAATCATAGCTACCCAAGCTACCACATCCCCACAAACTCTAGCGATTTCACCAAATACCCAGGCTTTCATGGACATGTTCGATGATTCTGACCCCCTTGGAGCTTCAGAAAATCTTGAGATGCCCAAAAGTCCAGGACTCTTTGAACCCCAATCCGTGAAAAAAGGATTCGAACAGTTCCATGACAATTCTATAGTTTTTTATTTCTCATTCCAGATCGATCAACAAGATACAGGAGTTGATCAATAGGCACTAGACACTACTCGAGTTGGCCATGCGGTTAAATCTTCGAAGTAGTTCGAGGTCACGGTGCAAGAAGAATTTGAGGAAGAGGATATCTTTGAAGAAGAAAAATTGTCGGCACCATCTCCACGCCTAACAGAAACAGTACCACCAGTTCCTCTTGCTGCCACCACCTCCACCTTAGTAGATTCTGGTGATGCTCATGGTTTAGTTTCAACTCCCCTTTACCTTGCACAAGTGATCCAGTCTATGCTGGATAACAAAAAAAAAATGGAACAGCGCATTTCAGATTTGGGTTCTGAAAACACATTAAATTTAAGCCAGAAGACCATCCAGCTTTGGGAGAGCAATCGGCCTGGAGGCTTACGGAATTTGAGAAAACTTCTGATTCTATAAGGAGTTATGTTGCAAGTCCTCGCCAACTACGAGTGGATCTGTGCTATGTGACGATGCCATGTCGTAATAAGTGAAAAGATCTGGGGGTGGCCATGGATAAAATCACGATCCATACACCGAATTGGCCAATTATCCACCAGTCTTTCAACTGAACAATTTTAGTGGACTTCCATAGAGCGCTACAAGCATACCAATGAGAGTACATGTTTTCTCCTGATCTGATCATTAGGCAATTGACGCTTTTTGCAAAAGACTTGACCTTGTTGGTTGCTACTCGATGGGATGATTGTCTTCCTACATTGGCATTCGATCCAAATAAACCAATGGCGTCCGACAACATTAAAGATCAGCTGCCCATAGCAATATTGTACTTTTGTGCCGCGATGATGGGTGGCTTCTAAGAGTGCAGATTTACAGCATGGACCACATCAAAATGGATCACCGGAGCGCATAAGTGCTTTTTACCGCACAATTTGGATTTCAACACTGTCCGACTCGACTTCATGAAGAAGGTGCAATATTATTTGATCAAAGTTCGACATGAGGCTAATCAAAGCCCGAATTAAATAATCTCACGAGGTGTCATGGGACCGTCACCAGTTTTGGTGGGGGATATTGTTGGAGGGTTTGCGGATCTCGAGGGGACCCTAACCCTAGTTAATAAGTAAGAGAGATTTGGCACCCTACATGTGTAAGTCCAACCCGATAATCACATAGTTATTTCATTAATTAGAAAGTTGGACTTTAGGCCTTTTTGCAGGACTTTTAGTGTCGTAGGGCCTAAATGTCAAGTTAGTGAATAAAATAGGGGTTCCCATCAAATTTCAATTTCAACTTGGTTCCCTTTATTGAATGGGTTCCCGCTCTTTTTTAAGTTTGAATAGTTAGGGAGGTAGAAATGGGCCAATAGGATTTTGAGGCCAAGGCCCTCCTCTCCACTATAAATAGGGGCAATCTCGAGTTGCTCCTCATATTTCCATCTTCATTTCTATACAAGCAGATTGGTTCTCTTATGGAATGGACTTGTGAATGTCCTTGCTCTCTAACTCTATTTCTCCATCTCTCATGCTTTGTTGTATTTGCTATTTGCTGGATTTGAATATTATTGGAATTTATATTTCTTATGCTTTTGGTGAGAGAGAAAGGGAGAGAGAGAAAGAGTAAGCTACTATCATGGTAAATCTTAGGGTTGATGGATGTAGTGTTAATGCTTATTGTTAATGGATGTTAGAGTTAGATGTGGATCTTCCATACATGCTGAATTCTGAGATATGCTATCGCTCTAACGGGATCGAACCTCTGTGTGACGACTACCTTCATTTCCTTGATTCTTGGATCTTGGATTGAGGATAGAATAAGAAATAATCCCACTATAATTTTGGCGTCATTGCCGGAGAGCTACGCCAATTTTTCAGTTTACAACATGTGTTTGGTTGATGGTTAGCTTGCATTAGACATCTTGTCATGGCATGAATAGTGTTAAAATTGTATGTTAGGGTTAAATTTGGGGTGATTTTGCTTGATTTGAGTGGATTTTCTTGTTTGAAATCTAATCTGATTGTTGAACAAGAGAAGCTATTCAGATCACCATTCTTAATATCCATCTGGATTTGAAAAATCAGAGAAAACAACAAAAATCGGCCAAATCTGTCAGATTTTGGTGAAAAGGAGACAAAATTGTCATCAAAGCTGAACGTTTTACCCTTTTTCAGGAAATGTTCGCCGAGTTGCAGGAACCTTTGGTTTTGTGCACAGAATCTTCTGTTTGAAAGGCGGAAATATTTTCAAACAATGACTTGTGACTACTACAGAAAAGTTGTGTTGAGTTTGTGGATGCATTTAAAGTGGCATGGGGAGAGAATCATATCACACATTACATGGTAAGCATTTTAAAACATATATCAAGTTATCATTTTTTTTTTTGAAGTTTACCAATTGATAAAAATTGTTGATATTTTGCAACACATATTACGACACCATTCCATATCCTTAGCAAAAAATCATGGAAGTTTGAGTATATGGTCATCACAAGGAAGGAAAAATCTCATTGGCAAGCAAGAGCAGCATTTCATAAAAACATATAGCATGGTGGCCTCAATGGTAGACACATATATATTCTTCAGCTATTTCAATGGTTCTATCGACAAGTACGACATCAAGCAAAATCTACAAATTACATCAAGTTCAGAAAGGCATGCAAATTTATACATCAAGGGAGGTAGATTGATAGACACAACATTGTACTATATATTTGTGATTTTTTTTGGAAAAAAAAATACATTTCCAACTAATTGAATGTATCTATGTATCCTTGCCATCTTTTTTTTTTTTCTAGTACCAGTTGCATTTTGTTGTTGTGGAAGAATTCTCTTATTGCAAATGGATCCAAAAGATATGTATTTTTCTTTTCTCGACATAATTCTACATAAGTTGCATACAAAGCAAAATGAGCATATCAGAGAATAGTCGGGTCCATAACCTAAAATCTTTAGTACAATTGAGCGTTTAACAAAAATTATTTTATGTGGTTTAATGAAATTATGACCAGCTAAGTAATGAGACAATGCTTTTACTGCCATAATCATTGTTTCACCTTGAGCATTGAACTTCGAATGGGCAACACAAACCTCATGGTTTTTGAAAAATCTGAAATAATTTCCAAGGCCGTTGTCCTTGTTAAATTTTCTTGAGTAGGTTCGAAAGCCACCTCGTCGAATGGCAAATTCGTCAATAAAAACGGCCTCCTGAAAATATGAAAATTAAAATGTTAGTTCTTATGATGAATATAAACAATATGCAAAACTAGTTGCATGCATAAAAAATAAAAGAACTCACACATTCAACAGTATCTGCTTCAATTTCAATTTCAATCATAATGAGCAATTCCAATTTCAACACACAATTTTGAAATACACAACTGCAACTCTATCGTTTGGTACGTGAAATCACCAGAGAGAATCAAGGGAAGGTACAATCATTTTAGAGTTTAAGCTATTATGGTCTTTCAAGAAGCCTATGAAGATTTTCAAGCGCAATCTTTTGAAGATTCTTTTCTGCTTGTCATCCATGCAAAGCGTGTCACCATTATGCCCAAAGATTTTCAACTTCTATCTAGATTAAGAGATAGATATTCTGGTCTTCACAGGGGTGAGGCCTCTACGACTCGTCCACCTCCAATGGATAGAACAAACCTTCCCACACGGACGACTCGCAAGCAAGCAAGACCAAAGTGAACCCAAGGCCCCCATGAATTCACGAGGAAGGGACAACGTAGTAAAAGGGCAAAGAAACATAATACAAATACTAATGAAACTCTTAAATCCGATAGTGGGTCAAGTACCGATATAGAGGAACGCATTTTAGAAGAGGTTTAAAAAAAAACTGTCGATACTGTATTTTCACTAGTTTCTGATCATGATGTATCACAAATGCCTGAGAATATCGTAAATAAATTGAATATTCGAGTACGTACTCCTTATGATCCTACTCAAGAATTTTTTGAATCCGATTACTATAATGATATGAGAAAATTATTAGTAAGAAAATTGATAGACTCAATGGTTACTTTTCTCTAACTATTCCTGAGATTGATTATATATTACGATTTTATGATTTTAATTGTAACGTTCTTAAGAAGAAAAGAGAATATGCAACAAATGTTATTCTGAAAGTACTATAATCTAGGACCATAAATGGATCTAGAAAAGATCCACAAGAGTGATTGGATGCTTTCTTAACAAACTATCAGAAAACTAGACACAAAAAAGTTGATCTAGATTGGCAATTTGACAAACAAGAAGCATTAACAATCAAAAGCATTGATTAACATTGAAATATGAGCCCACACGTGTATACTACAGGCTGTAGTATGGCCTTCAACCTGAGAAACAAGTAGAAATTGATTTGGTTTCATTTAAATCACAAAAACTCAATGTACATAGTGAACTAGCTTGAATTGCCAATGAGCTCCAAAATTTTTCTATCTTCTCACTATGGGAGCTTGGAATACATAGCAAATTCGACTTCCTTCTTGAAGTTAGGTGGATTTCCAGCATGTAATAAGGAAGTTAACTCAGTCTTTTTGCCCTAAAATAAAACCCTAGTCTATTTCCTAGAGTCATGCTTGGTGGATAGCTAGTTGGTCAGATTTTCACCTTAAATCTAGGATTTAGGTCCTATAAACTAGGAATCACTACCAAAATGACATGACCAACCCTATGGACTTGACCTAACCTACATAAGGAGTGGATTGCCATGTGGCATCTTGGCCTCACAGCACTTGTGTACCAAATTTACATTATACTACATGGTTTCTAATCAAGCTAGATTTGCCAATTTTTGGCAATTCTTCACACTCCTCGAATTTGGCTTGATCTATTTACAACTCTCCAGATGAATGAATGCTTTTAGAAGTGTCTAAAAAATCCAGCTACAAACAAGGAACTTCTTGAGACTCCAATAGAGAATGATGTCCATGAAGTATCTTTCACCACCTCTTAAAGGATCCCTTACAAGATGTTCCACAAATGTGTCTATATACATGTAGCACGCTTCAAAAACTATACATCATGCCAAGCCATGGATTCCAAGGCATTTTGTGCACTTGAAGATACATCAATAAAACTATTAAGTGCATACATAATGTTGCCAAAGACAACTTGCCTTGCTTGATCCATATGATTGAGCCTAGATGGCTCCATCTTGATACTCATGGTTTTTCTTGGAGTCCTCGGGTCTTAAGCTTGCTCCTCCACTTGACTTGACTCCAAATTGAATTAGGTGTTGATCCAAAGGTGCTTCTTCAAGTTTACAAATCTTCCACTCTTGAAAGATCACATTTCCACCATTGACAAATTCTTTGGTTTAAAAAAAAAACAAGTAGATTCTACAATCTCTACTTGAAGAGCAAAACACTACCATTATTCCTATCATTGAAATAGGATAATCTTTGGTCCTTACGTTGGAATGATCATGCACAAAGCATGTGGACACAAGGATTTCCAAAGAAAATGATGTTTCATCTTTTATGACTCTATTCAAACTACTACAAAAATAGTTATCCAATGAAATTACTTTACCAACAACAAATGTAGATTTCAAAGCATCCCATTTCATTGTCTTATCATACAAAGTGATAAACACCATGAATCTTAAAGGTAAGAAACAAGTCACCTCATGTCTACTACTACTTTCCAAAAATTATTCAAAGATAGCAGACTCTCCAATGCTCACCACCCTTGCAAGATGCACACTTGAATGGACAATTTTGCATGCAATTTGATGACTGGGCTATTGTCATTGAGGACTCCCTTGGAATTCTCATGCTTTGAGGCCGATCCTCAAGATCTTCCTCCTTTTGATGCTCCTCCTCAATGCAAGCAAGATCACACTTTGCCAAGATCTCCTCTTGAGTGATCTTCTCCTTTGCCAAGCTCATTCTTTCAAAAGCAACACTAGCTTCCAACTTAAACAATCTTCCATGTTTAAATACCTTTGCAATGCAAACATCATTCTTCAAGATGAAGCAAACACCATGCTTAAAGTGGACATCCAAATCACTTTCTAAGAGTAGACCAACACTAAGCATATTCTTGGTGATTGATGGTACATAAAGGACATTTTCTAGATCCATGCATTTTGAGGATCTAGACACAAAGAGATGGTGCCAACACCATCTATCCTACACTCTTCATCATTTGCAGTAAAGACAAACTTTTTAGCAGCATTGAAAGAGTGTAAGGTTGAGAAAAAGTCCTTTTCACAAGACATGTAGGAGCTAGCCCCACTATTGATCCACCAATTGTCTCTTCAATTGCTATTGCTTGTTGGTGAGGATGTAGATGCCATCAAGAATACATCTACTTCATCCTCCTCCTCCTTTGCAAAGTATTCTTGTTTGTCCTCCTCCACTTGCGTTGTTAGCCTCTTGTAGCATTCAGATGCATAATGCGCCTTCTTTCCACAAAAGAAGCATTTCCGCTTTGACTTGTCCTTTGAGCTTGATGCATCATCCTCTTCTTTGGCCTCCTTTGGATGCTTCTTCTTTCCATTGGTCTTCTTTTTGCCCTTGAATGAGAAATTGGCTTTCTCATCACCATCCTACAAAGACAAGGAACTCATCCTAGATTTTGCATGGAGCATCCTACACTCTTTAGCCACTAATACAGTTTTTCTATAGTTTTGCAAAGTCATTTCCTAGACCATTAAGAACAATTTGTACAAGCTCTCCATCATGAATCTTCTCTCCAATGGAAGCCAAGTCCCTATTTAGAGACTTGATTCTGAGTACATAATCCTGTGCACTCTCCTCACTTCTTTTCATGCTTTGCAAAATCTAATTTCTAAGCATGAGAACCCTCGAAGTGTTACTAGATTCATAGATTGATTTTAAAGACTCCCAAGCCTCTTTAGCACTAGTACATGCTGATACTTCTCTCAACAAATCATTGCTTACATTCATCTTCACACAATGAAGTGCAAGCCTAGATCTCTTCTTGTATGTAGCTAACTCATGTGCATCTAGAGGTTCATCTTCATCTTCAATCAAGAACTCATAAAGGTCTTGGAGCACCAAAAGTGACTCCATCCTAACCTTCCAAATAGCATAATTTGTAGAATTCAATTCTCACTAGCTTCTAGAAGGTATGCTCTTGCAGATCCCCTCTTACTAGTGACTTCTACAAACAAGAAATAGATTTGATTGACTTGAAACTCATAAAGGTCTCACACTTGCAGTGTTTCACTCAAATTTGATTTCTAATCCAACAAATGGACTTATAATCACAGTTCTATCACTCCCTCACAAAGTTGGAATGAAGATAAGATGAAGTGAAAACTACTTTCAAACAAACCTTGCCAAGAAATGGATTTGATTGTCTCTAGAAACTCACTAAGGTCTCTCTCTTGTAGTGTTTCACTCAAATTAGATTTCTAATCCAACAAATGGACTTATAATCTCAGTTCTAGCTCTCCCTCACAAAGTTGGAATGAAGATAAGATGATGTGAAATCTACTTACAATCAAATCTTGTCAGTTTTGGCTATTTCTGGAGAATAACATGACTAAATCTCCCTTACACTTTTTCATGTACTTTCAAGACCTGTAAAACAAGTTAAGAGGACCTGATTTCAGCCTAGATTAATTAGATCTCATGACCCTATGTCAAATCTAATCAATGGCACTCAATCTTGGTAGCTTATCCTAAGATTTCCACCAAAAATTACATCAAAAGCTCACAAATTGAATTTATTTGAATCAAATGAATACCATGCATTAAATTCAGGTTCAGAGGTGCCCACACATGTGGATTGTCGTTGTATTTCTCAACTCAATTTTGTGTGTGTTTGTAGTTCTCGCTTGGTGTGTACACATGTAATGATGTGTATAAATTCAAACAAGAATTAATCAAACTCATTCTTACAAAGGCAGTAATATGTGATCCTAGAAATGATAAGGCTGATTTGAAGCAAGGTCAAAATTAGGAGCTCTTTCTCCTGATGTCGCTATTATGGATAACAAAGGTGTTGCATTTTATAATGAGATATCTACTGTTAAAGAAGAGATCAAGCCAATGGAGCACAAACCAAAGAAAGAGAGGAAGTCAACACGGCCACAAAAAATCTTCATAATGAATAGTTTGTAAAAAAGCCTAGTGTTCGAGGCTCATTTTTATTGATATAAAAAGCTTTAACATAGTACATTATTTTTACGATCTCGTGTGCTTGCTTTTGAATATCATGGCTCTTCTATCACCTTGATCATCGTACCTAGATCTTTGCATTTTGTAAATTGTTCTTGTCTTTTTCGTATCTGCAAAAGTAAAAATGTTTTATTAAATAATGCATAAAACATAACTTTGTATTGCTTACAGATTATTGCATTAGATAAAATAAAATAGGAAGCTCGTATTGTAAGAAGACAAGCTCTATGCGGATATAGTGAAGGCTCCAGTCTTCTTCAACTTCAATAGTAGTAATGAGTTCGTCATTGTATGTAATGTCAATTTGCTTTCTATTATTGTGTCCATCTTGTTCCATGTCTTGATCTAATGGTATCCATGTTGTACCACTCTTTTTCCATCTTTGATAGTGAAAATTAAGGCTCAACGTCTGTCTTTCAATTTGATATTGAAAGCGAATGGAGTCTTTTTTTATTCGGCAATCTATTTTTCCGTTTGATTTATGGTCCCAACCTTTGTCCATAAGTTCTGACAATGTATCATCCGACAAATCTTTACAAACAAATAATGTCGGTGTTCTATGCACATTTGCAATCGAAAAAAAATCAACAAATACATTCAAAGAGATAAACGAACTTAATCGGACATTTTTGGACCCAGTACTTATTTTCATAGAATTCTTTACATCAGTAAAGAGCTTGCATCGAAATGATTCTGAAACAATGTTGTCAAGAATAATCTATTCTTCACTATCCAAGCTTGGAAGTGGAAGGTGTGAAGAATTGAAAAAGATTATCTATGTTAGATATAGGGGTCTTATGTTTTTTACATCAAGCATCTAGGTGTAGGACGTTGATAGGAATAAATTTGGCATAGATGACAAATTATGCATTTCCACTTGTGATGCCACTATTGAGCCAAAATAGAGTAAGAGGCTAAACACCTACCAATTAGAGTGTAGACAAGTGTAAAGCTTTTGTTTGATGAATTCCAAGAGGTCCAATAGGACTTAGAGGTGGAACCTTGTGCGGTCCAATAGGAAACTGAGGTGTGCTTGAATATAGTCCAATAGAATTAAGAGGTGCATGGATCAATGATCCAATAGGATCAAGAGGTGACAAAATATGGTCCAATCATAGTTAAGCATAGTGGTAGCTCGTGGACCTACTAGTATCATTGTAAATCCTCATTTTGAATCTAATTGATTTGGTGATTTCATGGATTTTGTGAGTTATTGGATTTCTAGCTTTCTCTCTCTACCCGAGAGCTCATGATGTATTTTCTCTCTCTACCCAAGGAGAGCAGCTTGTTTTTACATTATTTTTTGAATACTTCCCACACGTTTGAGTGAGATTTGGAAGTGATTGAATGCATATAGTAGTGTGTTTTTGCCATAGGATCTAAGATTGATTTTGAATCTCAATCTAGTCTTGATCTTGGTGCATCTACACACCTTAGGAGATCACAAGTACATGTAGTGGACAGTCCACACATGTGAAATTCAACAGAAGGGCCTCAAAGCCTACCTAAGGTTACCATGCATTTTGATCCATCTAAGTGAAATTTTTTTCATCAATCTTGAGCTAGAAGTTGTCAAGGCCCATTTTCCTAGCTATCTTGTTCAATCTTGGATCAAAAGAGATCAAAAGGACATTGATTGGGTCTGACCTGGTACTGTATGGAATCAAGTGCTCAAACACGTGTGAGGAACATCCAATTTCAGTTTGGGAGTTCTCTTTCATGTTTGATCCAAAATCCTTGCTAGATAGCTTGTTTTGAAGCTATTTTTGTCTAGTTTCTGATGCAATCAGTCTCATTCCATTTGGTTGAGCCAATCAAAAGTTATAAGCTTTTGAAGAGGGTTGGGTAGGGCACCTAGAACTGGGTGGAAACATTTGGTTTGGTCAAGAGATTTCTTGTTTGATCCAAAATCACAGTTGTATGCTTGCCAATCTCATCTATATGTGATCTAGGCACTGTTTTGAGATCTTAGCCATTTTGTTTCATGCAATATCATTGTATTTGAGTCAAATTTGGTTTCTTAGTGTATTTCACACGTGCTAAGAGTGTTAGATCCTAACTTTGCCTGTACTCCATCATTTGATGTGAAATAGATCTTGTTTTAGAGAGATTTGTGTAGCTAGTGAGAATCAATTCACAAATAGTTGCAAGATCTTTCATAGGAGGAGATTGTACTCAATTATTGGATCCTATTGAGAGTGTGTAGCAACATTTATTGTTCATAATTTGAGTTTTCTTCACTTCAAATGTCTTCAATGGGTTCATCCTTGTTGGAACCAAGTGAAAGATTGACCACTTCAAATTATTCAATTTGGAAAATGGGATGGAGTCCATCTTGATCCTTCAAGTCGTGATGGACATTGTTCTTGGCCTTGAAGAAGAACCACAAGTTCTTCAAGAGGTTCAAAAATACAAAAAGAGAGCTAGGATGGCTCTCCACTACATTAAGATGAATGTCTCTAATGAGATATTGAGGGAGATAGGTACTTGTACAACAGCCAAAGAAGCTTGGGATTGTCTCAACACTATCTATGAGGCTAAGAATACCTCTAGACTTCTCACTCTTAGGAATCAAATTTGTTGATAGCAATATTGTCATTCTTCTAATTTATGTTGATGACATTATTCTTTGTGGAAGTTGTATCAAGCTAGTTGATGAAACCAAGCTAGCACTTGGATGTGAGTTTAAAAAGCAAGATCTAGGAGAGATGCATTACATCCTAGGCCTAGAAATTGATTTTTATGAAAATCATGTCTTTATATGCCAATCTAGATATGCTCACTCTATGTTGAAAAAATTCCATATGGAAAATTCTAAGAGCATAGATACTCCAATGGAGCAAATTGTAAAAGATCCTAATAAAGGTGATGAAAGATCCTTTGAGGACATCACACTTTTTAGGAGTCTTGTAGGCTCCTTGATTTGGCTTACCATTACTAGGCCTGATCTAAGTTTTTGTGTGCACAAATTGAGTCAATTTATGCAAGATCCTAAGATTCATCATTGGAAGATGGCCAAGAGGATTCTAAGATATGTATCTTCATCTTGTGATTATGGTCTACTCTATAAAAGTGAAGATCTATCCATTATTGGCTACTCGGATTAGGACTTTGCAAGTGACAAGATGGATCGAAAGTCTATTAGTGCATACATTATCTTTCTTGGAGGCAATCTAATATCTTGGCTTTCCAAAAAGCAAGATACTATATCTCTCTCTTCATGTGAGGCCGAGTACAAAGCACTCACTACAACTACCAAAGAAGTGCTTTGGATCAAGAGGTTATTAATGGAGCTAAAGTGTATCAAGGAGGATGATCTACCAATGATCAAGTGTGATAACATCTCGGCCCAAGCTCTTGCCAATAATCCCATATTTCATGCAAGAAGCAAGCACATAGAAGTGGCACACCATTTTGTGAGAGAAAAGCTTATTGGAGGAGAAATCTATTTTGAGCATGTCAACTCGTCCTCTTGTATTGCCGATCTACTCACCAAGCCTTTGAGCAAAAGTGCTTTCATCAAGCATAGATCTAATCTTGGAGTTATATCAAGATCAATGCTCAAATCTTCATAGAAAATTTTTTAGGAGGAGTGTGAAGAATTGAAAAAGATTATCTATGTTAGATATAGGGGTCTTATGTTTTTTACATCAAGCATCTAGGTGTAGGATGTTGATAGGAATAAATTTGGCATAGATGGCAAATTATGCATTTCCACTTGTAATGCCACTATTGAGCCAAAATAGAGTAAGAGGCTAAACACGTGCCAAATAGAGTGTAGACAAGTGTAAAGCTTTTGTTTGATGAATTCCAAGAGGTCCAATAGGATTTAGAGGTGGAACCTTGTGAGGTCCAATAGGAAATTGAGGTGTGCTTGAATATAGTCCAATAGAATTAAGAGGTTCATGGATCAATGATCCAATAGGATCAAGAGGTGACAAAATATGGTCCAATCATAGTTAAGCATAGTGGTAGCTCGTGGACCTACTAGTATCATTGTACTCCTCATTTTGAATCTAATTGATTTGGTGATTTCATGGATTTTGTGAGTTATTGGATTTCTAGCTTTCTCTCTCTACCCGAGAGCTCATGATGCATTTTCTCTCTCTACCCGAGGAGAGCAACTTGTTTTTACTTAGATTATTTTTTGAATACTTCCCACACGTGTGAGTGAGAGTTGGAAGTGATTGAATGCATGTAGTAGTGTGTTTTTGCCATAGGATCTAAGATTGATTTTGAATCTCAATCTAGTCTTGATCTTGGTGCATCTACACACCTTAGGAGATCACAAGTACATGTAGTGGACAGTCCACATGTGTGAAATTCAACGGAAGGGCCTCAAGATTCCCAAATCTTCCATGCGTATCTGGAATGTAAAGTGATTCATAAAAATAGATTCCACTATCGACAATTTCTTTTGAAGATTGGCCTTTGTACTGCAATTTTCCTATATCTGAATGTATGACATCCAATATACCTGCAAGTGATTGTGCGGGCTCCCATTCCTTTATATTTGATGGATATAAATCTGCATGATAGAATAGGTATGAGTTTCCAAATTGATATCCAAATTCAGTTTGCTAAATAAAAGTGAATCTGCATAAAAGAATAGAGTTGAATTTAGTTGCATAAAAATAAAACCGCAATGATACTTACAATTGCATTTTTTATGATCATTTGGATTGACAGATTGAATACTCAGCTCGAAATGCATATAAACATGTTGAACTAACACCTCTGAAATGGATTGTCCACCTGACGATGCTCTAAAGTCAAGAATCCTAGCATTCCAATAGGACCTGAAAGATAAGTTGGATCATTTTCTCTCTCTAAACGCTCCTTTTGATGATGGATGCATACAGAATCTATTGTGGATCTGGGTCTCCTTGATGCCATGTTTTCTCTCTCTCTCTCTCTCTCTCTCTCTCTCTCTCTCTCTCTCTCTCTCTCTCTCTCTCTCTCTCTCTCTCTCTCTCTCTCTCTCTCTCTCTCTCTCTCTCTCTCTCTCTCTCTCTCTCAGAATTCAAACTTTGCCGCTAACTGTAACTATGCAAGATTACTGTAATCACAATATCCAACCAATGTGGTTACTATTATAAACTAGTTTGTAACTATGGTCTAGTTTGTAACCATTCCGGGTTAGTAGTTTAACTAGAAGAAGTTGATTCGGGGCAACATTGTACTCTCCGGGCAACACATGTCAACCAATCATATGCATAAGAGCTGCCCGGCGGCAATTTAGAAAATTCAAAAATCCTAAACCAATTTGCTAGTCCCGATGAGCTACGTAACGTAGATTTCATTTTTGGCTATTTTGATTGGTCCAAGTGGAAGGAAAAATTAGAGAAAAAAAATAAAAGTATCTTTTGAGAAGGCTCTTTTGTACTCGGGAAGAGTTCATCTGCAACATGCAAGGAAGGAGCGAGGCCCAATCAAAATGCACTACCTAGACCATAATACTCCACCATCATAGCTCAAAGACAATATCAATAGATAGTTGATGTCGCATTGTTGTGTCATGTATTCTTTCACAAATTAAACCAAATTCCTAAACACATTAGTCATTTTACAAAACAGATTTTTAATACTACAAAATGTAGATTCCATGCTATGTGTCCTTTAAATAGGGAGCCACTGCTTGTAGTGTGAAGGTGTATCACTAGGGTTTCATTCTCCCTCCTTGCACACCATCATCCTTCGTCTCATCTAACACCACCTTTCAATGCCCTTTAACCTTGTTATAAGTAAGCCCAACATCGAAGGGCAAGAATCGTCACTTTTGCTCGGCCCTTTTTTTAAAATTGCAGTTTTAAAAGCCACACAATCACCATGTAAAATCTTGTGCATGGATAAATAGTAATGCATGTCCAAGTAGGGTTAACTTGGCCATTATGGCCTCCTTCAGCAGGAACAACAATAGCAACAACAGTAGGGCCATCATCTAGAAGGGATGCACTTCCATTAGGGGAGTTAGTTGGGGGAGGGCCTACTGAGCATAGTGGCCCAAGTTTCAGCAAGGTTGACGGCTCCTGGGGCAGCCATGGAAGGTGTTTGGGGGAGACCACAAGGTAGGAGCACACTCAAGGCCCTGCCTTGCAAATTAGGGCCAAGGCCGAATTCCTTCACATTGAGTTTCCATCTTGAACACATATTCTTGCCTTGTTCTTGCCTTTGCAAGGAGAGGCCAAAAAATGAAGGGGAAACAAAAGGTGCACATCCAACATGTACTGCACAGTAGTCACATGGACACGCGTCCTCGATTGTCAATGTTGCCTCCGTAGAACCCTGAGTCCAGACTTTCCCTTTCGTGCTGCTCTGTCAACTGTTGGAAGTCGACAACCGGGGCTAGTTGGTGGCAGCCTCCACAATAATCGGATGCAGCACCCACGCCCCAACGCAGTTGCTGCAGCTTCTCGGAGGCGCCTCTCCGACTTACGGTGGTTAACCTCCAAGTTGGGAGGCTGCCTCCAGCTGTGTGCTTCTCGCAAAACTGATGTTTCTCATCTATCCGATTGATCGACCGTTTTCGTCTACTCGAAGCTGCGAGAGTGTTCAACGTGGATCGGAAAGATCAGGCTGCGACGAACAGTAACGTGAACGATCCATCTGGTAATAACGATATCAGAAAAGTTGCGAACAGATTGAAATAATTGTACTAGCTGTTACAGAAAAGTTGCGAACAGATTGAACTAGCTGTTACAGAAAACAAAAATTTATCATGGATCAAAACCGTTGTATCTGATATTGCTTTTTGAATCTGGTTCTTGCGACCATCTCTCACATATTATGCACCCGTCTGGTGTTCTTCGTCCAACCACCAGGTAGGCTGCTGACTAGAGCATTTAAATCGGTGTATTTTGGAGCTTTTATCTTCGAGCAAGGGTTTTTTAGTCCATTTGATAGCTTTTAAGGTTTGAGATCAATCGTAGGGCTTTCTGGAATACTGATTTTTGTTGTATTTGTGTGACTGTGTCTTCTGTAGTCAATTCTAGAGGAATTGTTCACTGGGAGTAGAGCAGGGTTGTAGTATCTTTCTGGAACAAGATCCAGGCGTCATGTGTTGCAGCCTAGCGACTTGTTGCGAACTCGTCCTGGCCATCATATTGCCTCCGATCGGAGTGTTCTTCAGATATGGCTGCGGGGTAACAAGTTTTTCCATTTTTAAATTTGCAGCAGAGTAGCTAAAGCAGTGCAACACGTACATCTTCATGGATGTCTCTAATCTTTTTTCGTAGCTTTTTTGGCCACCTTAGGGCATTCTATACGCAGCCACATGATTGTTGAAGAGTTGATTATTCAATTACGTCTGCGGTAATCAGCGCGTTCAGTTTTTTGATAAATGCTTCCTAGAAGATTTTTCAGAAGGCGAAAGTTGTATGTTTACTAACTTTGAAAGCGCTAAACTAATCGATTGCGTGGAGGAGGCTATGTAGACCCCTTTGAACTAGTCCCTCTCTTTATTGAAGCTGAAATGTTTCCAGCACTTATATCTTGAATTTACGCACTAAATTGGTTTTGGAAAACTGATTTGCATATCGTGCCCTTGCTTTTGATTTTTCTGAATCGAAAGCAGTTGCCCAGGAGACCTAACGCGCCAAAAAAAAGACAAATTGCCTAAGTGCATAACGAATCGTACCTTTCTCCCCCCAATTCTGAAAGCCGCTACATAAAGTTCGGATAGCTAGCTGGAGGATTATTTGGGCCCATTGTTCTAGCGCATAATGCTTACAGTTACTGAAATCGAAGTCAACTACAGTCAGCGGCGATAATCTTCAGTTTTGTATATTGCAGTCTTGTCATTGTTTTCAATCCACCTTATCATTTGACGGACATTTGACGTGAATTTTGCGTAAACTTGCTTTACTTCCGGCTTTTAAGACTTGGACCTTGGTTACAATAAAAAATAAGAGTACTTCCTATCTGCATTCTGCAGTAAGGGTTTGACAATGCATAGGCTCTTGAATTACCAATGCTTAATAGCCTGTTCAACATAGCAGTATGTATCATCAAACTAGGGGAGAGAGAGAGAGAGAGAGAGAGAGAGAGAGAGAGAGAAAACACTGACAAGTGCTTTGATATTTGGCAGTTAGAGTTTTGGATCTGCCTATTGTTTACTTTCATGGGGTACATACCTGGAATAATTTTTGCTGTTTATGTGATCCTGAATGATGACCGCTCCCCTTACCACACACAGATTGTTTATTGAGGTGGTTGGTGACTTCTATGAAAGGCATGAAAAAGGTTATTGAACAACCATTCACTCGAAAATTAATCAAATTTGTTATTTGCTTTGTAGACAACGGAGTTACTGATTTGTAGTCCCTCTGATCACGTTTGAAAAGAATTTCAATTTTTTATGGAGTTGAGATTAATTGCAGGAGATTATGGCGTTTATTGGATCTTTTTTGTATTCAATTGCAGGAGGTAAGCTTATGTTTAAGATTTGAGACTGTTCTGGTTCAGCTTTATGAAAATCTGGCAGAATATTAAATTTGGGTCCCAATTTACAATGCATCAAGATGGGGTTACTTTCATGAAGCATAGCTTTGTTAACAGCAATGTATTACATTGCACTATTTCGAGGACTTGATGGCCCATCAATCTTGTCATTAGCTCTTGGATTTGATTTCTCTTTTTCACACTAGGAAATGTTCTTCAACTAGACCCGAAGTTATAAATAAGAAAGCGTTTCTTCCTATCGCTTAGAAATATGTCGTCATTATGATGCTTGCACGTGCTCATGTGACAATGTAAAATTTGCTTTCTTCTCTCGGTAGAATTTTAATCGAAGTTGATTATTTTTCTTGCTATTAAAAGTAGATGAGAGTTTGTAGTACAATTCATATACAGATGGTACATTGGGTGCTAATGTGTATCCTTTAACCAGGCACAGGACCCATGATTTTTGGTAGAAAGTTTTACCAATTCCGGGCATGAGACCCCAAAATTTTGTTATAATCCTCTGATATATGCTCCTGGCACATAGCCCAGAATTTTGGTATAAGCCTCCGGTATTTGCCTAGTGCATTGAACGAGACTTTACCTCTAGCCTCCGGGCGAGGTAGGGAGACGAGACAGGGCTTCTTCTAAAGCCAAAATAAGTTTTCAAATTTGTATTGGAAGTTAAAGATTCATAGGCACAAACTTGTCATAGACCGTCTTGGTTTTTTCCCCCCTCACTTTACATCTGCGTAAACAATCCACAAAAAGTGCAAGAACATTACCAGCAAAAAACCTAGACTAGGCAACAAGGAGTGTCCCAACGTTAGATACAAAACGTAGCAGATTTTGAGCTGTGCAACAACAAAGTTAATGAGATTTGGCATCTTAATATACGATTATGTATTTTTGAAAATTTTGAAGCTTGTGCATTGCATCGTTCAAAGAAAGACATCATAAAACATCGCAATATTGTGAGGTCCATATGTTTCTATTTGTAAAATTAAGTTGCCATACTTATCAATTTGGTAGTTTATTTTGATATTCTATTCTTTCCTATTGTTAGGTTGAACTTATTCAAATGTTTCCTTCCTAAGTTTTGGGAAATCAGAATAAATAAATTGTAGGTGTGCTTTGCAAAGTAATTTTGAAAAAGCTGAGATGAAACCTCAATATGCAACTCAAGTGATGAATGTTTAGGAGAATGGAAAACAATGTATTTTTGGATATTTGGCATGCATCACATTCAAACTTCAATGTGATTTATGAAGACAATCTTTTGAGCAATTATCAATATATCTCAATATTAACATTCTCACAATTTTTGCAAAACTTTATAGTTTGTTATGAGACTCCTATGCATCAGAGATTTTTAATGAATAGAGCCTTCAGTTATCAACAAAGAAACATTGCAATGAAATACTGAACTAGACGTCATAATACGAGAGGTAATTTATCAGTTTGACTTCAACATTCTGAGGTTTTATAAACTTTCATACACGTCATTAAGATGGACGTCAAAAACGTCAAAATTTTAGTGATTAATTTGTCCTTTGGATTTTAAAGTCCATGTAGCTATTCATGCCTATACAGTAACTTGTTCTACAAGGCTGACTTTGTTCCAACATTTATTGTGATGTAAAGTATCTAAATCCAATGTGAAATTTTTGACTTATCACATTTAAGTCACCTAATTTGGCAAGTTTCTCACATACGAACACCTAAGTCAATATTTTTTTCACTTGTGCACACAAAAATTTGCACATATCTAATAAATATCTTTGAATCCAGCAATGTTTCTCGCTAATGTTCATCGAATCAACCATAACATACAACCATTACTCACCTAGAGTGGTTATTTTCACTCTATAATTAAAACCCAAACTCTTCAAATTTTGAGATCATGTAGGATCTTACTATCTCTACAACTAGCCCCACATCACCCTTAGGAAAAATACCTACAACGTTGGATCGTATAGTCTCTACCACTAGGCCTACATCACCCTCAGGGCAAATACCTAAAATGTTGGATTTTACAGTGTTACCACTAGCCTACACCACTCAGAGAAAAATACCTACATCCTATACACCTCCCTTGACATGTGGTTGAAAAGTTGAAATGTATCTTCTAAGTGATGATAATTCAATAGTAGTAGCTCTAAATCAATAAGTCTGAAATGTTTAGAGGTAATTTGGAATCACTTTTGTGAGTGTTGTTTTGTAAGTAGCCTTGCTTTTGTTAGTACGATAGCAATATTGATTGAAGAACTTAAGTCAAACCATCATTCGAGCTATTGATAACATGTGGTTCAATGCATTATCGCACTTGGTACTTTCTGAGAAATTACTACATAACAAGACTTACTGACCTATACTTAAGCTCAAAATTCCAACAATTGCCCTCGACATATCTTCCAAGGTTTGATTAATTATTTTGATCTAGCCATCCATTTTAGGATGCTTCATATTGTTCATTCTCGATTGAACCTCAAGTTTGGCCATTATCGTAGTCCAAAAATTACCAATAAATCAAGTATCGTTATGAAACACTATGGATGATGATACCCAATGAAATTTGAATACATGCTCACTAAATAGACTAGCCACTCCAAATGCATCAACTTTCTTATGTGTTAGGTAAAATAAGCCATATATGTGAGTCTATCAACTAGAACCAAGATATGAATCATGTTTTAATGATGTACAAGGCAAATTGGAGATAAATTTCATGGATATATTCTCCTATCTTCCTTTTGGAACAAGTAGTGGGTTTATTACTAGTATATTTAATCCTTTCAACTTAATTAGCTCGATACTTTAGACAATGTGTCACATAATTATATACATCTTTCTCTAATTTAGACCACCACAAGTTATGAAAGATCAACTCATAGGTCTTATCCACACCATGATGACTTGTACTAGGGCTATCATGACATACATGCAAAATCTTCTTACATAGCTTGTCACAAGCTAGAATTATAAGTTTCGCCAATTATGAATGCCATCATCACTTTGGAATGGAAATATGAGCGCCAACTACCTATTGGACTGAAAAAATGAGCGGCATTTCCAAATTTGAATCAAGCATACAAGCATGGAGATTGGATTGATCGTACATAGTATATAATATAATCAAAGATGAGTACTTTGCTTTGCTTCATAGAATCTGGCCATAGTACTTTGATGCAACTGTTTACTCTATTATTTTTTTGATGATGACATTGTATCATCTACATGTGGATATCCCTATTGTTTTGGCACCTTTGCAGAGAAGAGGCGGCAAAGGAATTCAAATATCTGCTGAGGATCGTTCTCATTACAGAGCAGGAGGAGAAAAAAACTTGGATTTGTGGATAGATGGAACATTATATCCACAAGATCCAAGCACTTTGACACATCCCACATTCTCTTCAATAACTCATTTAGTTACATGGATATGCAATGGGCATAGTGGATTACTAGGATATTGTGAAAGATTGCAGAACCATGGAAAACAACTTTATATGAATAAAGTTCACTTTATAGAAGGTGAGTTATCCTCTTATTGTCAGAATAGAGATTGTCATCTCCATGTCGTTGGGGAAAGCATATTATTTTATGACTTTCATGGATGATTACTCTCGGAGTACATGGATTTATTTCTTGAAGAAAAAATCTGACGCTTTTGCTCGCTTCAAGGAGTTCAAGACTTTGAAGTGTCGGCTGATGATTCAATCATTGGATTTGTTGTTGCTAAGTAGCAGCAACATCTGCATCTGATTCGTTGTCATAAAATGGATCAACTAGAGGCACGCTTGAGCCAATGGATCGAATAGTCGTGTTGGTGAAAGGTGTTAAAGGTTCACTTGGAACTATGTCTTTGCCTTTGCTGATCCTCGATAAAGACTGTATCCCAGCTGAATAAGATCTGTTGGGTATCGGGGTCGTACAGCTTATAAGTGTTGTCAGATGAAGTGTATCCGATAAAGATTGTCTTGAGACCTTGGAAGTCAAAAATTTTCCTTGTCTCTTTCAAGATCTATGCGAAGGCGATGCATCTGAATACTTGTAGTTTCTTCAATAAAGAACACAGTTCTTTATGAGAAAGACTCGGATAGTTTCTTCAATGAAGGCTTTGAGCCTGTCCACATGTCATGGGGTGTTTTGCTTGAGAGGGCCTTGGTCGAACATCTGTTTTCAATGTAAGTTGCAGTGGAGACAGCTTCAGCCCAAAAGCTCTTCGGTAAAGATGAGTGTGTCAGCATACATTTAGTGACTCGACCAGGATATGATTCTTCCTCTCGACTAAGCCATTAGACTGAGGCAAGTAAGGAGTGATAAATTGCTATTTAATGTCTTGGCTCTGGCAGTACTCCTTGAATTCGGTAGGGATGTATTCTCCACTGTTATCTGACCTCAGGGCTTTGATTGTCTTATCAGTCTCTTTCTCTGCACGCTCTTTGAAGATTTTGAAGCAATTGAAGGCTTCTGATTTCTTCTTAATAAAATACCATAGTTCTTCTGGAAAGTTCATCAATGAAAGTTATAAAATACTTTGCATCCTTCAATGAGGGATTTTTCATTGGGCCACAGATATCTGTATGTACAACATCTAGTAATTCTCTAGTAGTATTCTGATGACTTGATCTAAATGATTTCATGGTTTGTTTGCCGACTAGGCAGTCTTGACAGACAGGTGATTCGACTTTCTTGTCAGAATAGTCGAGATCAAGAACAATGGATTTCTTAGACATTTGTTGTACGTACCATGATTCAAATGACCAAGTCTTAATGCCAAAATAAACTTTTATTTATCTGAACATAAGTACTAAGTGCTTGACTAGAGACATAAAAGCAATGACTTAATCTATACAAGTATCCACGCCTCTTTTTGAGTGCTAGAATCTTGCTTGTCCTATCAACTACCTTATAGTGATCATATTCAAATTCTACTTTATGTCCTAGATCTGTAATTTTGCTAACAATGAGTATATTTGTAGACAGATTTGGTACATGAAGGACATTTGAAAGTAGTTTACATTGATCATTGGCAAAGCTCAATCTTACTATACCTTCACCTTTGATAGCTTGAGTGCTATTGTCACCAAGGTGAACATATCATTTGGTACTATAAGGCATATAGACTTTGAAAATCCATTTGCAATCAACTTCATTTCTGCTAGCAGGCAATTCGACAATCGTCCATGTCTGGTTCTTGATAAGAGATGAATATTTTTTATCCATAGCTTCTTTCCAGAGATCGAAATCGGGCTGACTGAGTGCCTCTTCGACAGTCATCGGCTCCTATACAAGGTAGGCTGCAGACTCATCGATATACTTGATAGGTGGTCTGCTAGTTCTTGATGATCTTCTAGAGAATAGTGGAAGTTGATCATTTTCATCATACTGGGTTAATGGATGTAGTGTTAATGTTAGTGTTAATGGATGCTAAAGTTAGATGTGGATCTTTCATACATGTTGAATTCTGAGATATGTTGTCGCTCTCACGGGATCGAACCTCTACATGATGACTACCTTCATTTCCTTGATGCTTGGATCTTGGATTGAGGATAGGATAGGAAATAATTCCACTATAATTTTGGCGTCGTTGCCAGGGAGCTATGCCAACTTTTTAGTTTATAGCATGTTTCATTGATGGTTAGCTTGCATTAGGCATCTTGTCTTGGCATGAATAGTGTTAAAATTGCATTTTAGGATTAAATTTAGAGTGATTTTGCTAGATTTGAGTGGATCTTCTTGTTTGAAATCTAATCTAATTGTTGAGCAGGGGAAGCTATTTAGATCACCATTTTCAAGATCCATCTGGATCTGAGAAATTAGAGAAAACAACAAAAATTGGGCAACTCTACCAAATTTTGGTGAAAATGAAGCAAAATTGTCATTAGAGCTGATAACTTTTCACTCTCTTTCAGGAAACATTCCTTGAGTTGTAGGAATTGCTAACAGAACCTTTAGTTTGAAGGGCGAACATTCCTTCCTAGCAGGTTTGCAGAACCATTAGAAAAACCATCAGAGAAACCAAAAAACACTCAAAACCTTAAAAAATACAACGTCTGATTCACTGTGCATAGGTGTGATTTAGAACTATCTACTGCCAGGTCAACGAATGTTAATTCTGAAAATAGAAGGTCAAAGTAACTGTTCATCTAGTGGCTAGTAATTTTTTGAAGAATTTAGCACCTTTTTACAAAATTATCAATTTTCTCATAAGAACCTTCGCCTGAAACCTTTGCCAAAGTCTATATTAGTCTGACTTACTATTTTAGTTCATTAGTGAGTTTGGTGAACAATAAGTAGAGGCCACGTGTCAATTAGACCTATTTTATAAAAAAAAATTCTTTTTTGCAAAAATAACAATATTACATTTGTAACATTTGTCAAGACCTTCGCTGGAATTTTTGAGGATACTATTTATAGTAAGTTAGCATTTTTGAGTTCGACGATATTATTGTTACCAGGATCTTGAAAAATCCCTATTTTTACCCTCGTCAAACTGCAAAAACTGTACTGCTTGTCTGTCAGAACCTTCACCAATTCTATCCTAATTTTATCTGGGTCAGATTTACTGTCTGTGAGTTCAACGAAGATTAATTTTACCAGATTTGTCAGAAAATAGCCAAATCAAAGATTTTTATCCAAAATAATACTGAAGAACCTTCATCAAGTCAACCCTCGTCCAAAAATCCTTCGTCCATATTATTTATAGGTTATGAGTTTCCATATCTAGCCTCTGTCAAAATTTTGAACCATTCTGTTACAGTTTGATTCTGATTTTGAGAAATTATTATTCTTAGAAGTGACGTCATTTGATCAAGATCTATTTTCCAAAAATAAAAAATCTAATTACTTTTCAAGTGATAGAGATTTTACAAGTTTGATCTGATCTAATCTCAGATAGGATTTTGTCTGAAAAATCTAGATCCAATCTCATTATTTGATTATCGTAATTTGGAATTATGGCTGATGGAGGACCATTGAACCCACCACCAATTGTTGTTAGGAGGTCTTTCCACAAGATAAACTTCAGTTATTCTCTATGGCCTTAACTGGAGCTGCTCAAGATTGGTTTTATAACCAAGAGGAAGCATAACATCAAGATTGGAAAGTGGTCAAAGCCGCTCTCATTACGAGATTTAAGCCCATAAAATTTATGGAAGATCCCTTTCTCCTTTTAAGTAAAATGAAAATGGAAAAGAGAGAGGCAATAAGAGATTATATTGAACGAATTAAAATGCAATAATAAATACGCTACAATACAAGCGCTATGGATCAAGATCTATTAGATCCAATCTTATTATTTGATTGTCGTAATTTGGAATTATGGCTGATGGAGGACCATTGAATCCAGCACTAATTGTTGTTAGGAGGTCTTCTCGTTTAGAAATACCAAAGTACAATGGGTTATCTGATCCCATCAGATTTCTCCAGATCTTTTCTGAATCATGTAGGGTTTATGACGAAGTCTTTCCACAAGATAAACTTCAGTTATTCTCTATGACCTTAACTGGAGTTGCTCAAGATTGGTTTTATAACCAAGAGGAGGCATAACATCAAGATTGGAAAGTGGTCAAAGCCGCTCTCATTACGAGATTTAAGCCAGAAACTTTATGGAAGATCCCTTTCTCCTTTTAAGTAAACTTAAAATGGGAAAGAGAGAGGCGAAGATTATATTTAATGGGTTAAACACCTCATATTTGAGTGTGATCCCGAACTAATCAATGAGGATGCTTTGATTATGTGGTTTTTAGCAAGTCTACCTAAAAGAATTAGATGCAAGCTAAAATGCAATAATGAATACGCTACAATACAAGCGCTATGGATGCAATTCGTGAGGAGGATGAAGATTCTGATGACGAACCAAATGTTAGAATGGTACCTTATACGGCAGGGCAAACCACAACAACATCCACCACCATTGTATCAACAAATATCAATGCAACTATAGAGAAGATGATCGACGAGTTCGAGAAAACTTGGTCAAAAGCACTAGATGGAGCTGGAAAAAATGCAATCCCAGTTCGACGAAAAGCTGAAAGCCTTGGAAGAATTCCATGGGAAGCGAACAAAGGACCTAAAATTTTTGCAAAGACTTTTCCTAGCCGAGAAAATGTCTAGTGTTCAATTTGTGCAGGCAATCACACTATGGAGTTGTTGAATGTCCAAACAAAAAAAAAATTTATACCATTCTATAGAGAATGTGGTTATGGATATTGTTATAAAGAATGTCCTGCAAGACCCAAGCCACCTCCAGTTAGTGCTCCAGCGAATATGATTAAGATTAAGAAAAGGCCAGTCATTTAGTCTCAACCAACTATACCTTTGATGGTTGTTACCAGAGCTCAGAAACAGAAGGAGGTTCTAGTTGATCCAGTATTTGCTGAATCTGCACCAAACTATAGATATACCTACCGCATCAGGGGTATATTTGAATCTCAAAGTAGTAAAAAAAAGGATATCAAGATATGAGATAGTGGATCAAACAGTTGCAAGAAGAAGAAGTCCAAGAAGCCGTTAAAGCAACAACCGAAGTTCCTTCTCCTTCTATGCCACAAGCAGATCCAAGAACATATGTTAATACACAGTTGCATCATTATGAAGAACCCTTCAAGATGACAAAACCAGAAGCACCACAAAATAGAATGATTGTAAAGCCTAGCACTTTTGCCATTAAGCTGGCTGATCAAACAACAATCCATCCAAGAGGAATGGTTGAAGACGTACCTGTCAAAATAGCTGGAGTACAATTTGTCACTACTTTTGTAGCAATGGACTTACCTGACGTGCCAAATGTATATCAAATTTTATTGGGACGTCCATGGTTACCAGTTTCACAAGTAATTCATAACTGGGGCATTGGCAAAATTACTTTTGAGAATCGTGAGCGTGTGGTCAAAGCATATCCAATCACTTGGACTATCAAGCCAGTAGTCCAAAGAGGGAATGACGATTCATCAACAACGGATCATACTTGTGAAGTGAAGACTCTGGGAATCCACTATGACTCTCAAACCGACACTGTCAATTGGAATCAAGCTCTTGCAACAGTGAATTGTACAGTAGGCTATATGTGCCAACAAGATGGTCAATCTGAATTGAACGAAATTTTCTTACTTGATCGATATGTCAATCACTTTTCCACTAAATATGATGAATTTGTCTTGGATATCAATTGATCCAATTCCAGATCTGGTTGCAGATGATCTAATACATGTTAGTCATGCTTTGACTTATGATGGAGATGCAGAACTTATAGATAAACAGATCCTCAATCACATGGATTCTACAAGATTTGGAGTTCGAGATATTTCGGATGCATTGACAACAAAGCTGCCAAAGCAATTATATTGAAGGAAGGAAAAGTTCCAGGACCAATGACAAAGAAACAAGCTAAGCAAAATTATAATACAATCATGAAATGGGAAAAATCTTCTCGAAAAATTGATTCTAAAAATGTACCACCTTTATTGGATAAAGGAAAGAAAAAGGTTAAATATATGTCGGGTGGCTTGCTTGGAGGGAAGTCACCCACATCGGGACCCCTGATTTGGCATGGCGCTAGGCTGGATCTCAACGTTGGTTTTGAGCTTCAAGTTGGTTAAGTCTGATCGTTGTTGGCGAGGTGGCTGCTGGTATGTCAAGTGGGTATGGACGGCTCCCTTTGGGATGCCTGCGCTACATGTGGTATTAGAGCCGACTGGCCGATCACCTATGTAGATCTCACGGGGATGGCCATTGTTTGAGGTTCATCAGAATAGCTGTTGTGCAAGGTGTTTCCCATAGTGTAAGCATGGGTGCGTCCACAATCGGGGTGGTCGACAGAACGGGGGACTTGATGAGTCAAGGTGCTGCCCTTGAGGTGTAAGCATGGTCAATTCCCATGGTTCGGGCCTGGCGTTGTCTAGACGTAGGACAGATGAGGCAGTGTACTGCCATTAGGTTGGTGTAAGCATGGTCTGTGCCTTGTGGGGTGCGAGGTGACATATTCGAACTGTATGGGTTAACCATTGATATAGAGATGTTGTTCGAATTCAGGTGTAAAGGTCGGTGCGGGATAGCTGCCGATCGTTTACAACTATAAAGGCTATTGACCAGAGTTGGTGGGGCATGACTGAGGCAATGTGTTGTTTAATGGTGAAAGCACAAATAGTTGGATGGGTGTTCTCTGTGGGCTGATTCTGTGATCGATATGTATGGGCATTGCTAGGTAAAGATCCTTGGCAGGGTTATCCCAAAGGGGCACCTTGTCTTTGTTACCTGTTAGTAATCCTTCCTGAGTATAAAGTCCTCAACATAGGATACTAGTCTAAACATACCAATCAAAGCAACAACACAAGGGAACGGGTGGTGGATAAACCAACCCAACCAATCCTAGATCATACGAATCTAGCCCCCAAGCTAGGGATCAATCAGAGTTATGGAAAGAGGAATCACACTAGCAGCATGTAGCTACCAATCACATAATCAAGCTTACACTAGTGAGAGCTCAATAGGTATACTTATACTCTCCAAGGCCTATGCACCACTAGTAGTGCACTATGACACCTCACTGGACACCTCTGCAACCTATCTGGCCCATGTCATCCAGTTCTTTAATGACTCACTGATAGACCCGTACCAACTCCACCACCATGTGTTTAGGCCTACAACCATTAATTATGACCATGTACACATAAGGGCCCCAATTCTCTTCTAGTCACAATTAGCTTACGGGTTGTTAGTCTATCGGTCCCTAGCGTGGATACGCTACCCGAGACCAAACATGGGCATGACATTCTTTCCCCCTTATTCAAGTTCTATCCTCAAAACTTAAAACTGGGAAAGTTCCTCCTTAATCTTCCTTCTTGTTTCCAAGAATCATCATCGTCTGTACATCCCTTCCATCGAACTAGATGCTCGATAACTATACGATTTTTCCATCGTTTAGTTCTTGTATCCAAGATCTTTTCGGGTTCAAGACGAGATACACCCAATGATTCATCCAACAGGTCCAATTGATCTCCAGGTCTAAGATGCTCTCCTTCATGTAGACTCTTCTTGAGATGGCTTACGTGAAACACGGGATGCACTTGAGATCCTTTCGGGTGTTCCAATTGGTAAGCTAAGGATCCGATTTTTTTCAAGATCTTATACGCTCCTCTATATCTAGGGGACAACTTATAATTCTTGCCAGTACGCATTACACTTGAATCCTTTGGGATTCTCAAATATACCCAATCTCCCACTTGGAAGTCTCTCGGTGATCTTTTCAGATTTGCATAATGTCGGTCCCTATCCTGGGCACACCGGACATTTTCACGTGCAATCCGTAGCATTTCCTGCATATCATGTAGAAAATCCGCTACTTTCTTAAACTTGATCGTCCGAGTCTCTACCGCAATGGGTGACCTAGGTTCAAATCCGTACATAATCCGTCTCAGGATGATCAGAAGAACCCAAGCTCAGTGTTGTCTCAAGTTTAGCAAACACGGCCGACCAAAAGTGACCGTTGAATTTCGGATCGCGATCGCTCACAATATCACTTGGTAATTCATAAAGCCTAAACAAATGCTCAACAAATATCTAAGCTAAATCAAAAGCCTTCGCGGTGGTCTTTACCAGAATAAGCATAGCCAATTTGGTCAGACGGTCGACTACAACCCAAATTGCATCATGCTGTTTATTCGTCTGCGGTAACCCAACCACAAAGTCATCGAAATACTATCCCATCTCTTATTTGGGATATCCAATGGATGTAACAATCTGCCAGCCTTATGGTTCAGCTTTATTCAATTGGCATTGGTCACACTTGACCACATAATATTCTACAAAGGGCTTGAGTTTTGGCCAATAAAAGTCCCTTCGTACCAAATCCAATGTACGATGTATGCTGAGATGTCCAGTGCATGGTGAGTCATGACATTCATAAAGAATTTTATTTTTAATAACATCCACATCAGGCACACAAACCTTCCCTTTCTTGAAAAAAAGTCCACTACGAATAGAAAAGTCATCAATGTGAAAGATTCAACTAGTTTCATCATTTGGTCAATACTTTCATATTTGGCATATTGAGGCCAAAACTTGTTTTAGACTTAGAGATTGACTTTTCAAAGTTCATTAGTCTAATTTTCATTTGAATAAACACTTTTGGAAAGTGTGGGAAAGCTAGAATGCGAGTTTGAGTAGATTCAAATTTAAATAAGTGGGTACATTGAATCTAGACCCAAAAATAGTAGGGTTTGCATTTTGGAGGGAAAGCCAAGTGGCCAAATAGGGTTTGGACCTATTATAAAAGGATGTAACTCATGGAGAGAGTGATCTTCTCTCTTCTCTATCTCATTTCATGCTTATACATGGTTCTCTTGGGTTCTACTATCCATTGGTGCACTATACTTGTGATTGGAAGCAATTATGTGTGTAGAATGATTCATAAATGCTATTTTCGGTTTCACACATGTGACTGAGAGTAGCTTGCTGGTTTTGTATGGACAGCAACATGACATTATCATTTCATTCAAGTTTGATCAAGTTCTTTTAGTTTTTGCATCTCATTTTGTCTAAAAATGTTGATTTTTCTACATTGGTGAGATTGGTAGTGTATTTCTCTTTCTAACCAAAGATCAAGGACATGGTTTGGATCTTAATGATCTGAAAACTTTCACATGGTATCAGAGCTTGTGGTTTCAGGTTATGAAGGAGGAAATCATATCTATCAATGATTTGGTGAAGATATCAAGTCTTTTTAGCATGCTAGAGGAGATTCTACATCAAAATCAAGTTTTCTGCTTTTGTAGATTGGATCTTTTGTAGATCAAAACCCTAATTAGGTTTTCAAACTTGACCAATTCTGATTTTTGAATTAACATATTGGATTTGGCCAGTTTTTGGATCATTAGATAAGCCTCAGTGTTGGCTATCATATTGCATAATAAGTTTTTTAAAGTGGCAAAAATCATTAGATTGAGGACAGATCATAGGTTGATCAGGATTTCATGATTCTATGTGTTGATTTGCTTAGTATGATGAGTTGTCTTGCATTGATGAAAGCATTAAGGAAGGAGAGCTTGTTCAAGTGATTCTTAATGGCTTATCTGATGCTAATGCTAACATTGTTCAAAGTACTGCTATTCAAAACACTTTGCCAAGTTTGATGGACCTTTAGGAGATCTTAATCAATGAAGAATATAGGCTTCAAGCAAGAGGTGGATCTACATCGACACTTCAAGAGGATACTATGTTCACAAAGGGCAAATTCAAGGGCAAAACTAAGTGGTCTAAAGGGAAGGATCAAGTAGATGCTTTCTCAAGTGGCAAAAAGAAGGATAAATCAAAGTCAAGTGCTTCTATTGTGGCTTCAAAGGACACTTTGCAAGTGAGTGCTACAAGAAGAAGAGAGATCAAGGAGACAAGCAAGGTAATCTTACTCTTGATGAGGATGGTTTGGATGTTAAAGATGCAAATGATGATGCTTTTGTGATGTCTTCTTGTAAGCTTGCTAATGATGGAGATCTAGATCCTTTGTGGATCTTTCACAAAGAGTACTTCACATCTTTATTGGCATATGGAGATCACAAGAGGGTTATCTACACAACAAATGATGGTGAGTGTGCAATCAAAGGAATTGGCACAATTCCTATTTCTCTTTCTACAAATAGGAATGTTCATTTGGAGGATGTCTTGTTTATTCCATCTATTACCAAGAATTTGCTTAGTGTGAGTCAAATGCTAAGTAAGGGCCTCACGGTGGAGTTTGATGGGGATGCTTGTTTGACCAAAAGGAAGGATGTCTTGATTGGAAAAGGTAAAAGGCAAGGGAAGTTGTTCAAACTAGATGCTTCTGTTATTGCTAACCAATTTCGATGTGTTGCAAGGGAGCAAATACCTATTCAAGAGGTTTGGCACAACAGGATGGGACACCTCAACTTCAGGTCATTGGAGGTAATGGCAAGGAAGAAGGTTGTGATAGGTCTTCCAAGTTCCTTAAATGATATCAAGCATGTTTGTGAGTCCTGTGCTTTGTCTAAGTCACATAGACAGCCTTATACTAAGTCTATTTCTAGATCTACAAAGTCTTTTCAGCTTGTACATTCGGATATTCATGGATTTACTACAATTAGCGATAGTGGAGCTAAGATGTATGTAACATTCATTGATGATTTTAGCAGATTTTGTTGGATCTATCTACTAAAGAGCAAGGGTGAAGTGTATGATGTCTTTATCAAGTTCAAGAATGCAAGGGAGAACCAATTTTTCACAAAAATCAAGTTCTTAAGGAGTGACAATGGTGGTGAGTACATATCTACCAAGTTCAAAGCCTTTTGCGATGAGCATGGGATCAAGAGGGAGTATACAACATCAAGGACCCCACAACAAAATGGAATGGCTGAAAGGAAGAATAGGACTTTATGTGAAAGTGCCAAAGCCATGCGGTTGAGTGCTAATCTTGACAAACCATTTTGGGATCAAGCATTGTTGTGTGCCAGGTGGCCAAGTGCAGTTTTGGATGGAAGGACACCTTTTGAGATGCTCTTCAAGAGGAGGCCAAGTGTCAACTTTCTAAGAACTTTTGGATGCACATGATATGTCAACATTACTCTTGATGATAGGACAAAGGAGGATCCATCTTCAAGAAGATATATTTTTGTTGGATATAGTGAGATCTCAATGAAGGAAAGTTCATTCACTTCACCAATTCAACTAAGTGCATCAGCCACTTGATTATATGAACCTTTGATATACCACACTTCAAAGTCAAATTCTTGCATGAGTTATGCCCATCTGGCCTTACAACTTTTTAAATCATTCTGATTACAGAAATACTTTAAAGGTTGGTGATCTGTATTAACCACAAATTTATTACCATACAGATAATGCCTCCATGATTTCAAAGCATGGATCACTGCAAAAAGCTCCTTTTCTTGTGTGGTATACCTGACCTGTGCATCAGTTAGTTTCTTACTTTCAAAGACAATGGGCTGACCCTCCTATAAGAGAACAACTCCAATAGCCGTATCAATCGTGTCAGTGTTAATGGCGAATGGCAAATCTGGATTTGCTATTCTCAAGACTGAAGTTGAGGCAATTAGAATCTTGAGGTTCCGAAAACTCTCATCTAACTTCTCATTCCATCTGATGGGAGGACTTGACCTACCTTTGCAGCTTTTTTCTCCTTTCAACATATTGTTGAGAGGCGCAACAATCTTTGAGTATTCCTCTGCAAATCTATGAAAAAACACAGTGAGACCTAAAAATGACTTAAGATCACAAACCGTTTTAGGGACTGGCCATTCCACTATCGTCTTTACCTTTTCCTCATCAATCTTGATCCCAAAAGAGGTGATCTCATGACCAAGGTAAAGAAGTTCCTTTTTGAAAAATTTGCACTTTGATACCTTTGCAAAAAGCTTCTCTTGTCTTAAGATATGTAAGACAATACAGAGATGCTTACATGCTCTTTGAGTGTTCTGCTATAGATCAGAATATCATTCAAAAACACTACAACAAACTTCTCCAAATATGGACCAAATAAATTGTTCATCATTTGCTAGAACGTAGCCGAAGCATTCTTCAAACCAAAGGGCAAAACAAGAAACTCATAGTGGCCAAACCTGGTCCTAAAATCAGTTTAAGATACATATTCCGGATGTATCCCGATCTGATGGTATCTCATATATAGATCAATTTTCGTGAAGTATTTAGCTCCATTCAACCGATCTATGAGATCATCCATTCTAGGCAGTGGGTATTTATTTTTAGCTGTAAGTTTGTTCAAACCCTTGTAATCAACACATAGCTGGAAACTCCCATCTTTCTTACTCTTAAGAAGGACAGGTGCTCCCCATGGAGATTTACTTGGTCTTATGTGCCCCATCCTGAGATACTCCTTGATTTGCCTAGCCACTTCCTCCTCTTCCTTTTGACTAAACCGATATGGTTGCCTGAAGATAGGATGACTATCGGGCAAAAGATCTATCTTATGGTCCATCGACCAAGCGGGTGGTAGTCTATAAGGTAGCTGCTTCGGAAAAACTTAATTAAACTCTTGCTTTAAATCTTGCAAAAGCTATTGTTCCTGATGCGAATTTTCGGTGTTAAAGCATGAAAACACATTCACATCCCCAACATCACAATGCATACGAGATTTTAAAAGCAAATGAAAGAGTTCATACTCAGAATCATGAAGTTTTTCTATTAATTCAGCCGAGGAAATCATCGGCGATGGAAGTACATCGATCTCTCCATAAATAGAGACAATTTGATCAAACTTATCCTTAAATACCATAGTATGGTTTTTAAAATCTATCTCTAAAGAATCTGATTTGTCAAAAAACCATTCATATCCCAAGATCACATCAGTCTGGTCTAGATTCATGACATGGAAGTCCAACGGCTCAACATGGTTCTGCATTTGAAGCTCTAAGTTTGAGACTTTGACATCTCATATTTCAGTGTCCGACCCCGAGGCAAGACAGATCACATAACGGTGATCACTGGCCATGGTGGGCACTCGGAGCTTTTGCGCAAGTCGAGCATGCAAAAAATTGTGAGTACTACCTGAATCAAATAGCACATTTACGTCTTTCCCTAATATATTGCTTCTCACCCGAAATAATTCATTAGGCTTGAAAGAAAGTGCACTAAAGTTGCAAGCACAAGCACAATTATTTAACAAATTGACTTCTGATTTACCTGTCGGTAAATCCACAATCATGAAACTTCACGACTTTGTTCTCCGTTTGGGGCAGTGTTTAGCTCGGTGCCCGGGTTTATTGCAGAGGAAACATAGATTCTGTTTTAGCACCACCAACCGTGCTTTGTCTTTTACCACCAGTTTCTTCTTATTCTTTTTCTTCTTTGACTGTTGGTACGCTTATGCTTCCAGCTCATCGAAAAACTACTTTTTTCGCTTGTTGGTTTTTTCTTGTTTAGGTTTGGGGGCCATTTGGCTGTGCACACTTTCCATGAGGCAACCACAGTGCTATCATAGGCTTTTGTCACACGGATAGCATCCTCTAGTGAATTGAGGATATTCTCTTTGCACTCATTTTGATAGTCAACTGGCAGCCCGACAATGAACTGCCACTGTGCCAACTTACGATCAAACAGCGGCACCTTGGCCAAAGAGTCCAAGAACTCTTGGACATAACTATCCAGCTCTCGGTTGTCCATTTTGCAATTGATAAAACAAATATACAGCTCGGAATCGTCTATCGTGACAAAAGCTTTCCAGAATTCCATTAGGAATCCAGCCCAAGTCACCAGTTTCGTGGAAAGTTCCCTCCACCAAGAAGAGGCCTTGCCTTCCAGAAACAATAGAACCGAGGATATTCGCTTATCTTCTAGGACGTTGTGCAAGCTAAAATAGCTTGTCCAACGGTTCACCTAGTCCTCAACAACTTTCGGGCGCTTAAATTTTTTATCGCCGGAAAATACTTCCGGTTGGTAGCCCAAGTTAGTTGAGGTGATGACTTGCAATTGGTTAAATAGGTTCTGCATCTGGTTATCTCGTTGTTTATTACTCTAATGAAGTTCCAGTACTGCCTTGCCCAGAGTGTGCAATAATTTATTTGAATCAAGGGCCTCATCACTGTTTGGTGATGTAGGTTGGATTTCCGTGTCATCACTGGCCGGTGATGCCAGACGGATCTCTGTGCCCCCCGTCACTGGAATATTATCATTGTCCATTGCAAAATAACTGAAAAATTAAAAAAAAAGTCGTTCAGTTCTTAATCCATTACAGGTATAAGTTAATAAAACAGTGTCATAGAAAAACCAAGTTTTTCAAAATGTGAGATTAAATCATACCAATGGATCTTAAGCAATGCCGACAATTTTAAACAATGAAATTAAAATATAGACAATTTAATGTCGTTAAAATCCAATGAACCGCAACTAGTCATCATTTCACACATCAACTGCCTGCTAACAAACACAGTCTAAAAAGACTGAGAAATAACCCATGCGAAAAATTACGGAAAAAAAACTTTGTGAACAAAGCATTACACCCCCCCCCCCCCCCCCCCCCTCCCCCCCCCCGCCCTTTAACACCTACCCTGCATGCTAAGACTCAAGTTTGAAAAAAGAAACCTGAAGTTTTTTAGGCAATTCCATCTCGGGCCTCTCCTCGGGCCCCTTCTTCACGCGCGCCACAGACCTGAAGGAGGTGAGCAGGCCCGAACCCGCGAGAGCGAGAGAGCGAGCGAGGGCGCTAATCAGTTTTCACCTACCCTCCACCCAATTTAAACAAATAGCAACAACGCTGGAGGGCAGAACAGAGGGGCCACATAGGAGTTTTCAGATGGGAGGTTTCAAATGTCTACATTTACAGTTTTTCATGTTTTAAGTTACAGGAAGCAATGAGCCAAATGCATCTGCTGTTTTTTGCAGATAACTTTGTCTTTCCAGCGATTTACAGATTGCTTTTGCTTTATCTTGTTAGTTTGAAGCATTAGCAGAGTTTCTTTCCAAGATTTGCAGGGTTTGCCCTCACTATGCTTAAGAAACAGAGGTTATGTTGCCAAAATTTTCACAAAAACTTAGTTTTGCAGGTTACAACAACTATTTTATTATCAGATAGCCACTAGTTCTGAATCCAACCATTCACCAGAATGGCTTAAGAGGCTCACAACTCTGCAACCAAACTGTTGGTTTGCTGGAAATGAGGCATAAGCCTTTCACACTGAGCAGCCATGCAAACCTGTCAACCATTGCCAACACTCAACAGCCAAATGATTAGAGTATTGTTGCTTCTATTATAGTTTTTTTCCACCGATTTCCACCGATTTAACCCCAAATCGGCTTCCACAAAAGCAATAGACAGCATTCAATACAGTAACCACTTTTAAAAAGAACAAGAAAACTGAAGAAAAAATCCAACATAAACAACAAAGTAACCGTTGCTTCTAAAGTATATTAGTAGGTCTAGCAGTAGCGGCAACACCAAGATTTGTAGAGCCCTCTAATTCCTTCATTTGCCTTTTCTCCCCTAGATATCCACCCATAGTTAATATATCAAATTCGTCCTGTATTAACGAAGTGCCTTTCTACACCATCCAACAATCTTTCACTCTAGCTGCAGCATCAAGAATATTTTTATTTAAACTCCAAATGCATCGCACATTTGTTGCACAAAATCACATGTACTGATTGCACTCACCATAATTGTATTTTCGTCTTCCATAAAAACTAGGGCCTATAGATGTTGTGATTAGCTTGTTCCAATGTCCTCTACCCTCTACTTTCATTCCTTGATATCTTATTTTGCTTTTTGGGCTCAAACGTCTAATTGCCCACTAGCTACTTCAATTACAATCGTATAGGGATACTTTTGTGCCTTGATTGTCCACTCTTTGCCAAACACTATGTACAACCTTCGCCAAATTCGTTGTGGACATCAAAGCCTAATCCAAATCATTCTTCATCTAACATACATGCAAACAACAAAAAGAGATTAACTATTTTCAGAATGTGTGTTCATTATTCAGAAACATAATATGTTGAAGATGTACCTCACAGATGAACTTTTGCCATCAAAAGATTCTATTTCTCCACCATGCCACCCAACTCTCCAACTCCTTGTAACTATTTTCATATGCATGTCCAATTTTCCACCAAGCAGATATTTTGTTGAAGACATCATCTGCATCTGATTTGGTAACTGCATTCCTCCACTGAAGACACAGTCCAATATGTTCATCTTTACAATCAATCTTGATATATTTCTCAATGTTTTTCTTACACTATCCATAAAATGAAAGAGACAAGAACGTTCTCTTCCGACCAACTTTTGGATCTCCTCCATAGACAATGTGCACTGCGAGCCAATTTTCATGAGCTTCATTTGCCATAAATTCTGTAAACTCTATTGGCTTATAACAATGTCTAGCCATCACGTGGTTCAACACTTTCCAAAAGAGTACTTGTGCATGAATGTTTTGTAGTTTCATTTCACATATTGCTATATTCTGCCAAAAAATTGCAACTTCCTTTTAGACATCACATATATAGAAAAAAATAGTGACTTAGGAGACTTTACAATATTACCTCATATCATACATGACATGCCATGGCCACCCAGTCTCGTACATGATACACATGATCGAAACAACACCAAGCTTTGGCCAGATCTCCTCCTGGTTGCATTCTTCTCACAAGATCTACCCCAGAAGCAAGGCCCATAGTTGACATCTTGAACACATAACATCTGTTGTTTTTGTCATGAAGTTCTCTAGGAAACATGGATCCTTGAAAGATACCAGCAATATCTTGCAACAAATCCACTGGCTACAGCTCCTTTCCAGTCATAACAATCCATCTTTTCAACTTGCATCAATCAAAACCACCAATCCAATCAAAGAAAGAACTTAATCATAAGTTGAGCTATTGCAACATAAGTTACCTACAAAATACCTTCTACTATTTGTAGTAGGATCAATAGAAGCAAGGAGCTCTTGCAATTTTTCTTCTGTAATATTTTCATGCATATTGACTCCTAGCAAGTGTTTTGATATCAAATCTTTAGCCATTCGATGATGAACTATGCCTGGAGATTTGAGGTTTTCTAAACCAACAACTTTTGCAATTTGGTTTTCCATATTTTGAGCCGAGCCCAATTTTAAAAGCGTGGTCATGAACACCTACATGAATTGCCAATCTAGTGTACCTAGCATCATGAGGAATGCAATAGGACATTTTTGCTTGTCAGATCTTCACACATTGTGGAAACTTATACCAATCAGTACAATTTAAAGTGCCAAAATTAGCACAAGCAATAGTAGCAGAACATTGTCTAATAAGTCAACCTATGAAATGCGATTGATTTTTTTCACCAAATGATAGAAAGAAGTTGCATGCAACATTTACACATTCAAAACCCCCACCACAAACCGAAACACGAATCACACTAGCGAACCCCTAAAACGTGGTTGTTGAGTATCGAACACAGTTATGACAATCATATGCTCTCTCCATTCCATCCATTGTAGACAATTGGGAAGGTGGTAGCTCAAAACAAACATTCCCATTGTAAGTTGTCGAGATTTCATTCACTTTGATGGGCATTGCACACATACACACCAGTTTTCTCAATTTGCTTGCAAAGGGAAGTGTTTGCAGAACATTGGAAATGCTCCATTGATCTGGAATGATACTTTTTTAAACAAAATCACTTCTTCTAATCTCCACTAGATTAGTTTCATCTTTAGAAATGGACTTCATGCAATCCTTTGGAGAGGCAGACATCTTTCTTATATGGATTGATTTCACGAAATTCCAAGGCAACTGAACTTTTGTATCGCTTTATAATTTCTTCAGAGAGAAATCAATACAAGATTTGACAATGCATAGGAATAAAGAAAAAGGAATCTTTAAAATAAAAAATAAGTAGAGAAAAGCCTCACGTAGAGAGAGAGAGAGAGAGAGAGAGAGAGAGAGAGAGAGAGAGAGAGAGAGAGAGAGAGAGAGAGAGAGAGAGAGAGAGAGAGAGAGAGAGAGAGAGAGATCCATAAGCAATTCGATTTATTAATTGAGTTGTGGCTTGCCTAGCTAACTTAATTGAAAATGGATTCAATATCACGTGTGTTTTATTTTATGTCATGCGTAACTTTAAGTGCATCCATTTGAAGGGTATGATACATGGGTACTCATGGGGGGTAGTTGGCATAGTGTCCCAATGACTCATTTATTGGAATGTTATAACATACCCACTGACAGCGGGTGGCTGCCTACCCACAACCCCGCCACCCTGGGTCCCCTTTCTGGAAAATGGCGCCGGCGCCACCTTGGGTCCCCTCCCTTCCTTCTGACGGCCTCCCTTCCTCCGGCCTGCCCACACTGGTAGGTGGCGACGGCGCCACCTTCTGGCGCCCTCCCTGCCTGCTCCACCCAAGGTCCCCTCCCTAGCAAGCGGCACTGGTGCCACCTTCTAGCGCCCTCCCTTCCTCTAGCGCCCTCCCTAACAGGTGGTGCCAACGCCACCTCCCGGCGCCCACCCTTGTAGGTGGCGTCGGTGGCACCTCTGACGCCCTCCCTGCCAGGTGGCACCGGTGCCACCTCCCAGCGCCCTCCCTGCCAGGTGGTGCTGGCGCCACCCCATCCCCTCCCTAGTAAGTGGCGCCGACGCCACCTAGTTCCCTCCCCAGAGGAATGTAAGCTGTTACGTTTGTTCTAGTTTAGCGATAAGGAGGGACTTGGCCAAGATGTTTTTTCTTACTGATGTTCTGGACCTACACGCATTGCTTGTTATTGCATCACAAACAATAATATGAATTGCATCATAAACAATATATAATCATAACACCTAGTAAATACTTCCATTATAGAAGACAAAATGCACAATTTAATGATACAACAAAGAGAAAAAATTATTATGAAAAGCTCGCTCAAATTTTGGACAAAGCTCGCTCGACCAAGCTCACTCCAACTTTACACTCGAAAGATAGCGACACTGCATTTTTACATGTAATTTTTTACAGGCGACAATTAGGGCAAAAAGCGACACTGCATTTTTACATGCAGTTTCTAACAAGCAACACTTGTGAAATTTTTTTTTGACACTGCAGTTTTACACTGGATTCTACACAGGTGACACTCTGTAGAAATACATAGAATTTCAAGTACAGACTGTCTACGTCTTCACGCTCCAATAACGATTGTTATTATCAGTCAATTAATCAGTTGTTAAGTGATCTTCTAAATGTCAAGTAAACTAATGCAAGATGTTTCAGTTGCTATATATACATGTGAATGAGCAATTGAAGCATGAGATGTAACAAATAGATACAATAGTACATGACAGAGATCAAACGACCAAAACAAGTTTTTAGTAGCTAACTCCTCAGAGTTAGTGATGAGAGAGAGAGAGAGAGAGAGAGAGAGAGAGAGAGAGAGAGAGAGAGAGAGAGAGAGAGAGAGAGAGAGAGATTATCTGGAATCTATAAGTAGGATCACATGCCTACTTATAGAATCTATCAGTGCAATTGTATTGTGGTCTGATCGTTGTTACTACAACTTTAATATACAGATTCACTACTGTTCTACATCTTTGCGTGCTTGCTGAATGAAACTATCTCTCACTCCTCTTACACAAACACTATTATCAAAGAAATGTACGGTTGTCTTTGACGCCTAGATTAATTTTACATTCTCTTCGTTATCAGAATGAGAGATTGCATGGCTAATCTCCTTCTCGCTTATAACGAGCTTAGGGCCCTGTATTCTGATTGCCACCAATATCATTCAACCACATTCATCATCTGCTATAACGCAACCTTGGCACATCAAAATGCCATTTCCAAGATCCATCCATCAGGCATCCGTGCCAAATTTCTAACTTTCCATTCATCGAATCCGCCTCCACTAGGTTATGGAAAACGTCTATTGACCTTCCATAAGCCTATGAAGGTCCTTTAACTCCCCTAGGCCTCTCTCTTTCTCATTGGTTGTGCATGGAACTCCATAGTGTATTGGAGGGTGCCAATTGCCATCTATATGAGGGGAGTAGGGCAACCATTGGGAGGGGGAGAGATCTCTCTTGTTTGCTATGCTTATCTCTAGTGTGGCTACTAGTGTATAGAGTGTTTTCTTGTGTGTAGTACGCTTAGGGTTCGGATCTTGCTTATGGTCTAGGACATAAGTAGGGTTTGGATCTTGAGTATGCTATGGTTTGTGGTAGTATGCTTAGGGTTTGGATCTTGCTTACAGTATGGGACATAAGTAGGATTTGAATCTTGAGTATGCTATGGTTGTTACACTCGGTGGGGTGGTTGTTGATTAGTTATTGGTTAGCAATGGGGTGCTAGATTAGCCAACATTAGAAGAGTTCTCAATATCAAAAAGACCCTTTGTAAAGATACTTTTTTTTTTTCTTTAGTTTCGACCGTCACCAGGCCCAATCAAAATGCACAGATTTGAAATCTACGTAATGTAGTTCAAATTAACTAAAAAATAAAAATGCAATATAGAAAACTTTGAAATTTGTGTCCAGGCAGCATGGACATATCCCATTGGTTTCTTTTTCCTGCCCGACATGTGCTAATTTGCCCGACGTCAATATCTCAAGTTAAATTTACTTTACCATGTTGGTTAGTATAATGAAATTTTCTAACTATACTAGTTACAATTATAGAAATATAGTATGTACAATTACATAAAATATGGTATACGTAGTAACTGTGACTATGTTGGCATTCACATTAGATTAAATGTAATACGAAAAATTAAAATTAAGTAACATATCAGAGAGATTTTTGGTGCCCAAGCTTTGAAAATAGCAATGGAGAGGAGACCCAGATCTACAATCGATTCTGTGATTCTTTACAATGAGAAAATGAAGCTGATAACTGGAAGCCAACAAAATATACGAAGAACTCATGGGTATTGCTGCATCCATCATCAAAGGGCAATTTTCGACAAAAGAAAAGAGCAAAAATGACTTACAAATCTTATTGGAAAGCAAAAATTTTGGAGTTTAAGACTACCCCGGGAGGTCAATCGATATCAGAAGTCTTAGTGCAACATGTATATATGCATTCAGAAATCAAAGCACATGATATCAATCCTCATGATCATCAAAAATGTAATTGTAAGTATATCAAAACATATGCACTCTACAACAATCATAGGTGATTTCCTTTATTGATGCTCTTCAGATTATGATTTAAATGCTTCAACATTGTTTTTTTCTTTCAGATTTATATCCATCATGCATAAGTGAATGGGAGCCCGCACAATCACTTGTAGGAATGTTAGATGTGATTCACTCTGATGTTGGAAAGCTACAATACAGAGGAAGAAGTCCAAAGGAACTTGCAGATTGTGGTATCTATTTTTATGAATCTTTATATACGCCACAAACAGATGGAGGTTTTGGCAAGCTCGAAGCAATTCCATTGCCTAGTTTTCAAAGTGATGAGTGGCCTACTCCTGACAGCATTGTTTCTGAATCCTTGAGATGCAAGCTACTCATTGATATTAAAAATGCTATGAAGATAAGCACAGGCTCAAAAATTGTTCACCTAAGTTGGTTTATCTCATTGCATACATTTGTTGATTTTTTCTCGAGTGCTAGTGTTCGTAGGACACCAACTTTATTTGTTTGCAAGGATTTATCAGATGAGACTTTGTCAGATCTCATGGATCAAGGCTGGGATAGTAAAACAAATAATGACATAGAATGCAGGATCAAAAAATCCTCAATGATCTTTCGTTATCATATTGAAAAGCAAATGCTCAGTCTCACATTTAGCTACCAAAGATACAAGAAAATTGAAGGTACATGGCTACCACTGGATCAAGACTTTGAACTAAATGGTCACACAAACCGAATGGAGATAAGCATTATCTACAATGAGGAATATTTGACTATGGTTGAGGTGGAAGAGCACTGAAAGCTTGATTTTATCAGAACAGAGCTCATGATATTACAAACCAATCTACCAACATATTTCAGATTTATCATCAACGGAAGACTCATAAGTACTTTATATTTATTGCCATTTCAAATTAGAACAAAATAATAGAAATTGTCATCATTTACAATTGCACATTCACTAATATTTGCCATGTCACAGATGTGAAAAAGACAAGAGCTGATAACATGCTGCAAAGATCTACCTACAACAATCACCATTGTGGAAGAACAATAGTTTCAAATAAACTTTAGTAAAAATCTGTGTATACACCCTTTCATTCAATAAATGAAAGCCCAAGTTGGGCATCTATACATGTATTTTGTGCTCCCAAATTCATAAACTGGAGCAGCATTTGATATATCAAAGTATATTTTCTATGAAGTCTATACATGTATTTTTGTTCTATGCTATCTATATTTTTTCTGATCTTAACTTAGTACAACTACATCATCCTTTGCACCATCATCAATAACGGGAGGCTGAAGCCTTGCCCTAGCCAGTATACTCAGGATAATTTCTTGTCTAAATCTGTACACCTGGCTTGATGTGTACTCAAGAAGTGTAAACTGCAAAATAGAACATTCATGTAATAGTAATGGCCAATAACATCCATCACCATAATAGAAAACTAATCATGATTCCAAAATAAGAATAAACACAATTTATTACCTTAGAAATATCAACATCTTGTTGAAGAATGAACCACTCAAAAAACAACTTGGCATTGTACAATGTGTACCACCCACAGCTGAATGAATCATTTTGCTGGGGTGACTGCAAAATGCACACAAGAAATCAATTATGAAACAGAATGAATCAGATCAAAAATATTTCATTAGAATACTGATTTCAAAATGCTATTAAGGAAGACAGAGTTTACTACCAAGCTGACGATCTACCAGTCCACGGAATGGGGAACGTCTGTAGGAATATATTTACTTAGATATGGAATGTATATATCTACATCCTTATGCGTATTTCTCGCCGAATTCATCTTGACACAAGAACATTTAATAATATTATTTACAGATCTCTTAATAGAGATCAGGTTTAAACTCCAGTGGTCACTGCAAAATAAGATTGAAAGTACTTTAGCGGCAATTCTGAGAACTATTTAAATTGAAAATGTCAATCTTAATGCATAAAACAGGAAGAAGCACTTAATATATCTGACTTGGTATAATAAGAAATGATCAGATACTTTGTTGTTGGTGTGAATCCACTTGTCAGACACTGTGACAATGTGTCATTATTCTCCTTGAAGGCCTGGAGCAGAAAGTTACTCAGCACCAGCAACTCGTTTGATGAATCTCTTGCAATGTCAAATTGCAAGAGTGTCAGTCCGGACTCTATCACAGGATCACTGATAGAAGTCCGTATGTCTTTGAGATCCAGACAATCTAGAACTCTAAAATTAATACTAAAATCACGTTCATCTAGTCTAAAACAAAAAGGAGTACCAATTGTATCTATAGCATCCGATATGTCTTTCTCAAATTTAAGATAATCATCCGAATCTATATATGTAAAGAAATTGGGAGGAGGAGGAGGAGGTGGATGTGTAGTATCTATAGCAATTATAGGAGTATCCAAAACAGAGGTAGCTATATTCACAACATTATCAACAACAACATTGTCTACAATGGATTCTGGGATAGGCTTCACAGAATCTGAAGGGTTAGGCTTCACTTTCTTAGGAGCACGCTTGGGGGCTGTCTGCTTCCTAGGACGCTTCGTAGGAAGATGAGTCCTATCTACAGGAGTTTGTCTAGGAGCAGCAGGCTGAGATACATGTAACCTACAGTACCTATCCCTCATTCTCATCAGAAGCTGAAAATCCTTGGGCATTATGGTAATCCTCTTGGTATGGATGGCAAGCAAAAAAGAATCCTAAAAAAGAAGGCTAATATAATCTTCAACAGCCTCCTGAAGGCACTGAAGAGCACTCGTCTGAGATCATTTCTTGTTATGTTCCGGACATCATGGTAGAATGGAGCTCTTGGGATCAACAGAGCTGTTGACCTCTGATACTTGCGTATCTCAGAGAGCCACCTGCTGTAGTTGCGCGTTCTAGGTCTAGCAGGTGGTGTGATGGCAACCGCAGGAGATGAGGATGAGCCAGGAGAGAAGAAGTCTCTCCTTGTCTACTTTCTCCTATCCATGGGCGCGATATTCTGTATCTGTCTGCCATACATATCCATTGGTTGAATATCAGAGTGGTTTCATACTTTTTCTGTTAGTTCAGATCCCAGATGATGATGAAGTTCCTGTTGCTGACCTTGCTTTTGCACCCTCCTCTGTTCAGTCATCCATTAAGGATATCAGTCACTTTCTTATCGACACTCCTGATAAAGAAAGTGACTTCATTGATTTAAATACTAACGTTCTCCGGGATTCTTTCATTGGCCAAAATACATCTAATGATGAATCCAAATCTATGGAGGATTCGAAATGTCTTTTCAATTTTTCTGTATATTATATTAATGACGATGCATATTTTACTACTGCTTATTTATGTAAATTTTTTGACTATCGTGAGGACGAGGTTCTATGTCTATTATCCGGCACCATTTTTGAATTCTTCGACTTTGTAGATTTTGAGATAGATGACCTTGTTGCTGGTATTGATTTTGATGATGAGGAGGGTCTTATGATCGGTGAAGAATGCCTGAATAAGACTTTATCAAATATAGATGAGGATGGGCGAGGCAGACCATCCGATGAAGAATTCATGGCATTTCAATCCCAGATGGGCTTCCCTCGTCCATCATTAATGCATTTCACTGATAATTCCACTTCAGTACGTGGTCATTATATTGATCATCCTGATTTGGTTGCTGCTGATGATGAAGAATGTGTAAGTGTTTAATCCTCCTTGCATTTGAATGTTTTCAATCACTAAATGTGTTTTTGCTAACACATTTCCTATTGCAGGATGCTCTCATAATAGATGATTTTGCTGCGAGACGAGGCGGTTTCAAACAACACGCATCCTCGTTCCAGAGGGACAGTGGACCGGGCCACTATCTTCGGCATTTCTTGAAGAATGAGATCTGTATTGCTCATTCCAAGCTGAGCCCAGTCGGGGAGAGTCTTATAATGGCAGTTAAAGCTTTATCATTTTATCTAGGAGGACATAAATTTGTTAAGACAAATAAGATCATTTTTTTCAAAAGATCTTATGTTTTGAACATTTTAGGCTTTACTGATGGGAATGTTCCTTTAAGGAGCTCCCATTATTCATTGTATTCCACTTATATTGAGCTTAGTGGAAATAAGGATAATGCACATCTATTAGATGCATATGCTAGCAGAGAATTTCTTCATGACAATACTACCATAGAATCTAATACAAGATCTGATGATGAATAGTTGACACTTTGTATAATACAATCAATACATTTACATTGGGTATTGCTCCTCTCTTGTTCAATGAATTTGCAAAGCAATTCTGAACATGTCATGATGATCTTCTACTTAGCAATGATGATCTTCTACTCAGCAATCATCTAATTTTCTCTTCCTGTATGAACTTGCATGCTTTTCTAAACTTGTTGTATTGTGTGGACTTTGTTATATGTTGAATCTGAACTCTGCGGTAGAACCACTGAAACAATTGACAAATGTAGTTTCGTTTTTCATTGGTTCCTCCATGTTGTGTATTTCGATGAAATGTTGCTCGTGCTTGCCAGTGTGACTTCTCCATCCCTTGTGATGACCATACACTCAAGCTTCCATATGTATTTGCAAAGAATGTTGTATGATCTCTTAGTATGTGCTGCATATGTCAAAATCATAATGTTAGTCTTATGTTGGATCTAAATATATATGAAAATTTGAAAGCATTTTGAAAATTCTATACTAACCATGTAATGAGTGATGTGATATTCTCCCCATGCTTTTGATATTGCATTAACAAACTCGACACAAGTCCTTTGGACAGCTCTCTTATCAATATCAAAGTATTTTTCTTTTCTTAAAATAGCAATCATACTATCAAGATTTTTCCATACATCAACTTTTCGTACTCTGGTTTTGTCGTCTTTCTTGAAGTCTTGAGTGGCAGCAATAATATCTGTCCAGACTGAGTGTTGAATATTAGAAGCCTTACCAGTATGATTTGATAGAAAACGACGTGCTTTTGCTCCTCCTATGCTTGGCTTAGTTGGCATGTTCCCATTCTTTCCTAAAAGCTTTTCATCTTTTTGAATTTTGACATGTCCTTTATGGAGTCCTGCTTTTGATATAACATCTTCTAATCGAGAGATAACTTCCTTTGCTAATGATGCTGGCTTAGTATTCCAAGCAAAAATTATATGAAGATAAATGATCTTTTCTATTAATCTAACTTCTGCATAAAGAGTGCAAACATGCACATTTTTTAAGGGGATAGGCAGCACATGCTTCCAGTTTGGATTTGCATATTCTCTAGTAATTCATGTACTCCTAGTTACATCTTTTGCCATTTTCATGCAGTACAAACAAGGGTGTTTTGATGTAGCACCGTGAGAGACATTATACATACATTTCAATGTTTTCAAATCACCTGCTAAGTGCCATTCAACATTGAAGTCTCCAACTCCTGGAACATTGAGAAGTCCTCCATCCATATGGTCCTTGATGATCCTAGGATAAGATGTCCTTGAGAATATCCATGATAATATATCATGATCCTCTTTCAGCACCTGTCCAAAGAATTAATCATACTTAGTTTACAATGTATTAATACTATTAAATGAATGTAATGTAATAATGAGGCTAGTTACCTGAAACGCTGCCAACTACCATATATCATTTTTTGACTGGACACTGAATTTGAAATCTTCTTGGTTCTCTGTTTGGGATAGAGCACCATTCATGAGTTATACTGACCCTTTCCATCTTCTGCCCTTTCACAATTTCTGACTCATCTAACTTAAGTACTATGATTATTTTGCCATTCACCTTTTCATAGGTTATATCATAGAATGTGACGATGTATCTCAGCAAGTAGTTTAGATCACCAAATAAATTGTTTGATGAATTATAGAATATCGACCTTACATCAGTTTCATACACCTCCTCAATATGAAATGGAGTTCCAATGATCTTATGCATACCTATGTTTAATGTATCTCTCTCTTTCTTCAAGTGATATGTCCTAGAGATTGGGACTTTTCTAATTTGAACTTGCTTAAAAGCTTCTCTAATTAGTTTAAATATTGTTGCATATGCTTCCCTACTAATACTTGCAAAATCACAAGCACCCTGAACTATAGTCTTATCTAAAATATTTTGAATGTCCACCATCAAAGACTCTGCTATTTTACATTTTACATCTGAAATCCTATTGTTCATCATGATACGCTCAGCGGATTTGCAAGTCAATATTGTGCCCAATGACATTCCTAGTTAAACATTGTCTTTAATATTCCGAGGAGCTACTAATGCAGATCTGCAAAAAAAACAGATAGTTAACAAAATATCACCATAGCTGAAATTAAATCCAAATGTCATTGAAAAACTTACAAAATTTAGAATATGCTTACTTGAATGCACGGATCCTTAAGACTATGTCGGCACATTGCAACATATTTATGAAGTCGATTACGAGAATAACGACAATACTATTTTTGACGTAAAATGGTTTAAGGTCATCTATCGTGGAAGCAACGCCACGATTAGAAATGATAACTCAAAGTTTTTTCAAATCGACTCAACAAAGTG